>OLKM01000345.1:0-80000 GCA_900291075.1 Melanogrammus aeglefinus
CACCCACACCACACCGCGACACACGACCGTAGCACACACACAACACACTCAAACACACACACACAGCCATCAAAAGACAGACGTGGTGATTGTGGGTTCCCGTCACCTTGGCTGGCAGTACACACGCACACACTCAGTCACCTTTTGCGCCATAAAAACAGGGGCCTAACTGCGCTAGCCACACCTACCCCGTCCCACCGCACATTAAACAGAGCACTAGGCCTCCTGAATACTCACTTTTTCCCATCCATGTTTGCGCTTCCAAGCCTGCCCTCTTTTACACTTCCCTGATGCTGCGCCCCCTGTCCAGCAACCCTTCTGTCATTCCTCCTTTTCCATAAGCTTCTAGAGGCTGTTTTTTTTTGCTGTGAAACGTCTAGTCAACAAGAGCCTTTCTGTATGGATGAAGGTTAAGCAGAAGAAGTTCTCTGCCCTATTATACTTTAAAGGTGCAGAGTGTAGGATCGAGTACACCCTAGGGGTAAGGTTGCAGACTGCAGATTCCATGGAAGACAACCCACTACCTATGTAGATATGAAGGGCTCCGTCTAAGATAAGGAAAACACCAAGAGCAGGCTATGACCAACCGCCACCATACATTAGCTCAGTTACATTTTAAACAATTGCTTGGCTGGTAGATAATTCCGGTTATTATGTTGGGTTATGTGTTTTGTTTTGGACCTTTGGTTGCAGTGGAACAGACAAACTTTGGGAGTGTGGATGTTAGTGTCTGTCCCTGTGATAGCTACCTGGTTGATCTCATCCATCCCATTGCTGGCGAACTCAAACACCAGCTCGCTGGGCTGCATCGCTGTCGTCATGGCGCCGGAGGGTCCGATGGGAGGGGGGTGGGGGGTGGGGGGGGGGGGGAGCTCAGGAGGGGAAGTTGCAGATGCCGACCCCAGGCCCTCCTCCTATTGGTGGTTCGGCTCCGCGGGAACCGTTGAGGCGACGGGGGGAACCAGGGCGCTGTGCTCGTGTTGTGAGTAGAGAGCCGTCGCCCAGGGGGGAGTCAGCCTCTTCCCTCTGTGACACGGGGGGCCGGGTCAGGGCCGGACACCTGGAGCATCTACTCCTGGAGGGGGTGGGGGGGGGGGGGACGACAGGCAGGTCAGCAGACGCTCAGTCTTGACAGTGTGTGCTCGCTTTTCATGCATGTTTGAATATGTGCACACACACGACATGCAAAGCCTTCGACGTGTGTGCAGGGGGGACAAGACCGATGCAAAGCATATTCATACAGATTCAAATAGGACCTTCTACACGGGAGGACCGCCGGAGTGGTGGGGGACTCGAGAGTGTGGGATGACGTCACCAAACTACGGTCTGGCTGAGCAGGTATAGCACTGGTATGACCGGAGATTATCGTTTGTTTCGTCGACTAGAGGCAAGGAAAAAAAACTAACTTTATACACTATGTACCTCATCAACATACTCCTTTACAGTCTATCTGCTATCAAACTACTGGAACTCCATGGTGGCAAAGCCAGGAGGACACACACACACACACACACACACACACACACACACACACACACACACACACACACACACACACACACACACACACACACACACACACACACACACACACACACACACACACACACACACACACACACACAATTACAAGCATACACTCTGGAATTTTAGACTTCAGTCAGCATAAACCAGGAGGCTGCTACAGTGACCGCATGACTGTGTTCGGAAAGGTCCTGGGAAAGACACATATTCCCCGCCCACACACACACACACACACACACCACACACACACACACACACACACACATCACAACACACACACACACACACACACACACACACACACAACACACCAACACACAGACACATCACACACACACACACACACAACAGTATCTTGGGATGGCGCGCCCCAGTCCCTCTATGTTACCCCTCAGGGAATCACTGTGATTGCAGAGCAGGGCGGGGCCAAGAACACCAGAGCTTATTGGGTCTCTGTGTGTGTGTGTGTGTGTGTGTGTGTGTGTGTGTGTGTGTGTGTGTGTGTGTGTGTGTGTGTGTGTGTGTGTGTGTGTGTGTGTGTGTGTGTGTGTGTGTGTGTGTGTGTGTGTGTGTGTGTGTCGGGGGCTGGTTGGGGCGGTGGGTTTCCCAGCTAAAGCAAACCCCCGAACAGGTTTGTGGTGTCGAGGGTGGGGCGGATATGTGGTTAAAGAATAACTAAGAAGGAGCAGTGCCCCCCCCCCCCCCCGCTCTCTCTCCTCTCTCTCTCCCCTCTCTCTCCTCTCTCTCTCCCCTCTCTCTCCTCTCTCTCTCCCCTCTCTCTCCCCTCTCCCCCCCACTCTCTCCCCTCTCTCTCCCACCCTGGCATGCAGAGAGAGACACACATCTATAGTTCTATACTGTGTTTGAGAGAGAGAGAGAGAGAGAGAGAGAGAGAGAGAGAGAGAGAGAGAGAGAGAGAGAGAGAGAGAGAGAGAGAGAGAGAGAGAGAGAGAGAGAGAGAGAGAGAGAGAGAGAGAGAGAGAGAGAGAGAGAGAGAGAGAGAGAGAGAGAGAGAGAGAGAGAGAGAGAGAGAGAGAGAGAGAGAGAGAGAGAGAGAGAGAGAGACAGAGACAGAGACAGAGAGACAGACAGAGGGACAGGGAGAAGGAGCCCGGGGGTTAGCAGGCCCAAGCCCAGAGGTTAGTTTTAGTATTTCTTTCTTTCTTTCTTTCTTTCTTTCTTTCTTTCTTTCTTTCTTTCTTTCTTTCAGACAGACAGACAGACAGACAGACAGACAGACAGACAGACAGACAGACAGACAGACAGACAGACAGACAGACAGACAGACAGAACAGACAGACAGAGACAGAGAGGGGAGGAGAGAGGGGGGGAGGAGAGGGGGAGTCAGGAGATGGCAGTGTTTCCGGGTGGGGCCTATTGGCTTTAAGACGCCTTGTGCAACTGACAGCTGCATTCCAGCAAGCCCAGTTATGTTGCACAGGCCCGGTGTTGTGCTCAACATAATTGATAGGAAGATCACTCTGTGTGTGTGCGAGTGTGTGAGTGTTTGTGAGAGAGTGCATGAGTGCGTGTGTGTGTGGATGTGTTTTTTGGGTCTACATAATGTTTGAAACGGGTAGGCATTTGTGTTGCTATGTGTGTTAGCATGTGTGTTAGCGTGTGTGTGTGTGTGTGTGTGTGTGTGTGTGTGTGTGTGTGTGTGTGTGTGTGTGTGTGTGTGTGTGTGTGTGTGTGTGTGTGTGTGTGTGTGTGTGTGTGTGTGTGTGTGTGTTCTCGGGGGGGTGTGGTGGAGGTTGGCAGAGAGATTGTACTACTACGGGGAGGACAGGGAGGAGAGGCTGCTCGACAGATGTAACGGTTTGGCCTTCACTGCAATCCCCCCCCACCGCCACCTGCAGCACCTCCTCCACCACCTCCTCCTCTCCCACCACCTCCACCACCACCTCCTCCTCTCCCACCACCTCCTCTCCCACCTCCTCCTCCTCTCCCACCACCTCCTCTCCCACCTCCACCTCCTCTCCCACCACCTCCTCCTCTCCCACCACCTCCTCTCCCACCTCCTCCTCCTCTCCCACCACCTCCTCTCCCACCTCCACCTCCTCTCCCACCTCCACCTCCTCTCCCACCACCTCCTCCTCTCCCTGCTCCTCATGGCTCACTTGTACCACAGCAGGCCCAGAGCCATCTAGAGCTCCCTGGGTGCTGTGGCCCCCGTGGCGTCACGATGACCCGTCTCTGAGGGGTGGGCCGACGTCAGACCACCCAGGGGCTCCCCGGGCGCGGGGCGCGCCACCAGACGGTTTAAATAGGGAGGAAAGAGTGCTTTGAACACCATCTGTGAGCCAGCCTGTCTCTGGGCCTCCGTGGGCCTGCGAGGGGACCCTCCGTGCGCCGCACCGGGCCGATATGGGGCCCTGGGTTCTACCAGCGCCCCCCGCTCACCCTGTGTGTACCAGCACCGGGGCGCAGCCATATGCTGCGAGAGTTGGCGTTGGAAATACAAAAAGAGGAAATCAGGTCATGTGACAGCTGCCCTGAATCTATTGGCTGCTTCTGGCGGGATTCTTTTTTGATAAACAGCCCAGATTTTGGAGCGGATTCCTTAGCACTGCCCATGTTTATTTTAGATCTCCCACACACATTACACGCGCACACACACACACACACACACACACACGCACAGACACACACACGCACAGACACACACACACACACAATGGATGTGTTAGAGAAGAGGGTAGTGAGTCAGAATGATAGTAAATGGTACATCAGGGTCGGGTTACTGGAGGATGGGAAACATGTTGTTATCGATCCATATCACGATGATGCTTGGGCTGCCTCGACATCGCTCGTTTGCTCCTCCTTCTTCTCTCAGGTTGCAATATGATACATGTACGTGTGTGAATGTTGGATTTTTCTTTGTTTGAGTGAGTGAGTGGCTGCGTGCGTATTCGTGAACGTTAGAGATCTAGTGTGAGCGTGTGAGTAAGTCAGTGTGTGTGTACGTGTGCGTGTGTGTTTGTGCTTGCATGCATGTGCGTTTGCGTGTGTGTGTGAGTTTAAGTGTGTGTGTGTGTGTGTGTGAGTTGAAGTGCGTGTGTGTCTCAGTATTTGTCATACCCTCCCCAAGCCAGTGCCAGTGCCCCAGTTGGCAGGGCTGTTCAGCGGGAGCAGAGATACAACAGAATCGCCAAGCCATCAGTCTTCACATTATCCAGAGGCACATGACAACATCGGCCTTGTCCCCACACACAGGCCGGACTGTGAGGCTTCGCTACGTCAGCATGCAAGACCGACGCGAGAGCGGAAGGGGCGGAGGAGGAGAGAGGGAGGAGGAGGAGGAGGAGGGGAGGGAGGAGGAGGAGGAGGAGGAGGAGGAGGAGGAGGAGGAGGAGGAGGAGGAGGAGGAGGAGGAGGAGAGGAGGAGGAGGGGGAGGAGAGAGGAGGAGGGAGGAGGAGAGGGAGAGCCTGAGTAAGAGACCGGGAGGGGAGAGCGAGGCTTTGGGAGTTTGATCCAATGCATCACACTTTGCACAGCAAACAGAGAGGCTGCCTGGGTGGGGCCTGTCGTGAGAGTGTTTTAGCACGGCTCACACATTACTGCTCCACCGGGACGTCATGTGACTACAGCAATGTGATGCTCCCCCACCCTCCACCTCGACCACCACCACCACCAACAACACCACCTCCACCACCACTCCCTCCACCACCACTCCCTCCAGTTACCCCGAAGCTGTTTTTGTAGATTGTGTGTCAGCATTTTGTCTCCGTCCCCCCCCCCACAGCAGCACGTACCCTGCGGGCGTGGCGGGGTAACAACCAATTAGAGTCAGAAATCATCGGGAACAAACGCAAGCGTTCCCAAAAGAGCTGGCCACTTCCCCCGCCGGCCCGACCCACCCTCCGTCCCGCTCTCCTCTCCAGCCTCCTCGGCTGAGCTCATTGTTGACCATGAAAGGAGGTAATTTAAGCCAATTGAATGACTCTGCAGTGAGTCACCGTCGATGTGTGCGAGTGCAAACATTGTGGGGGGAATACGAGGGAAAAAAACAGGACCGGGCAAAACTCTTATCGGCCTTTTACAGCTCAGGTTACAAAACACGCTGTTGGTTCTCCCGAGACGAGCAGGGCGACTCGGGCGGCGTGACTGCAGTAAAGCGATCGCGGGACGGGAGAGGGCGGAGAGGGGAGGCCATGGCCAGGGAGTGAAATGGGGGAATTTCTGGGAAGAGATGAGGCGAGTCACAGGAGGGGAAGGAGGAGAGGACGGGATGAGATGCAGCTTCGTGCGGACCCAGAGCCTCAGAGCGACAGGAAGGAGCCTGAAGGTCCCTCCAGTCAGCCGCTCAGTACAGGCTCTGGGAATTCCTGGAATTTTGCAACTATTCCGGGATTTAAGGTCACAAGGCTAGACAGGACAGGGAGTGTGCATGCAGAGGTGTTAAGGATAACACTTTTGACCATCAACATCGACGGTAAACACCAGCAGACGACAGTCACAGTTCCAGTAAATTAAGAATCAATCAGCGAATGAGTAAATCGATCAAGGAACTTGATGACAGCTTGTTTGATGCAGGCCCTTAATGGTCTGTGAATATTGATCGTGTGCCCAACATCAACTTAGCAGGCAAACCCCTAAAAAGCCTTCTCTGTTTCCTATGAGTCAACTGAAGTGAATGAGTGTGTGGGTCTATGGGGGTAGATCTGTTCAGGTTCTAAGTAAGGGGAAAGGGTCCGTGCGAAAGAGCTGTTCCCGTGGTCACCGTATTCGGGGCAAGCCGAAGTAAGCGGTTTCGCAGGAACCTCTGAGTTGTGGAAAGGAAATGACTCAGTGGTACGAGGCGGCTGCGGCCGCGCTGCAGGAGATAGCTTCATGTGGATATCAGAAGACCCTCGCGCTATTTCTGGAAGCGCATCTGCCCGGGTAAGATTAGACGCTGTTGTGCTAAAACAGCACAAAAAATAATGAGTATCCCTGCTGCCACCCAAAGTGAAATAATAACAAAAAAGCTAAAAGAAAAACTGTTCCCAAAACGGGAAGGTTCATCCCTTCTACTCTACTGGGAAAGTCTTCATGGATTCTGGATCCTGAGTTAATCTGCGTGCGGGAGGCCGACTGTGAATTATACAACACGGTAAAGGTCATAGTCCCACCAGGTGTTTGCTAATGCAACACCGTGCAGGACAGTAATTAAGTGAGTTGATTCAACCCTCGACAAAGAACACACGCAGGAGGTGTGGGAGGGGGGTGTGGAGGGAGGGTGGAGGGAGGGGGGTGGAGGAGGGGGGCTGGAGAGAGGGGGGGTGTGGAGGAGGAGGGGGTGGAGGGGAGGGTGGAGGAGGAGGGGTGGAGGAGGGGGGCTGGAGAAGGGGGTGGTGGAGGAAGGGGGGGGTGGAGGGGAGGGTGGAGGAGGTGGGGTGGAGGAGGGGGTGGAGGGAGGGTGGAGGAAGGGGGTGGAGGAGGGGTGGAGGAGGGGGGGTGGAGGGGGGTGTGGAGGAGGGGGACTGGAGAAGGGGGGTGGAGGGAGGGTGGAGGAAGTGGGGGGTGGAGGAGGGGGTGGAGGGAGGGTGGAGGAGGGTGTGGAGGGAGGGTGGAGGAGGGGGGTGGAGGGAGGGTGGAGGGAAGCGTGGGAGGAGGGGGGGGTGGAGGAGGGTGGAAGGGGGGTGGAGGGAGGGTGGAGGAGGGGGTGTAGGGAGGGTGGAGGAGGGGATGGAGGGAGGGTTGTTTTCTCTACTGTGGACATAAAACTAAACGACGTACTCAAATACCTGTTGCAGAACGTACTTCAAAAGCAGTCCTCATGTTTTACTCACCGGTGGCGTTGTTGCACAACGAGACATGTTTTTCCATGTTGCTCACTACTTACTGACTCCTCCGGCAGTCCTCCTGACTCCAGCAGGGAGGCAGGGGACTGCTGAGCAAGGCATCCCTAACGGGCCAGCATGCAGAGGACGTACTCGAACGGGGCTGGGACAAGCCTTATGTCAGCACATGAAAGTATGCCTCTCCTCCTGTGTATGCGTGGCGTGCGTACATGTGCGTGGGTGTGTGTGGGTGTGTGGCAAGGTGTGTGTGTGTGTGGGGGGGGGGGGGGGGGGGGAGGGGGGGGAAGAGCATGAGCAAAAGTCTGAGGAGGAGCATGCTAGGTCGATTAGCATACCAACCATCTGCAGCGGGAGACTGGCGGGCGAGAGGGAAAACGTCACCTACAGCGTGTGCTTTCAGGGGGAGAATGGAATTTAATCTCATCTCTCGCAAGTCTTGTAAATTTCCACTCTCTCCCCCAGGCTGTGGGGGGAATCAGGCCCTCCTGCGACAGGCAACCGGGTCCGCTAACTCGCTAATAACTAACTAATGGGGAGGAGGATTCGGTCTGGGGGCACTTGACAAAACAAGGACTTGACTTCAGCTTTCAGCACGGTGAGCGGAGAGCAGCAGCTAGTCCAGAGTTCAGTGGAGAGACTGCAGCTCCCTGACATTAGTTCCCCTTTTGGGGGATTATATGACAGACTTTCTGCATTTTCCACAAGAACTTTATTATGTTGCCCATTTGTTACAAGAGCGAGGAGATAATCTCCTGCCTGTTGGTTTGGTAGAACTTGGTAAGAACGATGTGAATAGCAGAATTACCTGGAACTGTAGATATGGTTGAAAGAGGCTTTGCAGAGGAAAAGAAACAGGTTGACCTGTGAATCGAGCACTCACAGGAAATGCATCACCACGCGGTGGGTTCTGCTACTTCCTGTCTGTTAGACCACATTCAGAGAAAAAAGAGACGCAAGAGTGGAAAGTTATTTCACTCCCCCTCTCGTTGGCTGAGCTACTCAATACTGTGTTATTTTATTATTTTAGGCCTCAACATTTAGCCTTTAGTGAAAACATATGCAAGACACATTCAACCATGAGATAGTCATAGCTTCCACAGAAAGCTTTATTTAGTAGGACATTTATTCCCAATAACTACGTTTTTCATGTTCCTATTTTAATAATCATATTTCTTGCAATATAAATAAATAGCTAAATACAATTTCCACCGAGGGATTCAGTAACAAGACATGAACATACAAACAGAGGTCTTAACAGGTACAGCTACATGTTGATGAAATCAAAGATAAACGAAGTCCTGTTACCATGGATCCAGCTAATGACTTCACACGTTCAGTTAAGGAGCCCTCCTTGCATGTTAACATGTGCACACAGACATTTAGTTCATGTGCACACGCACATTTGGCCTGGTTCACGAC
Organism: Melanogrammus aeglefinus; assembly: GCA_900291075.1. Lineage (NCBI taxonomy): Eukaryota > Metazoa > Chordata > Actinopteri > Gadiformes > Gadidae > Melanogrammus > Melanogrammus aeglefinus. The sequence continues at coordinate 8,731 of OLKM01000345.1, forward strand.
AACTGTAGTGGTGAACTGCACAGCAGGCCACAGGGCTGCAGGATGCACCCCCAGCCTCTTCTTATCTGAAACCCCCTCGTCCACAAAGCAAACGCAGAAGACTTGAACACACACAACCGCACCCAACATAACACACACAACACTACTGTCTGTTTCCACAGGGGTGGCTTCATCCCCTCTGAACAAACGGAGCAAGCCCCCTATCCCTTGGTCTTACAAAACTGATAAGAAAACCCCTTGTGGGTCCTCTGGCAGCATTTCACAGATGCCTCTCTGTTTTTGGAGGGATGCATATAAGACTGAAGAGCTGTGTTGTATGTACGTACGGAAATGCCGTCCCACATTTTTTCAAATGTTAGGGGAGCGATTGAACACGGAATGACTCCCAGCCACCTCCATACCACCAGGTCATGTATACAACTATAACTACATGTTCCAACATCATCACATTATGGCCCTTTGATCTATAACTACATCTGAGTCTGTTTGGCGAATAAAGACAAGCAGGTTGTCTCTATCAGATGACACAGTAGAGCCATTCCACTAAGTAAACCACCTCACAGGTCAAACCATTTAGTTGAAAGTCTTTTTTTAAGTGGAAACAGGCCACATGTCTCAAGTAGGTAGAGGCTGTAAAGAGTTGTGTAAAGAGGTCAGGAAATTGAAGCAAGGTTTGAGAAAACACATCTCTCTCTATCTCTACCCTTGATGTCTTCATGTTTTTACGTTTTTTGTACTTCTACTGTTAAACAGCCTTCTGGGAGTCAAATCAAGGTTTCAAAGCTGAATTTGGAGGCTGTCCTGATGGTGTTTTGGGCTTAGTTCTTGTCTTTTAGCAGACACACGTTTAGAGTAGGAAGGTTAGCGATGCGATTCGTCTGGAGGGCTCGTGCCTATGACGATGTGTGAGCCGACTGCGTTGCATAATGGTTGTTCTGCATCGTGAACACACACACACACACACATGCACACACTTCTTGCATTCATATTTTCAGCTCAAATTGTATTAGATGTTAAACTCTTGGTCTGGCTGCCGAGTTGTAGGTCTACACGTAACGGATGTCATCTGGCCCGTCATTATGAAAGTGTGTCATGAGCGCGATTGAGCACACCTTCGACAGGGCCTTGTGACGCAGGATGCACGGGTTTCTTTGACATCCATTCTTTGGTCCATCTTAATCAGGCTACTCTTGAATCAACGAGTACCTCTGCGATAGATTCACATCCACGACCTGCAGATGAGGATGTGTAATAAAACTAATCAAATTCAAATTCATCTCTTGAAACTATCTTCGCGGAAGAAACGTGTTCAAACTGAGACACCTCATGAGAGTCCAAGACCAAAAACGAACCGTTGCATCCGAGCGCGTTGTGAAACGGCCCTACTCCAAACCCCCCCTGTTGACACTCCTACCAACACGGACATGTCACGGCACAGGCCACCGGGAAGAGATCTCAGGATGGGCGGAGGCGTCAAAACAAAACGCAAGCATGGCACCGACAACAAGAAGCATAAACCCTTCACCCAACCAAGCGTAAAAATAAACCCGCGGCACTCAACTAGCACATTGTTGTGCTATAAATGCGGTCCGACTGCATGTTTCCTAAACCCCACCTAGGGCGAGGGTATACGATGAACCAGCCCACAGGGAGGCTCGGGAGGGAGGCGTGGAGGTGGCGCCGAGGGATGGGGCTGGGGATGGAGGCGTAGCGGAGAGGAACGCTGCATACCAAACAGGTCTGGACATACACACCGCCGTGTGTCCACCGGGGAGAGGTATGCATGGGACGGCACGACTGCACGTTAGGATGGAGCAACCCGCCTTCAAACCCAATGGAATAGAACTCAGTCGGTGTCCCCCTCTTCACGGAGGTTTGTTTTATCCTGAGGGGAGCTGCTGGTGGATCTGGATCGAAACTCGACGTTTACATCGCGTTCAACATCAGATTTGTGTGTGTCCACCTCAGGCTTTTCTGGCTCAGTGTCTCCATGTTTGTAAAGGACTTCAACTTGATAGCACCACCAAAACCAAGAAAGAAGAGCAGCATGGAGAATGTTTAACGGAGAACAGGCCGTAGGGTTCACCATGTAGGGCCGCTTCCCGCGGTCTGCGTCCAATGGCTGCTAATCTAATCTCAAAGCCACTAATGTATATCTCCCCCACTGATCCAGAGCGGCAAATTCCTTGAACTCAGGTGACGCCGAACGTACGAGTTTCTTTAAAGCCGTGCGACTGAACTAACGGGTCCTTCCGATATACCATTAGTTATCGGGAGAATGCCTGACGTATAGCGTCTTTGTCAGAACGCCTGTCATAGTCCTGTCATGATTACACAACCATTCAAGTATGCTAAAGGTATGAAGGAAGGGGTAAAAGGGGCAACAGGACGCCCCAGCCTTGACTCATCAGTATTTACACGGAAAATAATAAAAGAACAACAAGGGCAGCAGTCACTAACTCACTTAATTATAGATAAGGATAATGTTCAACGAAATGCCAGATATGATATAGACATTTGAGACTGCTAAGAATATCACAGAGGGAATTATGAGATGGAAGGTCGGGAAATGGCGCCTCAATCTCAGGGCAAAGGGACATGAACTGCCTGATCAGGCAGACACAGAGGATGCCTCTGGTTACATTACAGGTTCAGGTGATGTTGTTTAGCAATGGAAAAATCGATATGATGTATAAAAGGGATAATTGAGGTAAAATGCAATGCGATGATTTCATTTAGAATGATTCATCGTTTTTCCTCACTCATCACAAACCCTTGAGTCTTATAGCGGTGAGGCAGAGGAGTTGATGACAGATCAACCATCACTGGATATAACCACTGGTAGCAGCCTCACTGTATGGCTGGATGTAACCACTGGTAGCAGCCCCACTGTCTCTGTGGCCACCTTTGCCTCTGCTCCAGTTTGGGCCGGGGCTTATCTCATCCTGATGAGAACCACGAGCAGAAAGACATCGGTAAACAAGGAGAGGCTGTTGCTCGGCGACAGCCCGCTCGACGGAGGGAGCGGGCCCGTAAAGCAGGCCGTCTGGTTGGAGGGCTGCAGCAGGCGGGCCTCAGTCACTATAGAACAGCCTGTGCGTTTAATAGGCTGCTGGACGAGCTCGACAACAAGTCCCACGCCAACCTGCATTCCCACGGATGCCGAACAGACAAAAGGTGCTCGCCCCATAATGTCTCCTTCTTAACGTAATTATCCTACACTGAATACATCGAGATGACAGCAGACAAACTGTATGTCCCCGCGACCGGACTATAACTGGTTCTCAGCATTGTTTTCTACGGGAAACCAGACCCAGATGCCCTTCACGGTGAGATGAGCTGAGATATGGCGGTTTATAATTTAAAGCTCAGAAGAAAGTCAAATGACTGTTTACTGGAGACACGTGTTCCACCGGGAGCCCTGGGAGTTATTTGAATGAAAGGTGGCGCAGGCAGGGGAGGTTCACTTTAACAGGAGAACAATCAGACCTGCCTGCATGTTCATCTCTGGGCCAGAATGACGGTTGTGGTCCCTGCCCCCCCCGATCAGTGCATGACGTTATGCTGCGTTATAAACACTTTTTGTTCAGCTGCACATCTCAAGTCGATACGTCTGTCATGTATCATCGTTCAAAAGCAAAACGACGCAAGCCAGAAGACATAATGGTTAGATAGGGATAGTGTCTCCTGCTGGCTACTGATTTTAAGAAGGTTTTATGACGGGTTGTGTGTTTGATTTCTGCCTCACGTCACTTATTTAGGGTTTGTTTTATGGTTAGGTCTGCTACCTAAGGACCTGGAAGACAGAGACAGCTCGTGTTTTGAAACAAGTTGAATGTTGTTTTATCGCTAGTCTTTACCCTGGATGAGCTGGGGTGGTTTTATCTTTCAGCATCAAGAAAAACAAATTTAGGAATGTGCAGAATTAGACCGGCTGAATAAATGTAATGTACTGTCGATATGTTTTCTCATCTTCTTTTCCATCCATCAATGGAGTGTGTGTGTGTGTGTGTGTGTGTGTGTGTGTGTGTGTGTGTGTGTGTGTGTGTGTGTGTGTGTGTGTGTGTGTGTGTGTGTGTGTGTGTGTGTGTGTGTGTGTGTGTGTGTGTTGATGAAACATAATGCAAAGTATTTCATTAAAAACACGTCTTTCGCCCAGATTTTCCATTTCAGTTGAAGTGAAACCGCCATGTGCTGTTGTTCGTTTCATAGCTTTTTTCCTCCTGCACACTGTGACCACCACAAAACCAACATTGTGACAGCTACATCTCAGCACTTTGAAAAGCCTCTAATGCTCTGAGAGCAGTTAGAGGCATAGAGTACCCAGCTGTATTCTGGATCGGGTCCAAATGAAAGAAATAAGGCTAGGGTTACACATTCATAGTAATGTCCATATGATGATGATGTCTGAGTGCTACTGAGACAAGCATTACTCAGCAGTGAGTGAGTTGTGACGCCATGACCATCCAAAGCCGTCCCTAGGCTCGGCGCGCGCTGAAACTCAAGCCTCCAACTCCATTGCACCAGCGTGGAAGAGTGTTTGGCCAAAGGCCTCAGATGACGCAAAACCTAATTCCGGAAATCCTTTGCAGACGAAGGCATTTCTACCGCGATCACACCACAAGCACTTGATGGAGGTGTTATGGAGGAGTATTGAATATAATCAGCTTATTAACTCCTACCTGTAAGTACCTGTAAGTACCTTTAATGTCAGTGTTTATGAGAGGTCAATATTTGAATAAATCCTTGCAACCTTTCAATATAAAATCATCATACAAAACATAATAATAGTGCTTCATGCTGTATCCATCCCATCGCGTACTCCGTGCTCTTTAAGAGGTTAACGGAAACTCAGGTAATCCAGCACCATGAGATCCTGGGGACGAATAGTTCCCCGAATAAAATGTCGTCTTCAGTCCACTGGAGACTGTTTGCCGGCCGCGTCTCTCCTCGGAGTCAAAGACTGGTGTCTGAAGCGCTACGATGACATCATGCAGGGTGGAACCGACACAAACTGGAAAAAAACAACGAGACGCGTAGCTCGCTGGGCTGGAGCTGTGACACATCCGCCAGGCCGAAGGACACAGGCATGTACTGTGTTCTTTCTGCCAAGTCATACCGGGGAAACCACCTGGGATAACAGAGGCCGCCGTCGGCCATGTCGCCTCACAGTGGACCTATGGGTAATGGTTTGTTTGTTTAAACAAGGTAATGAGAACAAGGTAGTGAAAATTATTTGGTAACGTAAACGTGCCACCCAGACCTTAGTATATGTCCTTCTTTGACTGGATAATGTGGAGACATAGAGGGCTAACTCTGTATAACCACGGTTCACCATTCTAATTGAATTGTGTCGTATCAGATCTGGGCGCCTGGTCATTTAGAAGATTACATGTGATCTTGTGCAACTGTTTGATCAACCTGCGCCTGCAATATTTGCCTTTGCTTATGTTTCATTCTGGATTGGCCCATGTCAAGCTTTGTGTTGTAAATTACACCGTGGCGATTAGTGTAGAGTTAGTGGCTCACAACCCCATACACCCCCTGTCTGACTGGGACCGGCCTAATGCATTGATACATTGCATAACAAGCCCTGTGTGAGTGTTTTATCAAGAGGTGTGCCCTGATAGTCTATATCACCTGAATACCGGCCATTAAGACTCCTGGGAGTTGTCATACACTTGCCCAGTCCAGAGAGATTTGATGAAGAAAAGAAAAAAGGAATATTAGGGTGGGAGGGGATAATTCGATTTTAGGTTCAAGCGAAGGTGACGCTCCACAAGGCGTATCCATGGCGATGCCAAATTGCAATGGTCGCGGCCATTTTGATAGCATAAGAGCATTGGAATATATATTATGCTGTTAGTCTTTTTGTTTCTCGTGGGTTTAGTAAAAGATCTGGATATGATTTGTCATTATGGGGCATCATTGTCGTGTTGGTAACCACTAGAGCGTTTCTCATGTGAGACGGGGCAAAATAAAGGCGGTTGCTTGCGGTCTTCATGTGGTCCCTGGTCTGACAGTACCACACTCTCTACAGTGCTCCGAAGACGGCAGAGTACCACCAACAAGAACTCCCATGATGCACTCTGATGAACAAGCTCAAAACCATGGTGGTTCTAAAATGTGCAGCTGAATGAGATGAAGTAATTCAATTTAAGAACATTCAAGGCTTACTTAAGACTTAAGATCATATTTAGCCCCTTCACTTCCAGCTCTTTACGAATGCATACTTTAACACCTCCCAAAGAAATTGCAATGCGAACATTTTAATTTCTAGTGCAGTTTAACAACCAAGGCAAGCCTCATTCTGCAGGATTGTGAGTTGTACTGGTTGGGTCTTTGGACAGAGTCCACCGCTGGGATCCAACATGCAGGCTCCATCAGGACAACGGCCTGCCAGTCCCAGCCTGTTCCACACATGAGACAGTTTCAACACTACCCTGCCATTGCCCAATGAATGTTCTGACTTATTTACGCAGGGAGTCTGTTCTGCCTTGGTGTTGGCTCTGTGTTTCATGTGGACACACACACCCACACACACACACACACACACACACACACACACACACACACACACACACACACACACACACACACACACACACACACACACACACACACACACACACACACACATACACACAGGGGCGCTGTAACAGATAATCACGACCACGTCTCTGTGCTAATGCGAAAAACAACAGTTGTTTAGTGGTTTGGTAATGCCTGGCTCGACAGCAGTCATGAATCATAGCAGATGAAGAGCAGAGAGTTAATGGTTATGGCTAATGGCTAATAGTTCTGCATTGTTCTGTGTACCGGAGTGATGCTGGTTACCCCATTGCCGATATCCACATCAAAACAAAGCTCAACGTCCGCCTCCAGATCACAAGTTGTCTGCAATGGGCTTATATACTCAACTGGCGCTATGGTCTTCAGCAGCTGTCAGAGAACACAGCGGAACACGTCCTGGAGCACAGGTCATCCCTACGAATAATTCATCATCATCATCATCGTCGTTCCTCCTCAAGGCATCTATTGTGCTGTTGATCCTATGATCCATCAGTCTGCAGAATACCTGTGTTCCCCCCTCCAGAACACCCTGGGATAAGATTGAAGGGGACACCACCCAACGTGTTGTGCGTTTCCCTTCCAGGCAGACATAAAGCAGGCGGTTTCATTATCTGTGTCACAGAACACAGGTTTTGTGTAACCCTCCTTTATTGGTAACCCAGTTAGAAACGGAGCGTGATGGGTAAGCCTTCTCCACTTCACAGTCTAACTCTGAGGCCTTCAAGTGGCCAAATGTGGACCTGTGGTGGGGGAAGGAAACACCCCTCGAGCAGACTATAGTGTAGTTATGGTAGAATTTGTAAATAAAGAAAAACCAATGTGTGAAGCCATTGTCTGTTTCCTCCTATTTCTTACATATCAGTCAGAGTATTAGAGAGACAAAGCCTGTGTGTGTGTGTGTGTGTGTGTGTGTGTGTGTGTGTGTGTGTGTGTGTGTGTGTGTGTGTGTGTGTGTGTGTGTGTGTGTGTGTGTGTGTGTGTGTGTGTGTGTGTGTGTGTGTGTGTGTGTGCGTGCGCTCCCACCTGGCAGCAGCTCACGCCCGAGGCTTCATTTACAAGCCAAATCAGGGTGGGCATAAAGGATGATTAGACAGGCCGGCCGAATGCAAACTCATGCCTATTGGACACAACAGAGCCCTTCACTGATAATATCTCAGCCAGGGGTCCAGTGCCGATGGAGGTACAGGTGGGGAACACACTGGACCAAACCTCAGTGTGTTCTCATTCTGATCTCCTTTGTTAATGCCTCTCAGAGGCCCCAAAGGGTGTTCCTCATACATTTCAGCAAAAAATAAAATGCCAATAAGATGAAATCATCAACTGGCACGTTAATGTATGACAGGTATATCCAAAACAGGAAGGAGATGTCCAGGTTAAGGATTTTAATCTGGACTGTGAGGGTTTACTCACAGTATCAATAGAGACTGGGTGTGTTGTATAAATGTCACTTAAACAGGGCCAGTGTTTATTCAGTGATGTGTGCAAAACGTCTTTTGTGGACCACAAAGTTTGTCTGTCTAGAAACAGGAAGCATGCTTTTTATCTCTGCTGCAAAAAATTTTTTTACCAACTTTGAGCGCATTACTTTTTAACTCTTTCTTGGAGGAAGAAGAAGAAGAAGAAGAAGAAGAAGAAGAAGAAGAAGAAGAAGAAGAAGAAGAAGAAGAAGAAGAAGAAGAAGAAGAAGAAGAAGAAGAAGAAGAAGAAGAAGAAGAAGAAGAAGAAGAAGAAGAAGAAGAAGAAGAAGAAGAAGAAGAAGAAGAAGAAGAAAACCTGGAACGCACAAGACTAGGATAGGTGCCACCACACAACAAAACAAGGCACTCACACAATGGATTGCAGCGAAAACCTGCCTGACCCACGGATTTCAAGACAAGCAGCATTCTGCACTGATGAACCTATAAGATTGGCTATGGTAATGCATGGCTCTAAACTTGCCTGACTCAACGCGTCACCCCCTAATTCAAGACCTGAGCTACAGAGAGTCCTCCTCTACCGAACGTACGAGGGCAACAGCACGTGTTTGTGAGCGATCGAACAGGGGGAGCGCGGGAGAGGTGAAACATAATCGAACTAACCCATAATTGCTGGTATTGCTCCACAGAGAAAGACACATGTGGGCTGGGCCAGGGAGCTTGCAAAACGCTGCTCGCGCCCGGGCTGAGAAGTACCATTTAAGGTCACGGATTATAAGAGGAAAACAAGATGGCAGGTGTATAAAAGGAATACAGTACATGTGGATCCTATGGAAGTGAAAGAACATAACGTCACACGTGATTTCACGTGGCCTGTTGGTGACATGGTCGTAGCATTGCAAGCGTTGGGTGTGATTTGCTATTTGCTTCAAAATACGGGTTACTCTTATCTCCAGATCTGTCCAGCATACACAGAGAACACACTATTTACTCTGGTCCTGTCCCGTGGCATAGAACAGGACTAGGTGTGTCCTGTGCGTGCCTGGTCACACACAGAACCCCACTCTAAGGTGTGTTAAGGACAGACTTGGGGCGGCCCTTGCATCATCAGCAAATTCGAGTTTTATATTTCCAACGAACATCAGCAGCATAAGATACAGGAGACCCCCGGAACCACCGGGACGTGCACTCACCTCAGAGGGATCTGGATCTGGGTATCAGGGTCCATGGCAACGACTGTCAGATCTCCGTAGCCGCGCACAAAAAAAAAAACGGTATAAATAAAGACGTGAAGGGAACCAGAAAAAAAAGAGAAAAACAAAAAAAAGGTAATCCAGTTTTCTCTGGGAGCAGAGAGGAGAGGGCCCGGCTAAAGATGAGGACCAATGACTGCCCTCTGCACACGTCAACACAAGATAGGTTCTGGGGAAAGTCACAGAAAGAAGGCTGCAATGGCTGTTGTTAAAAACTGAAAAGGAGAAGTGTAGTGAAGCAACTTGTCCTCTCCCCGTGACTCACGCAGCCGCACTGCCATTGGTGGAGCAGCCTCAGGGTACGGCGCTCGCACCTGACCAATCAGGGCACAGGACGGGCTCCGGTATTCAAATGGGTTCAGGTGAGCTGTGCTGCCGCTGCAGATTGGCTGCGGACGGGGACGGGGGGAGGGGAGAGACGAGAGCAGAGAGGTCTAACCGGCAGGCCACACCTTAAACGACATAATAGATGATAGGAGGCTTGCTTGTTTGGGAGGAGGGCTCGAGTTTCCTCTGCCGGATCAGGGCATGAATACAGTTGAACAGGTATGCATTCACTGCAGACTTTGACCAGACAATGTGGGGCAATCAAGTTTATAGCATTTGGACAACAGGCAGATCCTGGTCCATATAATGTCTCCCCTCCTGCTCGTACGTTCTGAATGTGTGTGAGTGAGTGAGTGTGTTTAGTAGGATGGGTCCGAGAGACACGGGGGTTGGGCTCCAGGCTGGTCGGGGGGGGGGATGGATGGTCCGCATGAGGAGGTGGGGGGGGGGGGGCGGGGGGCGGGGTTTGTTTTACCCCCTGGCGGTAATACAGCCCCCACACCCCACATCATCAAACAACCCTTATGTTCACTGACAGGGGGAGGGACAAAGAGAGAGAGAGAGACAGAGAGAGACAGAGACAGAGACAGAGACAGAGACAGAGACGAGAGACGGAGAGGGACGAGAGAGAGAGAGAGAGAGAGAGAGAGAGACGAGAGACGGAGACGAGAGAGAGAGAGAGAGAGAGAGAGAGAGAGAGAGAGAGAGAGAGAGAGAGAGAGAGAGAGAGAGAGAGGGAGGGAGGGAGGGAGGGAGAGAGGGAGGGACTGTGAAGCTCGATACAGCAGCCTCACCTGACAATGTGTGTGCGTTTCTTAACCAAGCCTTATCCTAAGTCAAAGCACACATCAAACATGAGGTTCATGAGCCAAATTGCTGTTCAGCTGAAACGATGTGTATAATAATCACCAAATTCAAGTCCTTCAGCCACAGGACTGTCTTTACGAGGGCCCCTGAGATCATGCCGGGCAATCAGGGGAATTCATCCGTTTGGTTTAACGTTTCTGCCTAGACCCACTGTTATCTGGATAATCCTGCTTCAAATCAGGTTTGCAGGCCTAGTGTGTGTGTGTGTGTGTGTGTGTGTGTGTGTGTGTGTGTGTGTGTGTGTGTGTGTGTGTGTGTGTGTGTGTGTGTGTGTGTGTGTGTGTGTGTGTGTGTGTGTGTGTGTGTGTAGTATTTAGTCAGCTTGCTTGATAAGCATCTTCATTAGAACTGACACTTCTAGCTGACAGGAAGAGGTAGTTTGTGGTAGATACTGTGAGTTGCACCTTAAAGTACACGTTTTTGTTTTCCGTTTCACACAGGGGTTAGGCTGAATGTGGTCAAGTCAAAGTAATATTCTGAAATCAACAGAATGAGTAACATCCTGGGTTACTTAATGCAAATTACCAAATTAATTAAAGGAACACAAACCTTACTCGGAACTTTAACCTTTATTGACTTTCTGACATTTTTGTACAAGGAGTCTACCTTAATTGAGGTTACACTTGCACCATCAGTCATTCTCTACACAATACTACACAGGAGCAAGCAGGGATGAGCTAAGCGAACGGCTATGACAGCAGCAGTCTCAATGATACCACGGCTTGCGCCCCCAGGGGAATGGCCATGCAGTCTCATGCAGGTTCTCTGACGTCAAGAAGCCTTTGATTGTTTTTATAATGCGGAACTACGAGACCATAACTTAATAACTTAGGTAAATGAACCCGCTTTTAAAAGACTCCTTGGCTGCATCGTCACTTTAGGCCAATCTGTTGTTTGATTGGCTACCCCCCCCCCCCCACTAGCCTGGGGTCAGGGTGCGGACCACTGCCCTAGAAGACCCTTTTGACAGTGACCTAAATACTGAGCAGCAGACTGGGAGTCCTTATTCTACGTTCTCAGGCTCTCCGTTTATAAAGGAGTCCTGAAATAGGAATCCATGGACTACATTCGACCCTAATGACCCTACGAAGCTCTTAAACTCTTAAACTTTGCAACTACACCATACATATGTTACGAGCCTCAAATGCTTTGTGTGCTGATTTTGCAGAGGTCTTGATAGCGTGTGGTTAGGATATAAAGATAACACTCAACTGTTTCAACAAAACTCATGAATATTTTTTCTCTGGTAAAATTAAGAGGAAATGCCTTAAGGATTAACAACCAATTATAATAACCCTGTAATAAAGAGCAGACACACAGATTCATGTCACAAATCCAATCTGAATACTCTAGAATGAATACTCTAACACTGAAACGATTCACAACATTTGAGGTGTTAATGCGCTCTGAGCTGAAACAAGACCCGGGCTGCTCTCGGGCACAGAGGGCTCGTGTCATTGTGTGGGACCTTTGCCTCATGGCCAGAACGACAAACGAGCTGCAGCAAAACAGCAATAATGTGTGTGTGCCAACCATGTGACCCGGCTGACTAAATAAAGGGGCACGCCTTTCCTTTAGAGTCGTACAATTATGGCTGCTGCAAACAGCAGCTGAGAACGGGCCTAATAGCCAAGCTAGGGACAGCCTTGTTATACAACATGTCCCTAAGTGCGTGGGGTTCACTAGTGTTTAAGTGGAACTATAGTTTTAAAGCAGTACATGTGATGTTCACTGTTGATGGTGTATGCTTCAACTATCCTAGTCTGTCTATCTTAGGATCACATAAATTCAGAATATTGTTTTGCAAACTTACACAAATGTAAGACGAACATTGAGAGCGTTAAAGAACCCATTAGGTCTTGGTTCAGGGTCTATTTCCCAGCTATTTAACATTGGCAAAATTCCAGCCACAATAAACTGATAATCCTTTGTAGGTTCAATATGCTTAATACAAAAAGTCTGATGTTTGTCATTTGTTTACTACTTAAATATAGAGAGGCCTGAATTAAAAAACCGGACCTGTCTGCGTTTGGTTTTCCAATTACTGGAACTTCAATCTTGGGATACTTAACTAGGAATGCAACCCTGTTTCAACACTACACACACAATCACACATAAGAACTCGCCGTCCAAACGGAGCATTCAGAAAGAACCTAGTTAGGTGTTGTCGTCATGCTGCTTGATGATGAGTTAAACGTTGTGGTTCTGAACCCTTGGGGGCTCCAGCACCCTTCAAAGGTAGAAGCACCCTGACGGTCTTCCATGGGGGTTTCCAGTAACGCAAGAGGGTCACAAAGCATTTGTTGTTTAACAAGTACTAAAAAATGATTACATTGTCGAGTCATTTTATGAATGTAACTCACCTTACTGTTAGAGACTATCACCGGATTTGGGTGGTTAAAAATAAATAAATACACTTTGGAAATGCCTCGAAGCTCTTTGAAATCCCAAGCAGCCCCAGCCGGTGAGGGCCATGGGATGATCTCAGACGCTCACTGACTCACCCTCATTCATATAGAAATAACACAAGCAGCGGTGGGGGTCTGACTGAGCGGACTTTGGTAAAGACACAACGCCCACTCGTGTTATTATACATGGGTGACCTTCTTCTAGCCACTCTGAGCTCTCTGGGGGCTACAGGTCTGAACAAAATGAATTAACGTCATGTGTACCCTTCTCCCACGCCCAACACAGACACAGACACAGACACAGACACAGACACAGACACACACACACACACACACACACACACACACACACACACACACACACACACACACACACACGGCAGAACATCACACTCAATTATACTGGCACTAAATTTACTCTGTGGAACACTTCTGTTCACAATTTTCTGTATTGGCTCCACACACACACACACACACACACACACACACACACACACACACACACACACACACACACACACACACACACACACACACACACACACACACACACACACACACACACACACACGGGAAAGAAAACTGAAAACAAGAAATTGGTTTTCAATAGAAAAGTCCTAAAGTGCCTGAGTTCAAGGGGTTACAAAGGACACATTGGCTGGAGTGCAATGTGTCGTGAGAACTGATGTTCTGAATGAATCTCATGTGCATCTGTCGTGTGCCTTCAATGCGTCTAGATTAGCATAGCATGGTGAAACATATAGCATGGAGCACAGCACGGACAAGTGTCCATATCAGACTTTGAGTCCTCTCTATAAAAGGGAACTTTCTTCAGATTCTCTGACATGCCTTCAAAAGTGCCACTGAAACATTTACAACCTCTTTAAGCCTTTGAGATGTTACACACTAGCATGCATCGGATATTCGGTTACTAGGTATTGAATCAGTTTGTATTATTAAGAACAACTCCTAAGGACAAATTACATGTAGGCCTACTTCTACTACAATTAGGCATCCAATAATATAAAAATATGCAATAACCCTCTAATAATGTAATGAGTGCTCTTACCATGAACCTAATAGATCATCCTTATTCAAACTAATTCTATAAAAACGAATTATTGTGTTTCATAAATGCTTTACCTAAAAGTCAAAGAAATTCAATAAATTTAAAAAGGGGATCTTTTGGTAAAGAGTAATCAAGGCCGGATATGCTTGCTTGAAGCATTTCTCCGTCCTCATTGCATCGATTCAGTAAATCATGGGAACGTCAGCCGCACGGTCAGCTATGACCTATGCGGGTCACATGGCTCCGGGAGCGAGCCAGAGGGCTGGAATGAGGTTACAGGTGGAATTTCCCTGGTCTCCTCACCCAGTGACGTCACAGCCAATGACAAAGCTTTACTACTGCTGCTGCCTAGCAATCAGACACCTGAGGACTTGAAACTCAGGTGACATGCGCGGCCGGGCCGTGCTCACACAGAAACCTCCGATTAAGGAACTTCACCATGGATGGTTCCTCTATGATCTTTCTAAAGAAAACGGTACAATCCTGGGTTTGTAGCACAAAAAACGAGAAGTATGCTTTTGTCTTTCACAAGTTGATTTCTTAATTTGTGGCGATTCAGCCGCAACACGACACTGCAATGGCCAAGGCACATGTATGTTGCCATCTTGTGGTTATTCATAGTATGTTGAAAAAAACCAAAACGATGTTAACATTAGTGGCCAGATTAAATACATGTTGCTCTCACGATAATGGGACATCCATTTTCATTTTCTGTGTCTCCATACTTAGTTACTTACTTAGTGTTCATCAACGGAAGCGACATCCTGGTTCGTTGCCCTAAATCCTGTTCTGAACCGAACAATCTAACATAAAACCCTGGTAGGCCTACTTCCGAAATAGTTTTTCGCACATCATCGTCTTCCTTTCAACCTACAGCCGGTAAAAGAGACTATTTTTAGTGGTGGTATTATTAATGTCCCTGCATTGCTCTTTATCCTGCCAGGGCCCACAGTGCACACAGCCAAGCGCTAATGGTTGATTCTGACCAGAAGAGCTCGGCCTTCACTGGCGGAGCGGCTAAATCAATAAGCAGAGCCCCATTAGGACGGGCGGGCAGTGCCCAGACGGAGCGAGCAGCGTAAGAAGATCCGCTGCTCTATGCACCGTCTCAACATTAATATGTGCCCTGCACAATAACACACAGCACAGCTCCCCATTGTTTTCCGGCCACTGACACACCGCTCAGCTGCTCTGCACACGGTGACATCACTGTCACATGATGAGTGCCAGGAATTTCATTAGCCTCTACCCAAAGTATTCTGTTCCCAGTTAGGCCAACAAGAACCCTGGCCATTCAAATGGAACCGTAGCCGTAGCCTTGTATTTTGTTGTTTAGCAGGATGCCAGTCAGACGGGTCACGCAGGGTTCATGCGCGGTGTGTTGTCGATTCGCCTCCTCGTTTGGAAGTCACTGCAAGTGAATTATGCATGACTTTGACCATGAGACACAGACAGAGGGAAGACAACACAGTTCGATGTTGTAGCAGAAAACCCAACAACCAAAGACACTTGTCAGGTTAATTCAGAGCAAACAGCCACCACCAAACTAAAAATAGCCACTTATAGCGGGTAATCCGCTGGAGTGGAGAAAGCAGTTTCCAGTAATAGCCAGGAAGGGGAGACTTTCTGGGAGGGGAGAGAAATTAGGCGATCCAGCTGGTCTGGTCTGATATGGGCAAGGCCGCCAGAAGTCCCCTGGCTCTCCCCCCTCAACCCTGCGTCACAAAGGCCTTTGGCTGGGGGGAAAGAGGACCAAAGACAACCAATGGGATCCAGCCGGGTCGTCCCATGACACAAGCATCTCAACCGAAATATGTAAACATCTGGTAAACATTTGGACTGCCCTGAAGCGGGGTGATCAACAGTCTTGAGAGAACAACATTTCGCTAAACACAGCCGACATGTGTGCCTGCTGCTGGAGGTTAAGTAGAAGCAGGACACAAGAAGATTGTAGGGCTATAGTGAAATAGTTCTAACACACATATAAGGACCATTCTCTGGACTTTGCTACAAGAGTAGGCCTACATTTGTAGAATTTCAAACAATATCTCAAATCCATTTTTTTAAGTCGCTTAATGGCCATCTAAAACAGAAAGCATCTAGGATTGTAAGAATACCGTTCTCGGATGAGCCTATATTTACATGACCTCCAAACAACAGGAACCCATTCACACACTGCAGCGCCGTCACATGTCAGGCGGGTGGAGGAGACTACAGACAGGCAGGAGGGCGGCAGCAGCTACACCCATCAGTGGAGTCACTTATCCCTGGGCTGTTCTCATGAAGGCAATCAGGCTGTGGATCTTTGCCGCGGTGACACCGCCACACGCGGTGGGAGTACATCGAAGATTTACTCTAGCACCTTACCAAGATCTAAAGAACTTAACAAATATTTATCAAACCGTCGTATGTACTCTGAATTAAACAATGTAATGAAATAAAAAAAAATACAAAAGACTCAAACATTTCGTGGCGTCCGTGGTTAAGTTATTTCACATTAAACCAAAGACTTACCCTGGTACACAGTGGCGTCCTGTTCATGTATCTCCCAGCAGCCTGCGCCTTCTCACACTATAAGTCCTGGTCCGTCTCTGTACTCTATATAGTCCCTGGTCCTTCTCTGAACTCAGTCACTGAGGTTAACATCCTCCAGAAACCACCCTGAGCCACTGGGAGCCTGGCGGTAGCTCCTACTTTTCCCCGACAGCAATAGCTGATGCGTGGGGAATTCCTCGCAGTCACATTTTCCTGGGAAGTGATTGGCTGGCGGCCACCACGGCGCCTCTCATGCTCCTCTCAGCACTGAGGAGGAGAGCGCCTCTGCTCGGCGTGCGGGACTTGATGTTGTTCACTATGTTCTCCACGCTATGGTCTCAACGTGTCGTCATCACCTGGACGTGATAAGAAATGTGAATCTGTAGTGTCCACGTTGTCCCGGGAAGAAGTCCGCTTGCGGTGCTGCTGCTACTTTGAGTGAGGATGTCAACTTTGTTTTCCCCATTGGGCGGGGTTTGCCTTTTCTCATCAGCCACCCTGAGACATGATGACAGCTCTTCATCTAACATACTTGAGGAGCTGAATGTGTATACTGAAGCTAAATGTTTGTGCTCGAAGTGATTAAAACACATTTTTTTACATGTGTTTCTTTTATAATGTGATATTGGCCATGATACGCCCAAAAAGAGACGTTCCCATACCGGGAGTCGAACCCGGGCCGCCTGGGTGAAAACCAGGAATCCTAACCGCTAGACCATATGGGAGACAATTGATAACGGCCATTTTGGCTTACATGTATGTAACCTATTGGGTAATTTCTACTTATTATAATAATCTACCCATTACCACTGAAATGTAATAAAATTGTATAAATTACACTTTCTTTGTGTTTAAATTTAAATAATAAAATAGGTGTAGTGCTGGGGAAGATGGCGTGGCATTACGTCAGTTAAGAGTGTTATGTTTTAATATCTGGTGATTTATAAAGAATCACCGAATATTGTGTCTCATTGGAAGACCTGTTTGTATACATTTTGTTTCAAATATATATTATATATTTTGAGCTATTAATTGAATAGGAAACCTTTTTTGATCAAGCGCATTTCGAAATTGTTACATTGGCGAATACCGTCACCTACTGGCCAACCCTACCTACTATTCAACCCCACATACTGATCAACAACACCTATCCTACTAGTCAACCCCACCTACGAGTCAACCCCACCTACTGGTCAACCCCACCTTCTGGTCAACCCGATCTACGGGTCAACCCCGCATTCTGGTCAACCCCACCTACTGTCTACCCGACCTACTGGTCAACCCCACCTACTGTCTACCCGACCTACTGGTCAACATCACCTACTGTCTACCCGACCTACTGGTCAACATCACCTACCAGTCAACCCCACCTACTGGTCAACCCCACCTTCTGGTCAACCCGACCTACTGGTCAACCCCACTCACTGGCCAACCCGACCTTTTGATCAACATCACCTTCTGGTCAATCCTTAACGACAGGCACCTTACTGATAACCTATTGAATAGTCTGTCGAGGATACACAGTTTACTTCAGGATTTAGGACACTTTTCCAATCACAGTTTGGTTAACAGAGACTTATTCATTTATTACATGCATGTTTTTAACATGAGTGATGCCTTATTACCGTATTAACAAAATTGTTGCTAAACAAATGACGTAATTCGTACTGGAACGACACAAGTCAGGTATCGGGTGTACAGGTATAACTGACGTGGAGTATTTGCAAAAAATACTCAACACTTATTCTTGTAAATACATCTCTTTCATTTTTTTCTCATTAATCTCGTAAAATATGTTACATTTTGCATATATCTCTGCCTACTTCATCAGAACACAGGGTGAGATTTAGGTGTAGTCCCCCCCCTCCGCACAGAGTGGTATCGCCCGACCACTCGATACGGCAGAAGGCCAGCTCAGGCAGACGATACTCACCAACTCATAAACACTAGTTAGCCGTAATATAAAGTATAAGAAATCCAGCAGGGTTTATAATCTAAAGCGAACTTGTATGCTTGCGATTAGGGCAACCGCGTGACCACGATGTCAACCCCGGCCAGACGACGACTCATGAGAGATTTTAAACGGTAAGGAAACAGAAAAACAAGCAGCGATGGTAACGCTGTAGCTAGCGTTAGCGTCCGATGCTAGCCTCGCTAGCCGTCGCTTACATGGTGGAAACGGTCCACAACTCTGAGTGGACACCGATAGATGTTTATGAAAGGACACCTGGGGGTTATTGGGTCGTAATCTGTGTTTAGTTGGGGGACAGGCCACCTGTTGGGCGTGTTGAGGACAATGAGAAGTGAGCTGTGGCTGCTAGCTGCCTGCTGACGCTGGGTGTCACGTCACTGATCTTAGATGGAAATAACTTGGTCGAAATGGGTTCGGAAGGAAACTCTGATCAGGGTGGTGGCTGGTCTTTATGTGCAAGGTGTCAGGGTCGATCCAAATCTGAATAATTTGGAATGATCGTGATGGTTTTAATGTTGTTTTATACATATACAGTGCATACAGGGTCTATGGTATACGCTGCATTACATATGGCTGTGTGTCTGGCCCAGTGCAGCTCGCTGGGGACACCTCGATGATTGAGATTGTACTTCCTGCATTAGCAAAACTTGATGTTTAACGTGGTCAAAATGTGTTATTTTGTGATTATAAAACGCATTCAACACGTGCTCCCAGTGTTGAGTACAGTCAAACCCCAGGAGTCCTGTGAACTCTGACCTATTAACAAAGCGGTCACTAGTGTGATTTAACATGAGATGATAAATCCATCTCATTTACTAGTGAATAAAGCTCAATGGCAATGGCAACCCCAGTTGTTTTCTTGGAAAGTGTATAAATAATCATCTTTACGAGACGTATATCAGACACCCCAGCACAGCTGAGGTTATTTTGGTTAACTTCTCTATTTTACCTTGTATTTCTTTCTTGACATCTAGCAGTTAGTGTTGGTCAAATTTTAATCTGTTCTTCATTGCATTGCAAGGCTGCAAGAAGACCCCCCAGCCGGGGTGAGTGGAGCTCCGTCCGAGAATAATATTATGGTCTGGAATGCTGTCATATTTGGGTGAGTGTATAATATTTGTTAATTTAAAAGTGGTCAGACCTATGCAGTAAGTATTTTGGCAGACACAATATGTGAAGATCATTTTATCTAAACTTTGTAACTATCATATTATGTATCAACTGGTGGCTTTAAAGAGTCCCAGATTCCAATAATTTATTATAATTCCGTGTCTAAAAATGAAACTATGTTGTGTCATAATCATGCTTTCGTTTCTTTTTCAGACCAGAGGGAACCCCTTTTGAAGATGGTAGGTCATCTCCACGTCTACATTAGCTCATATCGGCCCTGGCTGATAAAGTACTTTGGTTGCAATACCAATTACCATGACGGTTGAATTACGTTCTGTCACGTGGAATTATGTTTCTGTCCCAATTCCTTTCAATGCTATTTAACCAATCAAACAATCATTTGAAGGACGTGTCATTTAAGCTCATGACAGAAGCTGATGCTTTTGGCTTGTATCCATGTTTTATTCAAGGCACTTTTATTCCAACATGACATTTTTTTATGGGCAATTCAAGCAGTGTTGAGGGACATATGGAAACCCTGTAGGGCTTGGGGTGATGTTCTAAACACATGCATTTTGATTTAAGCCTTGCTTTTCTTAATCCTAGGAACCTTTAAACTCACAATCGAGTTCACAGAAGAGTATCCAAATAAACCCCCAACAGTGCGTTTTGTCTCCAAAATGTTTCATCCAAATGGTAAGTTCTAGTAGTATATAGTATTCATGCAACCTTAATCTACTTGGAAGTGTAGTGCATTAATGTTTTCCCTTAATTTTCTTTCTTTGCAGTTTATGCCGATGGCAGCATATGTTTAGACATTCTACAGAATCGCTGGAGTCCAACTTATGATGTTTCTTCAATATTAACTTCAATACAGGTATTTTTATCTATTCACACACATCCACATCATACGTGTTGCCATTCACAGAGAGTTGTAATAAGTGTGGCCAAGTATATTTGCAGCTGCATATTTCTCCAGGAGTATCACTGCTGGGGTATGGGGTAAAGCGGGAGTTGTATGTTCATTTCACGAGCTGCAGCTGTGAAGATTTAAATGTGTTTCTGTTTGTCTGCTCAGTCTTTACTGGATGAGCCCAATCCGAACAGCCCGGCCAACAGTCAGGCCGCCCAGCTGTACCAGGAGAACAAGAGGGAGTACGAGAAGAGGGTGTCGGCTATTGTCGAGCAGAGTTGGCGTGATTGTTGACACGTGTGTTTGTTTGCAGTATAAAAAAAAAAAAGTCCGCCACAAGAGTAAAGACTACGCAGATCATGTGATGAAGAACGATCATACACACAATCTGACAGTTTTCTAATGTGTCTGTCCCATAGCTGTTGCTATAGTTGTATAATGTCGTGTTGTGGCATCGCCTTCTGCAGACGCTGTTGTTGGGCGGTAGCATGTTAAAGTAAATGTACCTGGTTAGATCTGGGTAACTTCTTCGATGCACCAAATTTTCCCTTCACCTCCAAACAAAACATTTTTCTGAGTCACCCACCAAGGTTGGGCCATGATGGACACATGTACTTAAGCTTAAGTGTGGATTGCAGTTGCAGTGTCAAAACATACATTTATATTTGTATTTTTAGAGGATGTTACCATGTGTTCAATATTATGTTTCTTTTTAGCATTTTTGAATACCTTTTGAAGAAAATGTATGATGGGTTACTAGAAAATGTGCGATGGGTCTGTGTGACAGACGGTGTGCTGGTGCTGACATCCATCCCTTACAATCAATGCCTTTGAGATATGCAGGCTGGATTTCTAGTGACTGGCTCTAGACATGTTCAAGCCATGCCTTTTACTATATACATTTTCTTTACTTGACTATCCAGACATGTTAAGGATCGAATTATGTGCCCTTTCCAGGCACTTGGGTTGAGTATGTTATGCTACCCCTTCACAACAAATAAACTCAAACTGACTCGACTTCCTGAACATTGGTATTTTTTTCTTAGAAGCGGTCTTCAGTTTAACTTTCCGCTAGTGGGATGTAACAAAATACTTATCTTGCAGCTAAAATTAACCCGTTGGTCATGGCCCTTTTTACGGTTCCTTTTGAGAAAATCTACGTCTCAACGTTTAGTTGGCTTCCGGTTTAATTTATTCAATTACAGATGTAAAACAAGCAGACATTCACACAAATGAAACACCAGACAGTTAACAAGATCACAGCTTTCACAATTCCATGTGAAGATAGTTTAACACGTGGTAGCTTTCAGTTGAAAATACACATTGCAAGTGCCATTTTGAATTTGAGTTCTATCAACGTAAGATTGGGCATATAGTTTTCTTCGCTGTCATGGTACTTAACATGTAGAGTTGCATATTCTGCTACAGTGAAAGTTATTGAGGGAAAAAAGGAAGGGGTTTCTGGCCAAATTTCAGCGATGTTTAATCAACAAATAACCAAGGCATTTGAATATGAAAGCACTGAAAACAAGCATGTAGTGCAGAGACAAACAAACTTGTGGAATGGCAATCTTTTTTTAAAACTAAAACCTTACTCAGGCTTAAACCATAACGGCAGAGGAATGTAGAAACATCCAAGTTTCTAAAAGATACCCTACTATTAATCTGTTTTGTATTGTGGTACGAGTCAGTCTCCAGTATGAATACTAGTCATACGTTTGCCCCGAGGTCCATGCCAACGACAAGTGTTCATGCAGATCAGTGAGACGCCTGAGGTTTCACCAGCTCGTAGCGGCCCACCTGCCCCTCCTGTAGCAGCTGACCGATGAGCTGGTCTTTATGTACCTTGCGGCTGACAACTAGAAAGCGTTGCCGGCCCTGTCCGTACGACTTGCTGCGTAGGCCATATTTCTGGGATATGTGGTGGATCTGCTTTCTCTCGTCGTTGTTCAGGTCGCTGGAGAAGCGCAGGTCATCTTGGCGTTCGGAGGTGGCGTAGTTTCGGATGATGTCTTCGATGTCTCGCTTGCTGAGCTGATTCGAAGGCTTGTCCATGTCCATGCCGAGACCTTCTCTGGAGAACTGCTCCTTGACCTTGATGGGCTCTGCGATCCCCTCGCCGTCTCTGCCCAGTCCACCCCCCTTCCAGCCCATCTTGCGGAGGAGCTGGTTCCCGATGTTGTCCTCCTTGATCTCCTGCTTGATGCTCTCTTCATTCGAACGCGCCAGGATCTGATGGCGTGATATGGCATCGCAGTGGCCGTCCTTCCTGAGGTTGGATTTAACCACGGCCTGCGTCTGTCTCAAGGTAGCCAGGGCCTCCTCCGCTGCGATGTGTTTCACTATTTTTTTGGGCCCGAGTCCCGCGGCGACATACTGGCCTTCCAGGTACACCTCGCATCTCCAGCGGTGGTCGGGTAACACGGTAAACTTGTAGTCGGCCGATACTTTATTAAACTGAGCAGTGTCGTTGATGATGCAGATGGCATTATCTGAGTTTTCAAGAATAACCAATTCACTCAAGTGCTTTTTCCTGCCGACCTGTTGGCCAAACCAGCCACTAGAGGGATCCGACTGATGGTTTCCTCTGGGATGCTGCTGTTGCTGCTGCTGCTGCTGCTCTTGCTGCTGCTGCTGCTCTTGTTCCCGGGCTGCCTGATTCATGCGCAGCTTCCTCACTGCCTCCTCGGCTGCTGTGTGCTTCGAGCTCTTCTTCGTGCCCCGAGACTGGGCCACCAGCTCCTCCTGCAGGTAGACGCTACAGAGCCAGTAACTGCTGTTTGGGACCAGGTCAAACTTGTAGTCGATCTTCATGCGGTTAAAGGCGGCAGAGTTGTTCAGTATGCATATGGCATCGTGAGCGTTGTCAACGACCACAAATTCTGTCCAGTGTTTACGTTTGTCAGGCTCATATTGGCCCTTCGAGCTCGGCGTCGGCTTGTCCTCTGGATTACGAAGGGCAGGCAAAAAGGCTGGGGTGGGACTGTGCATCTGACATACCACGATGTCGGTGACAATAGAGTGTCTGTACTTGCGCTGCACAATACGAACTTCAGCCGGCTTCAGGAAGAGTTTCACGGCCTGCTCGGAGGCACGGTCCCTGGCGCCGTTCTTGCTGCCCGAGTATCCAGTGGCGAGATAAACACACTGGCACCTCAACTCGCACGCGTAGCCTTCCGTCAGTACCTTCCTGTTCTTCGGGAGGTCGGCTTGAGGGATATCCTTCAGGTTGACATAAATATACTCGGGGTTGGTCTTGCAGGCCTGGATGCTGCGGCTCAGCATGAAGTTGTAGTTGGGCGAGTCGGTCCCGGTCATGTACATGGGGTCTCTTAAGGAGACGGCTAGTGCAGCGGACACGCTGGTGATCAGTCGCTGTTTCTCCTCCATGAGGGCTGAGGGTATGGGCCGAGGTGGGGGCAGCGACGCAGACTGTGCCTGGCTGGGGCTGACCCTGCCCGGGCTGTTGTAGACCCGGCTGAACGGCCGGCTGGAGGAGGAGGGGCGGTCCTGGGGACCGTAGCCCGACCCCTGCCGCCCGGCGTCCCACGCTGTCGATCGGTTCCCTCCGCTGTATCCCTCGTGCCTGGTGGGCTGCGAGTAGGAATCGGAACCCCGAGAGCCGTGGGCTTCGTACTTAGCGGTGTAGTCCTGCTGCGTCTTGGCCATGTAGTTGGAGGTGGCCCCGCGGGCCGCATAGCCTAGACCAGGGCCGGTAGTCGTGCTACCTGAGGGGACGTCTCTGTCTCTATCCCTGGTCCTGTCTCTGTCCCGATCCCTCCAGGAGTCCGAGCCGAAGGACGGCACTCTGTCGAAGGCGGACCTGGGGGCGGAGTATCCGTGGGCTCTCCCGCTGCCGTAGGAGGGCTGCTCGGCCTCCCATGACCGCGCGCCATGGGGGTCGCTCCGCTTGCGCTCCTTGTCGTTCTCCTTCTCATCAGTGCCGGCTCCGCCGCCACTGCTCCCACCACTGACAAAGTGCACAGGCTCAAAGCGCGCTCTGGCACCAAACTTTGATATGGGCATTTTTCTTATAGGCTCTTCTCCTGTTACAAACGGCACAACGGCAATGTTTAGACACCTTGATTGACATGATGGGTCAACGGTAGACCATACACATAAATAAATACAAAATAATGTTAGATTGTGTGTAATTATGATACATGCTGCATATGTAAACACTTACTGCCATCCGATGAATTGGGTCTCTTTTTTGCTTCAGAATTTGTACTCAGGTCAAAGGAGGGCATTTCGCCAATGCCAAGCCCTTCTGCCATTACCAGCACCTTACAGTCAGAGCCAGGCCATACCTATCAATGAAAGGTGCGGTGTTATTCTGACAGGTTAATCAACGGATCAAGGGCTCAACTTTCTATGGAAGACGTGGACCAGACGAACAGTACAGAAAACGATTGCCCAAAAACGATCATCAAAACACTGCCTCTAAAAACTACCTGTTCCCCGCCGACCTTCCCACGCCAATCACGCAGGTACGGCCCCCCCGCTCACCGACCACTCACATGTACATTGTCACACGTATGGAGGCGCCGGAGACGCGGTTTTCGAGGTAAACAACAGCACGAGGCCTGCGTACCGGAGTGACGCAGTAACCCTAAACCCCACGACTCCCTGGACCAGAACCCGAGCGGAAACCTGCCCGCTAAATCAACTCATCCACCGGTTGTTATTCGCTACGGGATCACGATGAGGACGAGTGTTGGGGTCTTACCTTACGACGTAGACCCGGTCCGGCGAATCATCATCCGTGGTTTAGCAGAGAATTTAACTGTACCGGAGCGATGTGTATCGGCTAGCGAGCTAGCTGCTAACAGCTAACTAGCTTTGAGTGTTGTGTGGACGCAGACTAGCTGGGTTAGCTAACACCAGTAGCATCAACTCCGCAACACCTTGCAGTGTAGCTTCCAGGACTAAACCGGCCCGCACTTTTAAAAAGGCGATGCAAATCTTGATCTGGATACGACTGTTTAAACTGTAGGGGAAGTCGCCACAACCAACTAGTTCTCCGTTAACGCTACAGAAGCGTCCATTTTCTGTCCGACTACTGTAGGAATCATGGCGGCTGTCACTGACTGCACTGGCCCACAATGCATTGCGGGACCCACTGTAATTGTTAAAATAATAGTGGGACCGTTTGAATGAACGCCACACCATCAAGTGTTTCATTAATAATATGCTATTTTTATTTAAGCTAATTATTAAAGCTATTTTTTTATAATTATTTGTTGCAGGCATTAAAGAAGATATTTGGATAGGATTGTTTTTATTGAAAATTTACAACAGATTCAAACTACAAGAAAGTAGGCCTAATGTGCGTTGTGGAAAAGTATTGGACTACAAGAAGTGATGACAGATGCTAAAAATGTATATTTCCTGACACCATTTAGTTCTTTACAATGAAAGCCACATCCAAAGGTAATATTTCATAAACAGGTCTCCACTTCAATACACAAAATATATCCTTATAAATTATATAAATGCACAGGTATTCTTCACTATTTGGGGTTAAAATCCAACTACACCTTAATAGTAATATTTGGCAAATGGGTTCTACAATTATAAGACAGCAAATATACATTAATAATGTGCATCATAAAAAAAAACAATATTCAATATAGACTGCAAATGTAGTTAACCAGGGATAAAACAAGGGGAAATGTCATGATACTCCAGTAATGAAATAAAGGGATGCATGCAAAATACAGAATAGGTGGGTGATTGTTAAAGCACTATGTTTAAGAGAGCACTTAATGTGACCTCCATGGTACTCAAGCATGTAATCCAGACCATAATGCCTTTTAATAAGTGCCTAAGAAAGGTATGGACTCAGTTGTTGCAGGATTTTTTTAATATAAATGTATATAATACCAAGGTTGTGTGATGGAGTTGTAATGAATTCAGCATGTGACGGCACATTTTTTTCCAACTGAAAAGAAAAAAAAACTATTTGTTGGACAATTGTTATTGTTAATAAGCAATACTTAATAACATACTTGACCCAAGAGGTATGTCATTGAGTGCACTTTTTATATTAGAAACAAGCTTTCCCATTAAAAAGGAAAGAGATAATTGCAATGTTATTTAAAATGGAGACGGATTAACAGTGGTATAAGATACCCCAAAAAAACTCTCTGTTTCGTTTTCTTTTTTTCGAGGGTAGTCTCCAATTTTTTTTAAGACAGCAGTGTCAAGTCTGAGGCGCCCCAGTTGGCTCAGTTTTATTTTATTCCTTATCATAAATACCATGCGAGTCCACATAAGGCCTTATTCGACAAATCAGATGAAAGATGCAAGATTAAAAAGGTTGATGCAGGGAGCAAGAACAGAGGAGGTTCTGGGGGTTTTAGTTCTTGTTGAAGCTGCAATCCCCTCTTCTGACGGCCAAGATTAAAAAAAGCTAGGAAACAGAGAGAGGGAGGGAGGGAGAGAGGCAGGTTAGAGGAGATGGCCAAGCGAGAGTCGGGACGAAACCACGAGGATTCATTTTGAGATTGCAGAAGACGTTTCAGAGGACCACCACCACAGCGGTGTTAGTCCTCTTCATGCTTTTACAGGGAATACAAGTGTTTTAACGGACTACTGCATGCCGTCCCAAACCTGCTGAGAACATGGACTTCACTTGGTGCTCCGGGTTATCTTGGAAAGACACAAGTGGGAATTTTATTGCCTTTTCTTTGACCGGTAATCGTAAGAAAAACATGTTTGCCATCAAACCAACCTCAGCCAAAACACTAGCAGTAAAGCATAGATACTAAGCATACGTGTGTAGAGCACATCTGAAAGCTTCTGCGGCAAGGCGATCAGAATTGAAGTTAGAGAAGCAGAAAAAGCGGAAGTTTGGAATAGAAAACAACTAATACTGAATGGTTAACACATTACGCAGGGGGGAACCACAATTAGGAAACACAGAAGGGTGGCGTCCACAAAGCAGGCTCTGGTCACAACCCGGGGTGTTAAATACCCACAAAGCCTGGTCCCTGAAGACCTACTCAGTGCAGAGCCACGGATTACTGCAAAGGAAAGTGAATACTATTAAGGGGAGGATTAGGATGGAGATATGGAACACTCGTTGATTGTACATTTTCATCCCATCAACTTCAGGCCCCTTGGGGCCCCCATCGCACGGAAAAATTGAGATGGACGCTGGCACGTCGTCTGTATTCAGGCTGTAAATCAACAAGGACGCGCGTGGAATGTCGTGCTCCATACACTATACCAAAGGATTGTGGCCACAATTTCCATATTTGGTTAATGTTCACATTTATTAATCACTTTAGATAAAATACCATCGGTTTAACACTGATACATGTTTCTCTTTGTTTTCTGTATGGGTCAGTTTAATGTGCTTTCTTGTAAGGTTACATAAAAAGTTGTGTTGGCATAGGAAATACATAAAGGAATAATAAAAAAAAAAAATCACATTTGTAAAAAAAATATACGTTACAAATGTGAAGGCGAATACACAGGTATGAATGAACGACCCACGAGGTATAGCAACAGAAGAGTATGTATTGGCTCATGCATGAGGCTAGAATGACAGATCCCTCTGCCCTGTAATGATACGATAGAATCTGTCCATAAATCCATATTTGATATCATTATGGACGTAAAAATAGAAATTGGGAGTGTATTCTAGTTATGGCTTAAGTGAATTCCAGCAAATAGGACGCAGACTAACAGTCCAACCCTTTCTCAAAATGCAACGCACAAAAATCTATAGTTGAAAAAACATCCTTGTTTGGAGTCCTCGGTCAGACTGTAAGTGATTGACTCAAGGGACAACCCTGCTTTGATGACGGCAGAATGAATGTGTTGGCTCAAACATTACACCTTCCATTCCGTTGCAATGACCAGCGCAGCCACTGTTTTATGATGAGATCACTGCTTCAGTTTATATTTTTTGGTTGATAAAATGAGACTGAAATGTGTTTTTATTTGAAGTTATTGAAGGCTTCACACACCCGTCGGGCTGTTTTGCATGAATAATGGGGAAGTCCTAGGCCACACTCAAACTACAAAGACTGTGTTTTGGGTTCTCAAAATAATGGCTTGTACAAAACCACAAATAAAGAGAATCGTCATTCAGTTCGATAAAGGATGCATGTTTGGGTCAAATAAAAAAGTCTAATTGATATTAGTGGCTTGGTTGGTGTCAGGGTTGACAGTGGGGATAAGGAGGGGGGACGGGGCCCTGAAGGGTGATTTGGTGACAAGTCATTCACAGCAGGGATGAGGGGGCACTTTTCAACAGGAATCCAGAACTGGAAATGAGAGAGAGGGTGGTTATTGCTTTCTAAGTGTTAACACAACTACGGCTACACATTCCATTAAACATTAACGGCACAACACACACTTCCAGTCCGTGTTAGCTGGGCTGTTTTGACGAGAAGAAGCAATCAGGGACGACGGACTGCACTTTTACAAAGTGTGTGAGGATGTAAATATTTAAACAAACAACTATTTTAACCATCATTTTGCACTTTGTGTCTAAATAGTGGTGGGTTTTTGTATTTACTATGTTTCTCCCACGTGTGAAAGAGTAACCATTTCAGTGCTTAGTGGTGTCTCTGTAAGGTCTCTCCCCCAGCACTGTGTGTCCGTGTGTGTGTGTGTGTGTGTGTGTGTGTGTGTGTGTGTGTGTGTGTGTGTGTGTGTGTGTGTGTGTGTGTGTGTGTGTGTGTGTGTGTGTGTGTGTGTTTGTGTGTACAGATTTGCAGGACAGATGTCTTCATTATCCTATATCCCCCCACCATCTCTCTTCTTTGTTGACTCAACAAACAACATTATTTCTCTCAGGAATGGGCCTTTCTTGTTACATAAGGGGGGGGGGGCAACGTGTGTCTGCGAGATCAACCCAACAGGTGTGGCCCCGTATCGGCTGAAGGGCCCCCCAACCTCCCCCGTGGGTGGCCATCGGCCCTGAGTGCTTCTTTGTCTGACAGTAGGGGTGGGCAAAGGGAAGATTGGGGGGGTTGGAGTCAAATATTAACACTATAAATCAATAGGGGGAGGGGGATAATCAGTCTAGAAAGTCTTCCTATTGGAGGAGGGAAACCTTACCGGGAGAGGGTCTCATGCAGTGGGCAGCGAGTGGGGTAGGTGGGAGTTAACTGGAAAACATTACATGCATCAGCACAACAACAACATGCGGTAACTTAATCATCCATACGCATCGGTACGGCCGCGACGAGGCCTGAAGGGAAGGCGATACGGTTAGGAAGGTTATGAGAGGCAGAACACGGGGGAAGCGCGGTCTTCCTGTTTGGAGGGGTTGTGTTAAAGAGGGAACCGAGGGAAGCGGGGAGGCTGGAAGGAGAATAGGTTTGAAAAAGGGAAAAAACAATAACCTGTTTTTAGTGCAAAAGTCTTGGTCCTTTTTAAACAGCAGCGGGTCTCATCAGCTTGAACATACAATCAGGAGGAGTTACCAAAGCAGCTTGACCAGCCACGTGACCAGGACATGACTCATTACATCGGCAGGTGTTCAGGATGGATGTTGATCATACAAAACCCCATCAAGGATCAGGATGGGTTGGCATTAAAGGGTGCACCCCCTTTTGTGAACAAACCCCTGAATGAACCACCGTACCTTCATTCTCAGGCGAAAGCGGAGTTTATGTGAAACCACACAAAAAAGCATACAAATCAGTAAATACAATACACAAGAAATGTTTTGCTCAGTTAATGCTAGTTTTCAGAATAGCAAACAGACGGCAAAATCCTGTACAATTACCCCCTACAGGTTATACACATCACAAACACATTGCTCCACGGAGAATCGTTAAGCCTGTTAAAGTGACGTTAATACAACGTAAATGTTTATCTCCTAGTACCCGGGCTGCTCCGATGTTCCCTCGCAGTCGAGCGGCGATTCCCTCTTTTCGTTTTCTGACTCAAGCAAAAGGAGTAAAAGAGCACTTACTTCTTCCTCTCCTTGTCCCTCTTGAGGGTGGTGGAGCCCCCTGCCTGCTGGGCCTGGTTCAGCAGGAGCTCCGCCGCCGTCTTCTTCTGTTTGAACATGTTCAGCTCGTCGTCCAGAGACTTTCTCTTGTCCTCCAGCTTCTTCTTCTCGTCCTGGTGGAGCTTCTTCAGGCGGTCAAACTTCTCGTGCAGCTGTGTCGAGGTTCACGGGGGATGTTGGGGTTCAGTGAAGCAGGAATGAGGAGAAACGTCTCATAGTGATTTTGTAAACAGTATTGTAAATAGGTAATGCGCCGTGTCGGAGCACTCGTACACACACACCCACTCAAGCACGTACAAACACGCACGCACACGCACACACACGCACACACCTCCTTCTCGGCCTCCTTCAGCTCGCCCTCCTTCTCCTTGACTCGCTGGACGAACATCTGTCTCATCTCCTCCTCCTTCTTCTGCAGCTCGCCCATGAACTCGTTCCTCTTGGCCTCATATGTCTCCTGCAGACTGAAGGTACAAGGATGCATGTTAATGATAATAAGGTCAGCCATCTCACGTCGTAGACCAGGGTTTACAGTGTGCGGCAGTGATGTACCGAGTGGAGGATGGAAGGGGTCTCCCCCTTTTCACCCTAACTCTACTAATACAATATAAAGTGGAGGTTGATTATTATGAAAAAATGTAAATGATGATGTTGACGAAATAGGATAATAAATCGGATATACAAATAGGAGTATATCTATGGAGTGTGTACAGCTGGCGGATGGCTTAAGCAGCCTCACCTGGCCCGGGTCAGACTGAATACACTCTAGGACTGGGTGAGGCTGCATAATCAATGCCACAGCCATCACCACACACACTCAGAGAAGACCCATGACACGGCAGCATGGACCACCGCCTCTTCCTCCAGCACTACCCTGACTCTGCAACAACACGGTTCAAACAGGGACAGAGGGCCTCTGAGCGGGGCACACCAGGGGGCCCGCACCTGAAGGGCTTGCAGTCGGGGTCCGTGTCCTTGAAGCCCATCTCCTCCAGCTTGCAGCGGCGGTACAGCTCGTAGTGGCGCGTGTGCGTCTGCTCCCGCAGGTCCTCCATGTTCACCCGGATCAGCATCTCCCGCAGCTTCACGAAGTCGCAGTGGTTCTCGTTCTCCACTGCCCAGCCCCAGAGCACAGCCGTTAGACACCGTGGATGACACGGGAGCCGTGGTTCACCGGGGTGTATCAGGGCGTGTCAGTTTGCACATGGTTTACAGAGGACAATGGGTTCACTGTCCACACAAATGGGGAAGTATTGGACCTTACCGAGTTCATTACATGGTATAGGAACAGTAAAACATACAATGGGGTGTAGTATTTACTTAATAGAGGCGTTATCAACGCTCCAGTCACATTAACCGTAATGCTGCATCCGACTCAACACTCCAATGGAGGCCTGATTACCTTGGTGTGAGATATTGATTAGAAAGGATCGATATCTAAAATCAATGAAATCATTGTATATCTGACCCTAACAACAAAGTCTCGCAGCTCTGGAAACCTCCTGGTTACTGTCCCGTGTGGTGGGGGGATGTACCGTCATCTACAGCGTGATTCCAACGCATGAATCCAAGTTTCCCTGTTCCGTGGTTGCACTGGATCGGAGGGGCTGGTGAAACCTGACGTCTCTACAAAACCCATCGTCCCTCACCACAACCATTCCAGTCCCAAATAGATGGCTCGGATACATGCGACTCGTTTTTTCTGCTCTCCCCTCTCCTTTCCATTCCGGTAAATAACACGTGGGGCGTCACTTGCATCTGCCCATTAGACGTACGGCAAATAAAGTGTCTAGGGTGTTCTGGGTTTGACGGGTCAATGGCGGACGTTTAACCGGTGGACGTCCCTGAGGGAGACGCCTTAATGACATGTTTTTAAATTCCCGGTGAATCCCTTTGGATGACACAGCGTCTCAACAGCCTGACGCCCACAGAGCAAACAGCGATAGGCATGTTTGGATAACACATGTAATCCCGCGTGACAAACACAACCGCCGCCCCCCTCTGCTGGCTGAAACCGCTGCAGCTGGGGGAGAGGAGGGGAGAGCAGAGGGGGAGTTTCCTGTGGGAGGACGTGGCCCGGGCTTACCCTGCACCGTCCCCCAGGGGTACTGCCGAGCCTTCACCATCTTGTTCCCGATCTTCACCTCCTCCGTGCTCCCCACCACGGCGAATGGCAAATGGCCCTGTGGACCACGGGGGGGGGGGGGGGGGGGGGGGGTAGAGAGGGAGAGACTTCGTATTCATATTTGACAACATGTAGACCCGTACAGTCAACATAAGCGCACGGAAATGAATTACGTAGAGTGCTGCTATCGTCGCCGTTTTCCAATTTGAAGCGAAAAGAGATAGAGCCTTTAAGTTGCTGTGAAGTGGTCCGCTCACGCTCTGGTTCATCAGTATTCCCCCTCCTCCCACTCCTCCCCGTCTCCATAACCCATCACTCAAGTGGTTTCTAGCTACGTTTGTTTTGGGTTAAGCAGATGTTACTCTTACTAATTCAGACATCCTGCTGAATAACAATAATCCATAAATATATAAATATTTAGCCTTCAATAAATATTTACATGTATTTTTGAAGTATCTACTTTATAAAACATCAGTCAAAACCACCTCAGTGTTTACTCAGCGTCTCAGCAAACTACTTTGAGCAAATGGGAAGTCAGTGGACGTGGGAAGCCTGGCATTTGTCAGGAGAAGGGAATGTCAACACGGGGGAGCAGCGCTGGGGGGCTGACAGGGGGGACGCGAATGTTTCACAGACATTCATTCAAAGCACAGCATCTATCCATGTGATTAGCAGAGCCACAGAGCCCTGGTTCAGGGCTCCATTGATCCGGTCAACCATTAGCTCGCGCACACAAACATCAGTTAGCGGTAAAAAGAGCAGCTCCATGGGAGCTCACAGCATTTCCCCTCCCATGACTCTCTGGTTGGCGTCGTTAAGTGAGGGCTGGGTCATGTGTCACTGGCCATTTGGGGCCTTTCCCACAGCGCGGGCTTCCTGCCGTCAGACGATCGAGCCGATTGCAACCGCTCTGAAGAGCACACCGCCTCCCACAGAGGCTTCCTGACAGCCCCAGTGGACACAGATGGCGCGTGTGTACCGTGAGGTGCACGATGAGACCGCACGTTGTAGACTCAACATAAGAACACAGGAACGCAACACATAGAAAGAGACTCACGTTCATGGTGGAGTTGATCTCGGCCACGGTCTCGTCGTCCGTGGGGAACTGGTAGATCTGGACCCCATTGCTGACCAACTCGCTGGTGATTTTGATCTTGAACTTGGTCAGCTCGCTCTTGGAAATGGCATCGGATTTGGCAATGATTGGAATAATGTTGACCTGATAACAAAGTACAACACCAGAGATGTTGAGGCGACGAGAAACCCAAAACACAACATTTGAAGGGTGCTTGTTTACATGTGGAACAGCTTGGCGGGATCATGTCTGCTGCAAGTCTAAATATAGCGATAGGGTAAAACAGAGACATGCATAACACATGCCCATCAAGCTGTTCCAAAGAGTAGATATTGGGCTTCTTAAACAGCAAGCTGATATTCCAGCCGTTTAAGAATACCTTCACTTCCCGGGCACAACATCAGCCATCCAATCTTGATTAGTCAGAATATCCCTTTATTACTTTGACAAAAAGCTAAGCTTAGACGCTGCCATTCAACAATTACAACACATCTAGACCGTATGACTTTCAGTTCGCAAAAAATAAGAGTTAGCCGTAAACTATATGGGAAACCTAGTTTAAATCGCTTGACCCAAAGATATAGACCCGTTTTATTACAGTCAATCTAAGTATTTCTGATATATATGTGGCCAAACATTTATTTGCACGTACTTGGTTTATGACAAATTCCTGCGCTGGCGTTAAACTGACAGGTATTTCTTCCAATAACATCGACCTCAACACGGTGACTGACGGCTGCTTCGGTCCGACCCCGGCCCTTTATTCTGTTGGATGGGCCTCTGACCTTTGGCCCCCAGGGGTCCTGCTACGTTTTGTATCCTGCTGCGTAGCCCATTTAGACTACAGTCGTGTCTCCGGAAGTCGGAAGGAAAGCGGATAACCCGAAGGAACCCCGCGTAAACAAAGGGGGGCAGGTGTGCTGGAACGTACCCCAGGGGGTGGGCCACAGGCCTACTGGGGTACAGGTCACTGGAACGTACGGAACTGAGGCCACAATGCTAACCCCAGGGGGTGAGGCACAGGCCTACTGGGGTACAGGTCACTGGGCCAACGGGTTAACCGTTGGACTACATTCAAACACATGACCACGGCTGGCCGGTGCCGCAGGGGACGCGTTGGGCACCGCGGTTGTTTACGAAAGTGTACAAAAGAGGAATAATGTATATTTCTGTACCACTTCTCTTTCTCGCTTCAGGGATCTCTTTTCGGGCTGTAATCAGGCCACTCAGTGTTTCCGACGTCAGCCTCGACAAGTGCAGTAAAAATAGCCTCTGCAGTGCACAGTGCCCAAAGGTTTGGTCCCTTCACGTGGTTATGAGAGCTCTCCAAACATGGCCGTTGTTGTCGGAATGGGGCACTTTTCAAGAACCATCTAACGATCCTGATATCCGTCCTCACTGAGGATGGGAGGACGCGGCAGAGAGGTTTTGATTTCCATTTTTGGTGGAAGAAATGGATACCACTGAGATGCAGGAAGCAGAATGAGAGCAGAAAAATAAATCCCATCCGCCCACCATTGGATGGGCAACCAAAGATATTTTCCCTCCCACACAACAGTGATAGTAAAGCGTGTTGCCACCGACACACTCTCCACCTCCATCACGTTTTCCTTCTAACCATTTTGGGAGCGGTACACCGCCGCTCTGCCTGAGATCGCTGCTTGTATAACCGTAGGAATGTAATGTTTAGATCAAGGACACTCAAGGCAGATTTAAAGGGCTGCATCTCTGCTCCCAGTCAATACATCTCCCCGTTGCCATGCCTAAAGTAACACACCGTGGTTTGTCTGCCCGCGCCGGTGGAGTCACCGTCTGTCCCCGGCTACAGCTGCTCTGGCCCACAGTGAGGCGGCGCTTTGTTCCCCAGCCAGAAGGGTCGATGCAAATGGGAACTTTAGGGAAGGACGCCTCTGGAAAGGGATGAGGCCGCGGTAACCACGGCAACAACCCTTTACGGCTGACCTACTCCTGATGCAGCAGACGAGACGAGAGCCGATGACCCCGTATGTACGTAGCGTATGCACGCGTCATGACGCCCACACGCGGTAGTTTCACCTACCATCGTTCGATTTGAAGACATGATAGCCATCTATTTATTACCAACCAGGTCTGAAGACAAACTTCTCAAATGAAACTTGCTGGACTTCGGTTTTAAAACAATGAGGTTATGACGACATGCAGGACACCTTCTGCAGACTTTTACCCCGAGGATCCGATGACAAAGAAAGGATGGCAGCCACTTCATTTCTATGTAAGCGACTCAAGTTAAAAACACATTGGGGGGCCGGTAGCGGCGAGGACCCTACCTTGCTGTCGAGTTTCTTCATGGTCACCAAGTCCAGCGATTTGAGGGAGTGTCCCGTGGGCGCGATGAAGTACAGGCAGGCGTGGATGCGCGTGTCGTGGTAACTGTGTAGGGTGCGCTTGATTTTCAGCTCCTCCTGTAGATACGCCTCAAACTGGGCGTCGATGAACTCCACGATGGATTTGTAACTGTCAACGGGAGAATGGGGTCAAATCGATTGATGCACTGGTCGATCAATATATACATACACAACCCGTCTGGGAAATCTGGCGGATTTTAATTAAAACCACGGCTCATTCCTTTTTTGAGGAAGACAAATACATTTTTCTTAATTAGTACAGGAATTAACCTTGACCGACTCAACTAAAACCGTGACACAGAATGGGAGCCAGGGGCTTCTGGCCTGAACTGCACCAGCAGCTACTATGAACAGAAAATAACTTGAATTCCTGAAAGTCAAGCATGGATCTAACGCCAGGAATTCAAACACATGCATCGCTGCATTCAGGGAAGAGCTGAAAGACGACACCGACACATGCATGTCATTTTACACAGCCAACTGCCGCTGGACGATGTAAAGTCCCGCCTCGCCACGCAAGCAGACCCAGGCCATCCAGTTAGGTTTTAAATCATATCCGTTTGCTCCTCGTTGTTCCTAAACAGCTACGTGCCTATCTTCTGTTGTTTGCCCATAGTGGACTGGCGGCCATGGAAAGCTCCATTTGGAAACGCTAGGCCAACCATAGCCTGGTGACAGTCCCCGGGGCGCAATCCAATAGCTCCATACTCCCTGCGTGTGAAAGCAAGTCTACAATGACTCCAGCCGTTCTAGCAGGGAGCGCGCATCAAGTGTCACAGATATCAAACGTATACGTTACTCGGCCCCAAGGGGAAAATCACACACTGTTCCCATTACTTCGCTGCTAGCTTTTCTTTCTTTTTTTAATGTCCTACTACGGCTTCAAGTCGGGCTCACCTGTCCTCCTTGTTGATCTGGTCCCCGAAGCCCACAGTGTTGACCACGGTGAGCTTGAGCCGCACGTTGCTCTCCTGGAGCTCGTAGGTGTTGGACTTGAGCTGCACTCCGGGCTGGTTGTGCTGAGTGGGCTCGCCCTCGAACTTGGTGTTGAACAAGGTGTCCATGAGGGTGGACTTCCCCAGCCCGGTCTCCCCTTTAGGAACACAGCGGGAGATATACACTGTACAAGGCTGATGCTTCAGTCTGACTGCCTTCAACACGGGGAGACACCAACACTTTTAACAATATATCTTTTTGGAGGCCTGAACGTATACCTACTGCACATCCCAGGTATTCATGCAAACCATCGTGAATTTAAAAGTAAGTATTTTGACGTCACCTCACTAAAATAAACCACTTTTCATGACTTTTTCATACAACTATGTGCCAGAGAATGAATACAATAAAAAAAAAGCATCGGCATGCATAGGCCTTCACCATAGACTTCAACTTAGGAACTCCCAACGCCGGGTAATAAACACTGTATGCTTAAGGGTGTAACTGTATAGTCATGGCTTGTTGAGGTGGATCCCCAAAATGTGTGTCCGCTTTAGTTTCGGATAAATATCTTAGGTCTCACTTGTAATGTTCGGGAACAATAAGAAATTAGGTTTCGTTCGCTAAATTCGTCCTTGGTTTCAGAGTGCGATTTAATGCGCAGGCCAATCGAATGTTGGCCGCTGAACAACGGCCACAGCAGCCCAACTCTTTCCTAGTGAAACACAAGCCTCTCTGAAGGGGGTGTGCAGGTCTGTTAGAGAGCCAAACACCAGACACCTGATCCCCAGCACAGAGAAGATGACAGAAACTGGTATTGTTTGATTAACTAGAAACCACGTCGCCCTAAAATGAGACGTAAAATAAATTTGAATTGAAAAAACAAACAAATGAATGATCTCCATGACGGCCCCTCTGGGAGCACTAATGGTTGGACTGGGTTTGTTGTCACTGCTCAACAGTTTGCTTTTTCAAGCCCTTTTTATTGTTTTTCAAAGCAAACCCTTTCGGGCTTTAAATGGATGATGTGGTCAGCTGCGCACATTCTTGAAAAGCAAGTACTTCATGGACAATGAGTCCAGCGCCCTTCTAAAACAGTACTTGGCAAAACGGGAGCTATGGTTATGGTGAGATGCTGCTGTTTGAGTTGCCACTATCCTCACTCTCTAAACACATGCACAAACTAGAACAGACTCACTCCTAGAGGTCTTAAGGAGCATGACGCAACATTTCACAAGAAAATAATTTCAGCAACCACCATTTGATGACCTGGTTTTGAATGGTGTCATGACATACTATCCTCTTTGCTGTGGAGAACCACTTATACCCAAGGCAGGAGGCACAACAGACTTGCTTCAACACATCTAAAAGCCAAGATCTATTGTGACAAGATGAGCAAGAACAGACTCAGGCAAACAGATGTCTGACTTCCATTTTACAGAGGGAGGCAGTCAGCTGACTCACTCACTCACTACCCCACTGTCCTCCCTGTTCTAAACACACTCCAGCTCATCACAGTCATTACATTAGCCCTAATATCAGTGCTATTCTAATACGTCATTGTCCTCCTCCACACAGGATGCTTTATGGAATGTGCCGTTGTTAGAGGAGGGGTCAACCTGGACATATTTCTACTTCCTGTCAAGCCAGAGTAGCGTTTTGTTCCTTTAATGGCCTAAGGAGTCACCGGTCACCAATGGGATTATTTTATTGGGATTTAAGATGGCACGGTGGCCTTGTTGGCCAGCGCTTTCTTTGTTTTAATTTAAATCCAATTACTTCTAAAAACTCCCCTTATATTATAATTGAAAATATTAGGTCATTATATTCAATTTAATTCCTTCCATCATCGACATTCATCTATATCTTATACATTTAAGGAAACATTGACCAAGACCATTTATTACATTGATGGACACATATTTCCATCTTGAAACACTGTCATTGATGTCAAACACCTCATTAAGCCCATCACCACCTCAGGAAAATGACCTGTGCTTCACAACGTGGACTGGGTCTCTAACCGAGAGCCTTGGTGAACCTTTATGCCGTTGTACACTGAAGCAAACGAACACTGGACGATTGCGGGGGGATGATTTTGTGTAAGAATCACTCACCAACACAGAGGATGTTGAAGCAGAAGCCGTGGTTGACAGACTTGTTGACCAGTTGGTCGGGCATGCTGTCGAAGCCGACATGGCCAGCCAGAGGGACTGCACGGGCACCCTCTCCCTGTCGGAAAAGGAGTGTTACATCATTTAAACATCATGCAAATTGAATGTACACGTCTTTCATCAACTGGTGAGGCGACCCTGGTGGTCCACATGTTGTCGCCTTACATGCACACGAAATAAAGACCAAAACAAATGATATTGTTTATAATTTAACACACTTTGTAATAAGGAAAACAAGTTTTTCTTAAATATACGTGTCACTACATTTCTTCCATCTATGAGAATTCAGCGTGCAGGAGCTTTGTTTCATTTCCTGTTTCCTGTCAGTAACTTTCACCACTAGTATAAAACCACGATTTAACATTTGTAAAGAAATGCCAACTTTCTGCTACATATTTATCTCACGTAAGGCAATGTCTACACTATGAGGTGCAAGAAAGCAACACATTTAGATTATAGGCTAACATTTTCTGAAAACCAAATCTCTGCAAAAACCAACAATTATGTGGTTTGTGTAAAACAGTCAACAAATATAGACAACTCTTCCAAGGTATAAGCGTACTGTAAGATAAAAAACAGTCCAGTTCCCGAACGACTATCCCACACTTGTGTTAAACAGTTGTAAATTAACTAGATAGTTAACATTGGTTTAAACAGCTGAAGGGCTATTTGAAAAGTGTGAGGAACTCAGCTGAACAAATACACTGTTCCTTGGCAACATGTGGCAGATTCCAGGATTCAACTGAGCGCCAGCCAAATATCCCATGTTTTTAAGACATTAAGGCAGAAAAACACATCAAACCAGGCGTACAGGAGACCCGACATGAATTCAGTCAGGGGGGCTTCCTGCAAGCCATTTCCTGCACAATGCATCTGGGCAATTTCGCTGCCATCATGGAAATAGGTTCAAACTGGTAGCGAAGTCTAAATCCATGATTTAAAAGAAAAATGTAATAGCTCAGCAGTTGCATCCATAGACAACGCCCGATGGATCTAACGGGTCTGAGGACGAAACCTAACGGGATCCTGCCCGCTGGCGCTGCAGATCACAGGAGCGTGAAGAATGAATGGCGTGCCGTTTCATGCTGTATCAGATCATCCTTGTTTCAACACAGTAGTCAATACATGATATGTTTATTTAAAGAAAAACACATGATGGACGAAACCATCAATGAGGATGAAACGAAACGTGCGCTTGGCGACCACCGAATAACGGCAGCACAATGTCCTGTGTCCTATCAGAAATGCCAGGCCTGTATATATTCAATATATATATATATGTTTAAATGCTTCAATATGTTCCCTTAACAAGCCCCCCCGCCCCCCTGGTTATACAATGGCTTCGGCTTCAATGAGGGTTTTCTGAGTGCATACAGAAAGGAAACGGGACAATGTGATAATAAAAGCGTAGTGCAGGGGATATACACCTCCGCGTTTTAAACACATAGCGTCTCGAAACGGCCCGGGCACACATAATAACACCCATTAATCCCTGTACGTACCATGCTTAAACCTTAATTAATCAGATTGGCTACTCACCGCCTGCCTGGCTATCTCCGTGGACGCCATGGTTGAAGCTGCTGCTGGGACGAACCTCTCCGCTCCAGGAAGCCGAGGGCGAAGGCCTGTCGGGACTGTACCAACGCAGCGGTTATTTATGGATATTTATAATCACGGAATGGTCCGCTACAGGTCCTCGGGCGGTCTGCTTTTAATGTTTGTACCGTGGTGTGTTTGAAACGTGTCGATCCAGATGTGTACCCGTGTAGGGGGCTTAGCAGCGTGTGTTGGTGGCGGATGGAGAGCCCCCATCAGGGCGGCAGATGGACCCCTCTGATTACAGCGACGACAGCGCGGTGGTGTTTGACCCGTCAGACTAGGATGGCTTTATCCTTCAACATTAACTACCACTTATGGTTAGGGTCAAAATAAACAAAATGTAGGGTTTTTTGGCCATTTATTTGATTGCGTATTTTTACACTTTGTGTAACATAGTAGGCCTATATATTAGAATAATAGTATAATATTTGCATAATTCTAATCCTACCTGGTTAGAGTGGTTAGGTGAAATACATCAAGAAGAACCGTAATAGTAGTTGTCATATACTGAATTACCATGCAGTAATGTGGGAACATATTATTTGTTGCACTCCGGAATGTGTTGATGTTACACACCGGAAGACTATGCGGGAGTTGAAGTGTTGATAAGTAAAGGACACACATGGTTGAAACGGTCTCGGAGTGATTGATTGAATTCGCTGTTAAATTCATAGGTTTAATCCTGAAAGTAAGTTAACAGTATAGATGTAACATTGGCGACGAGGATGGGATAGAGGGTGTCGAAAACATCTCGGACGATATCGTTGTTCACGCTGCGGATCCAGAGACACATCATCAGCGTTTGCATGCTGTCATGGAGCGACTACAACAGTGTGGACTTACCTTGAATGGAGACAAGTGTGAGTTCAACATGGATCGTTTGGTCTTCATGGGAATACTGCTGACAGACAAGGGCATCGGACCGACTGCAGAGAGAGTCAGAGCGATAGCTGAAGCCAGAGAGCCTGAAAGTGCGTCGGAAGTGAGAAGTTTCCTTGGTCTGGTGAGCTATAGCAGCAGATTCATTCCAGACTTTGCAACGGTGTCAGAACCT
This sequence comes from Melanogrammus aeglefinus, assembly GCA_900291075.1. Classification (NCBI taxonomy): domain Eukaryota; kingdom Metazoa; phylum Chordata; class Actinopteri; order Gadiformes; family Gadidae; genus Melanogrammus; species Melanogrammus aeglefinus. Next base: position 50,499 of record OLKM01000345.1, read on the forward strand.
CTACGACGTCTGATCAAAAAGGACACGAAGTTCGTGTTCGGCGAAGAACAGAGAAAAGCGTTCAGTGAGCTGAAAGGGGCACTGGCAAAGGCTGGAACTCTGGCATTCTTCGACAAAGACGCACCTACACAAGTCATCGGCAGATGTGAGCCCTGTTGGCCAGCGCTTGCTGTGCTTGTGCTAGAGTCAAACTAGGCGAGAAAGTTCCCGTTATATCTACGTCATTCGGAGCATTGAGGTCATTGATGATTCAATTTAATTCCTTCCATCATCGACATTCATCTATATCTTATACATTTAAGGAAACATTGAACCAAGACCATTTATTACATTGATGGACACATATTTCCATCTTGAAACACTGTCATTGATGTCAAACACCTCATTAAGCCCATCACCAGCTCAGGAAAATGACCTGTGCTTCACAACGTGGACTGGGTCTCTAGCGGCTAGAACCATGACTGAACTTCAAGGGTGGTTGCCATGTGGCTGGCAAGAACACAGACATTGCCGGGACTCACTGTCGAGGCTGATGGGGGAAACAGCCCTCAAGGGAAAACACGCACACGAAGCGGAGGAATATGTGCGGTTCGTTGCGGTGAATGCCACCCCCAGGGCACTGACAGCGGAGAGAGGTGGAAAAGGAAGCCTCAAAAACCGACCCGGAGCTGAACGAGGTTAGAGAGGCCATAAAGACAGGACACTTTGAGAAATGTATGCCATTATATGCACCTACTGCAGCCTGAACTGTGCGTAATAGGATAACATAGTTTCTGAGGAGGGACGCGCATTTGTTGCTTCCAGCACTCTACGCTCCAAGAGCGGCTTACGCTGGCGCATGAAGGACATTTGGGCATAGTGGGCACAAAACAGCAATCTCAGAACTAAAGTGTGGTGGCCAGGGATTGGATAGGGCGGCGGAGAAATATTGCAAATCATTGCCACGGGTGTCAGATCACGTCACGCCCAGACGCACCCGCAACCACTTCAGACCAACTACACTTCCCGAAAGGGCCCATGGCAGGCTCTAGCTGTTGATTTACTCGGGCCCTTGCCATGCAAAACATTCACAATTATAGTCACAGTTGCAATGTATAAGCGTACTGTAAGATAAAAAACAGTCCAGTTCCCCGAACCGACTCTATCCCACACTTGTGTTAAACAGTTGTAAATTAACTAGATAGTTAACATTGGTTTAAACAGCTGAAGGGCTATTTGAAAAGTGTGAGGAACTCAGCTGAACAAATACACTGTTCCTTGGCAACATGTGGCAGATTCCAGGATTCAACTGAGCGCCAGCCAAATATCCCATGTTTTTAAGACATCTAAGGCAGAAAAACACACCAAAATAGGCCCAACAGCAAACGGCGAAGTCGAAGCAGCCAGAACAGCTCGCTCATGAAACGAATCAGAATCGCGCAATCTGCCGGATTGGAATGGCAGAAAGAACTCAGGCGATACGTCACAGTGTATCGGGGAATTGCGCACAACACCACAGGAAAGAGTCCAGCCGAACTCTTATTCAACAGAAAGATGAGAGGGAAGCTGCCTGAGATTACACCAACATTCATGGACTTTGAACTGCAAGACCGAGATGGAGAACAAAAAGGACAGTACAAACTTTACGCAGACGATCGGAGAAAAGCGGAGCACTCTGATGTGGCTGTGGGAGACACAGTGCTGCTAAAACAAGAAAAGGTGGACAAAGTCAGCACAAACTTCAACAAAACACCACACACAGTAATCCACAAACACGGCAACCAAGTGACTGTAGAATCCCCGGAGGGAGCTCAATACAGCCGGAACACAACTTACGTGAAGAAGTACATCACAAGCCAGCACGAACGGGAAGACGCGAGCGCACCAGACTACCCAGCGCAACAGCAGGCCATGAACTCTCACGACGGTCCAGCTGTGCCAGCTGTGCCCGACGGACATGCTACACCTGTCTCGAGACCTCAGAGGCAAAGGAAGCCTCCCGAGAGACTGAAAGACTTTGTGACGATTTAATACAGTGGCAATGAGTTAATTAATTTGCTTAGATGGAAATACAGTTGACCGTTCTTGTTAACTGAGGTGTTTGCAGTTTTAAATAGATACCTTGGTGAATAGTTAATGCAATGGTTAATGGGAAAATTCGAAGAATAAGAAATCATTTTCAGATAAAGGTTCATTTACATAAGTTACAATGTGAAGTTTTTCTAGAGATGAGTTGATTAATAGCAGAGCTACGAGTTTTAATTACAACAGGTATTGATTTAGGTTTCTGATGACATTAAGTTCTGATCCAAGTTAAAGGGGGATGTCATATACTGAATTACCATGCAGTAATGTGGGAACATATTATTTGTTGCACTCCGGAATGTGTTGATGTTACACACCGGAAGACTATGCGGGAGTTGAAGTGTTGATAAGTAAAGGACACACATGGTTGAAACGGTCTCGGAGTGATTGATTGAATTCGCTGTTAAATTCATAGGTTTAATCCTGAAAGTAAGTTAACAGTATAGATGTAACAGTAGTAGTAGTAGTAGTAGTAGTAGTAGTAGTAGTAGTAGTAGTAGTAGTAGTAGTAGTACAACCGCATAATAAGACGATAATATCTGTGTGTACCTCTTGGCAGGGTTTTTAATCGGGTATTTTAGGCTTTTTGTACAGAAAATAAAAATATTTGGTGTAGGCTAACTATTTAGGTCATTGTGTGTGTGTGTGTGTGTGTGTGTGTGTGTGTGTGTGTGTGTGTGTGTGTGTGTGTGTGTGTGTGTGTGTGTGTGTGTGTGTGTGTGTGTGTGTGTGTGTGTGTGTGTGTGTGTGTGTCGCGCGCGCGCGTGCGTGCGTGTGTACATCATTGTGAGCATTTGGGGGCTGTTTGTACTATTGTTTATAAATATATATGGACTTTGTGCAACATATACATACAGAAGGACCTGTTGCACAAAGTCCATATATTTATGTATACTTGGAGTGTATATACACACACATTACATATATCTGTGTGTGTGTGTGTGTGTGTGTGTGTGTGTGTGTGTGTGTGTGTGTGTGTGTGTGTGTGTGTGTGTGTGTGTGTGTGTGTGTGTGTGTGTGTGTGTGTGTGTGTGTACACATACACAGACATATAGGCCTACAAGGATCTGTTGTACACACTCCATGTATTTATGGACTGTGTATATTTATAAATATATGGATCTTAGTGAGTATTTCGTACGGTTTGTACCGGATGTATGTATAAGTAGCCTACATGGATATAAATATGCGAGTATTTGGGTCTGATTCTACCTGTTGTATATTTATATGTATCATAGCGGGTATTTGGGGCGGTCTGTACCTGTTGTATATGCATATGTACATGTATCATATTAAGTATTTGGGTCTGATTCTACCTGTTGTATATTTATATGCATCCTAGCGGGTATTTGGAGGGGGTCTGTACCTGTCGCTCGCAGTTTGCTCCAACCGTCCATTGAGCCGCCCGTTGACCAATAGACGCTCGAGCCGCGGGGTTTAAAAAGCAGCCGCGAGGGCTGCTGGCCACGCCCCCCGAGTTCATACCAAAACAACACGAGCTCCTGAGTCCTGCCGTGTCTAACAGCTGCCCTTCGATGATACCCGACCAAACCTGGTGAGAAGCTAGTCTAAGTTCGGTTTATCGTGGTTTTAATGCGTTTTGTTGGTTAACTTTTTGGTAAATTTGACCTGCCTGATGATAGTGATACCATTTGAAAACGATTCGGCTAACTGTCAAGCTAACGACTTGACGCGGCGTTAACCTGCATATCTGAACAAAGTTATCTTTTAAATTGCATTTGACGTCGTTATGAATTCCTGAATGCTCCTAGGAACTCGTTTTGGGAGACTTGCACTGGGGCACTAGCTAGGCTACTCACCACCCCAGCTAGCTCCACAACACGCCATACGAGCTGGCACGAAGTGGATCGCCATTTAGTTTAAATGCATTTGAAAAATGCTTTCAGGCTTAACATTTCCTACACAACACGCTCAACTACAAAGTGCTGTTCATCCATTACGCTCTTCCCCATTGCCTTTCATTCAGGTTACTTTCTCTGTGAACCCTGCAGGTATGAATGAATGTTCGGTGCTCCTTGGAACTGACCTGTCATCTGTTCACAGAAAACATGGCGAACATCATCTTTGCCGACAGGGAGAACCTCAGCCTCCCTGGACCCGCCCTGAAGGCCCGGCAGCGGCTCCTGTCTGCACCTGGTACGTTTTATCTAGTACTACTTGATGATTAAACAAACTTGTATTGCTATACGGTTCTATTCTAACATTTTGTTCTACCCCTTTTTCCTCCAGAGAATTTGCTGAAAACCCCCAAACATGCCAAAAAGCTCCTCACCCCAGTACAGTCTGCTCGTAAGGCTCTGGGTGCAGTGAACAAGATCAGTGGTACCCCTGCAGCCAGCAGGCACGAGATGAAACCTCAGAAGACCCAGGTGAGAACCATCAAAATAAAGGTTGTTAATTAATGAATATGTAGGGTTTAGGAACACGGCTTCAGGATGCTAACAGGCTGGCTTTGGACACGGTTGGCTACCTTTTCAGTAGGGAGTTAAACACCCTAACAACTGAACTTTACTGATTATTTGACTGAATTTTTAAAAACCTCCCTTGACTTAAAAATAACAGGATGTATCAGATATGTAAAGCAAATGTTGAATGAAATGATGAACATGTGTTTGTTGGTGTTCCCCACACAGGAAACTAAAGTCAAATGCATTCCTCAGAGCAAAGTGGAGGAGTACCCAGACATTGAGCGATTTGTGCCCTATGACCCACTAGGTAACCGCTCCCTTCCCCAGGTTCTGCCGCTATACATCCCCCCCCTGTCAGTTATGTCTGTACAATATCTGCCAGGTAGACTGGCTTGGAGCCTGGGGATGCTTTATTCACCTCTTTATTTATGTTTTACCTTGGCGTATTATCACTTTACCACTCGCCTCAAATGGAGGGTTTACAAAATAAAATGCCTGATTACTTGGTACCTGTGCAAGGGAAGCCAAATGTTTCTGTTTTACCTCTATTTAGTATAACAGACACATTTTACTACTAGTAACCATTTAAAGTGGGGTGTAACTATGTTGGCTTTAGGTAAAGTTGTCAACCCTTAACACCAGCCAGCCTCAGAACTTGTTTCCCTGCAGGTTATTTGATGCCACTAGTATGGTAGTTGTTTTTTTTAATGCACAGCAATATTTTTGTTTTAGCCGTGCATTGCATTAAGGCACTTAAATTTATTTATTCTATTTGTAGAGTTTGAAAGGCACTATGTACCAGAGGACATGGTTCGTCTCGGCTACCTAGCGCGGCCCGGACTGGCGTCCATTCCTCGAAGCTACTGTATCCCAGAAGAGGACTTTGAACTGATTGAACCGTGCACCACTACACCGTCATCATTCAAGGTTCAACACGGCTCAGGTGCGACCACACAGCGCAACGGAATGCTGCCAAAAGTTTGTCCAATGGGTGTCCTTCACACCGGCTGACTTTGCCCTGTCCTTCTCTACAGACGACTGTTCGGCAGAGCTGAACACCTTCCTCCAGACCCTCAGCGAGTTGACTATCGATCTGCCTTCCGAATCGGACTGAACTTCTCCTTTTCTTTTTTTACACATTTGATTGTTTTTTAAATGTTTATTCTGTTCGTTATCTCCTGATCCACGCTTATCGTTTTCATAGGTCATTTATTATGTTGCCAATCCGGTTGGTGGTTGGCTGTTGGATGATTGCAATAAAGTACTTCCTCGAAGTCCGCCAGAGTTGGACTAGACGTTTTTGTGCCAGAGTTGCTAAATGCACTTCGTTTTCAGTTCCTTTCGCAAGGACGCGGACATTGTTTACGCTTTGAGTTTGTCCATTAAAGGATCAACTCAGATGGATGGAATAAGGAAACCCCGATATTTAAAGGTCCTTAAATGATTGCTTTTGACACGGTATTCAAAAAAAAAAGGACCATTATCACCGGTGAGTGAATGAAGCACGGCTGGAACTGCAGTTCACTTAATGTGTTTAAACTGCAAATAGGGAACTAACTTTAAAAACGGGATTGTCCATATCTTTTTCCGTAAGTAAATCTGAATAGTGGAATGATTTTTGCAGCCATACGTCGGAGTGTATTTACTGTAATATTATGGAAGGTGAGATGAATGAATACAGCAGTAGCCCACAAAACGATGCTTTCGCTGGGGAGGAACGCAGTGAAACGGCCTGTAATGTAACGGAGGATCCGACCCCAAGCCCCGCCGGACCGTGGACCAGCCAAGGGGCTCTGGCGCGGCTGTCGAGATATGGGAAGCATATTCTGCCCAATTCCTTCTCGCGTAGGTCGGGATTACAGAGGCAGCTGGAGGTGAGTGACTCGACCCCGGGCGCTCTGCATGGGTACTCCGCTGACGCTCCGGAGAGAGGGTCGCTCACTCCAGCTATGCGTAAAAAATACCTGAAGGAATTACTGTTCAATAACACGTCAAATACTGGATTTGGTGGCGTGCTTACGATATACGACGAGCACGTCTTCGAGGGATGAGCAAGACACGCAGCGATCGGACTGGGCTTTATATCCGATGGAACACGCCTGGATGATGTCCGCTGTGGATGGAAACTATGAAGCCATATTTGAATTTATTGCTGACGATCCATGTCTTACTGAACAGGAAGGACTTTATTAGTGGCTTCTCTGTTCTCCACTGGTTGGCCAAGAGTGGACACGGTGAGACTTTGACTAAACTTTTAAAACACGCGGAAAACGTGGGAAGTCCAGCTGATGTGAATCTGAGAGGCAGCGGGGGTCTGACCCCCCTGCACGTCGCCAGTATGCACAGCCAGTTCATGGTGGTTAAACTGCTAGTCGGTGCCTTCAGTGCGAAAGTTGACGTGATGGACTACAATGGCAAGAGGGCCTGGCAGTATCTCAAGGGAAACGCCCCACTGGAGATGAAGGAACTGCTGGGTGCGTGGGATGAGGAGCATCGCACGGACTACGCGCAGAACGCCAACAACAGTGCATCGTGCACGCCGAACCCGAGCCCATGTGTGGACCCCCGGCTGGACGAGGTGGACTCGCCTCACAGGACCAGAGCCGAGAGATCGGCTTGTCAGATCTTTAAGAGACGTGTTCCAGGCTTTCAATTTCTGGGGGAAATAAATGAGATGACATTTGACCCTAAACCAAGTGTACAGGACGCCGAAAGCATACCAAGAAAGTGGATCATTTTATAAAGAACCTTAATTGAGATGGCTAGATTATTTAACTCATACTTAATCACTAGCATTAACTGGCATCACATTCCCAATGATTGTTTGCAGTCTCGCTTTGAAATCCTCCCGTGTCTGCTGGTAGCAAAATGTTAAAGATGTTGAGTGCATGCGTCACAGCGTTGATTCAGGTATTAAAATCTTAAACTGACTGCATTCCAGTCACGTTAATCAGATTCTAATTCCATAGCCGTGTCAGTTTCCTCAAACAGTAATGGAAAGGTTCACCTAATGAATTGCACAACAAGGTGGGCTGAGTCAGACATTTTTTATTGTCAAACACAACCATATCCAGAGTATTTGTACAAAAAGACTGTTGATCCAGCGCACACTGCCTCCTCCCCGGAGCCCGGCCCAGCAGAGGGGCCTCGATGGATGGTAGAGGGACAGCGGGGGGCTGAGCAGTGGAAGGTTTACAGGCCAAGCTTTGTCCTCCTCCAGTGTCTCCTCTTGGAATTGTACCTGTGGAGCGCGGGAGAAGGCGGATGAATGGTTAAAAATAATATAAATACAACTTTAATCATAGGGCTTGCATATTGTGATTTCATGACACCAGTTTCGGACACATAGGAATAACTTTACATAGTCTAGTAATTAAATTGTGAAATGGTCCTTATGGTGAGACAATGTTTCATTATTATACTGTACATGGGACCACCAAGTATTTGATAGCCTAGTTTATGCTACATTTACATATATTTAGGACTTGAAATAATAACCTTTAGGCCACACAAAATGGCACGGTCGAGTATGGGCAAAGTACGCTGGGTGCATTCTGATGTACATTTCCTGTATGACCATCTGATACAACAATTAGGCCACAAGTTTCCCCATTACAATCATTAGCCTACCTCTGCAGTGCACTTTAGTTTATTACAAGACCTGGCTTAATGGGAGCTTAATGCGGTCGATCGATTCTACCTGGAACACTCATCTACGTTTATCATTAACGGCCATCAACAAGATTACACTCATCTGCTCAAGTCAAAGAATGCACGTTTCAAAGGTGACTTGGAGATAACTTTGTTGCATCTACGTTTAACCTAGCATCCATTACACTAGCTTCAAATTTGAGGTGATGAGTGTCGCACATTTGTCTCGTCAGGGCAGAACTACCCCAAGGGATTCATCAACAGCATTCGTCACTTTACTAGTCGTGACCATGTCCCCACTACAGTCCTACATCAGCCACAGTGAGCAGGAAGAGTAGTTCCATAGCAGGACGATGCTCTCAGCAGGGTTAATGACAATACCTCACTAGTCTGAAGTACTGCAATTGCAGACCTGCTTTACACATGAAATGAAAGACACCTTCGTCCAGAAACGTGTGATCGTCCAAGATTTCCTTTCTTAAATAAAGTGTACCAGTAGAGGTCGAGTGACCCAAACGTTGGCCCATGCAGGACAGACATCTGGTTTATGGAGCTCATTCGTATACGTGCTACTCAAACCATACCTGATCTTATTCCCAGTCTTCATTCGGATCCACTGAGGGATCGGCCTGTTCTGCTTCTGCTTCTTGGCGAGGAAGCGCTTGATCTTGAACGTCTTGTGGGACGACTGTAGACACAGGACGGTACCGCATTAGATCACAATAGACCACCGGGGGAGTGTGGAGTGAACGTGCACCGGGCGAACGACCGACTGGGCCTCCACATGAGGAGCCGCGTACAGCGCTGCGATGACACGTCCCTGCCAACACTACAGCGACCCACAGAGATTATAAACCGGCAAATACACAATGGAAATTAAAGTTAATATTTTCTACAGAGGTTCAGGAGCAGGCCCGCTGCATAGAGCCAGACCGCTCACATGCATAGAGCTGGGTACAGCAAACCGCAACATAAATTGTTTAAAATGTAAAGTGTTTTCACACAATATACACATATTTAAGGTATATAAAGATGTATTGAATGATTTAGAAAGGTTCACTCAGATTTTAAATAGCCAACGCGGTGGATGTTTTAGGATTTGTATTTACCATTTTGTCCACAGTGCTTTCCCCACTATGGCCGCGATCGAAGAGATGGAAGGAAGGGAAGCGGCAGTGATGTAGGGTTTCTCAACCAATCCGGACGGGCCAACTAGACTAGTTTTCTCAACACAGCGACACTAGTGGAAAATTGCGGTAAGGACATAAACAAAAACAAAAAACCTGATTAATGATTAATTATGTCATTCACACCAGGCCCATGCAAAATGAGGATTGATACATATCTATTGATTAATTTATTTTGTGAAACAGTTTTGAATGCTCAATAGTGGAAAAAGGCAGTTTTTACATGCCTACCTCACACTCATTTTAAAGTAGAATGTGTTCTTTCTTCTTGGTCATTTACATAGCCTCTGTCTGACATCGATTTATTAGAGTGAAAATTCATTCTCGTTGACTGTTATGTACATATTAGTCCTAATCAATGTGCATATGAAACATCACAATGCAATGTAACCTCACCATTTGGAGAAATAATCAAACTTTTTTGTACGCCTATTTTTCACACGCTCAATAACATTGTATTGTAGACGACTATTTACAACTGTCTACCATGTGTTTGTTTTGATATGGCAGTTGAATTCTCTGGTGAAAACAATAATCCCCAAAGTCCCTCAAAGTGAATCATACATTGGTATTTGCTACCCATTCTTCCTAATATCTTTGACTGGTTATGTGATTAAATGCAAAAGAGAACGATATCGCATTCTTCTTAAGAGTTCTTAGAGTAGGTCCAGCAGGGATCGCATCGGTACTATAGTATCATGTAACGTCCACCCATCACCCCGTCGATACATCCTTCCTGCAGGTTCCACTCGAGAAGTGAGTTATCACATGCAGAGCATATAGACTAAGAGATTACCTACAACCTGATATTACGAAAAACGAATGTACACCATGTTGGGTTCTTCATAATATAATCAAAAGTATAAATTAACCAAAATTGAAGTCATCAAGAGTTGTAGGGGATAAGAATCCGAGCCAGTTTCATGAATTAGCATTTTATTTTTCATTCCAACAAAATGAGCTTGGAGTAAACTGATTTGATTACATGCAGTACTGTTTAATTCATTATGAAATAAGTTTTTTATGCAGGGATAATCTTGAATTCTTTGAATGGACGTTGGAAGGCCACAGGTTGGTATGTTAATGGTTGCAGGCAGGCTTGAAGCGATGCTTAAACTCACAGTTCTAAAGTCACAAATGGCTATTTCTCCTTTATCGCTGTATTAGTGAATAAATGTCTCAGTTTCTTAACTGAACAAATAATTCCTTCAAGTCCACACATAAGGCAACCGCTGTATTCAAATGGCACAAATGTTTTTGTTGCAGGAGAAAAATAACTGCATTTCTTCCATGATATTTTAAATAATACATGTAAGAACATACAGTAGAGAAACAATAAATATCCTGCAAGGGTAACACCATTTCAGTCAAAAACAGAATGGTGAGGGCAGAGATCTATTGCAGAACTACTTTTAAATGTTTAAGGGTGTGGCATAGATGGACTGTTCAGCAATATGAAGCTCCAATGTTTGCAACACTTGAAAGAAGCATAGCAACACTGTGATAAGGCCACTTGGCATTTAATGAAGTCCCAAAGAAGCTTTGGCATCAGTGACAGGTCCCTAGAGCCAAATGTACACCAGTCAGGAAGTGCTGTGTTACCTAATCCTTTATTGACCGACAAACGGACGAGTGTGGCACCATGACATCACTGCGCCCCGGTCTGGTTATAGGACGCACCTACACGCTACACTGTGGCGCTGGTGTGTTCCCCTCAGAGCCCTGCCAGCCCCGTCTTGCACCCCACACTTCACATGCATGTTGCCCCAAAACTGATTCAATCGTCTCCCATGTCGTTGGCTCTCTTGGACTCGTTGTCGGGCTTTCCTTCTGCCGGTTGGGACTCTCCCCCACTGCCCCCCCCACCACCTCCTCCTCCGCCACCACGGTTGCGGTTTCGGGCCCCTGGCTGATAGAGCTGAATGGCAGGTCGATCCTGGAGCAAAAACGTACAAGATGTGAATAAAGACGAACGTAGAAACATTCACATAACATTATATAAGCAGCAGCTCTGCTCCATGCCCTTACCTTGTTGCGCATGCGATCTCTCTTCATATTCTCTTCCTTCCGGTTGTCCTTGATCGACCGCTCGTTGGGGGCGGACTCGTTGGCGCTGCCTCCCCTCTTCTTGTCCCAGTCGCGCTCCTTGTCCCGCTTCCCGGCCTCTTCTCTCTTCCTGCAGGCGTTCTCGCCGTCGTGGCGCTCCCGCCGCCGCCTCCTGTCCTCGTCCTGACGCCGGATGCGGTCCTTCTCCTTCTGCCGGCGTTCCCTGTCCCTCTCCCGGTCGCGTTCCCGGTCTCTGATGACGATCCCGGTCTCTGACGACATCCCGGTCTCTGACAGACATCCCGGTCTCTGATAACATCCCGGTCTCGGACGGCGTCCCGGTCTCGGACGGCGTCCCGGTCTCGAACGGCGTCACGTTCCCGGTCCCGGACGGTGTCACGCTCCCGGAACTCTTTGCGTCCCTCCTCATCGACCCTGCGAGAGTGTTAGGAGAGTGAAAGTGGGTTAATTCCCTACATATATTATATATACATAACGACAATCCTTCCTGAGAATCGGCTCACTCACTTCCTGGGTCGGTCTTCCTTGTTATCGATTATCGTCCTCTTCTTCAGATCCAAACTCCCCATCACTTTATCGTCTTTCATTGGCCTCTCGAGTCTCTTGGGCTTGTCTTTAGGCTTCTCCATGTCCATCTCCTCCACTCTGTCTGGTTTCCTCAGGAGCTGGATAAGAGGGGTTCAAGAAAAGATTCATAAATGACATCACATTTTTGGCAGGGTTAAAACCTCTGCAGTAACTACCTTGATCTTGGGCTCCTCCTTCACTTGGTCCTTGTCCGAGGGCCGGTCCGGTTTCTTCAACTTGTCGTTGTCTTTGCGTCTCCGTCGCTCCTCATCGCGCCACTTACGGCGCTCCTCGTCACGCTGTCTCTTGCGTTCAAGCTCCCTCCTCTTCCTCTCCTCCTTCTTCTCCTCTCTGATTCTCTGCACATTGTTAAAGAACAGTTCACAGATTAACTGGATAAATGTGAAATATATCATTTTGACATTAATGTAAAGTATATAAAGTGTATCCTGCAATATTTTACCACCAAAAAATTACCTGCTTATTCTTCAAAAAGTCCAAGAGGGGAGTGGTTTTTCTGGCTGTAAAAGGGGAAAAGAGTGTATCATTTTGTTTGAATACTTTGCTAGACTTGTGTTATATTTTCATTTTAAAATCCACGTTACATACCACCAAGCTCTTTGGTTTTCGCCTCAAGTTCTTCCAAGAGAGTCTCTGGAGTGGAAGTCATCTTTTCATCATCATGTCCATTATATACTTCCAGGAATCTTTCGTAATCAGGATCTAAAATGTAAACGGCAATCTTCATTGAAACCACTTTTTTCGAAGTTTGATTCCCATTGTATAACATTTAAAAAGTAGCTCTATACTAGAAGCTAGACATTGACAGTTGATGTTCCAGACATGGTCCCCGAGGTTCAAGGAAAGCTCAAAATGGTTATTGGTTAGGATGGAGAAGATGGTTGAATATAACCGTTGCAGGAATAACATTTTCCGATATGGCTGTCGACGATAACTTTACCATCATCTATGGTTCCACACTTTGCATCTCGTTTTTTGATTCTTTTCTTGCCAATCTTCTGAAAAGGCGCAAACTCCACAACGGCTGTATACTCTTGTCCTGTTAAGAAAACAAGGAAGCAAGTTAACAAAAATGTCTAGTAATTATCTAGTAATAATTGTACCACAAACTAAGCCTATTATAGTAAAACGCATGTTCTTAATACCTTTGCCATCGATGAAAACATATCCATCAAACCTATCTCTGAAGAGGACAATATCCTCTTGTTGTTTGAAGTTAATATACGCCCTTGAAAAGACGTGGGGGGAGAGGCTAGAAACATACAAAGAAAGACAAAGGTTGCGTGAATGCTCAAGTACTAAACCTCCATAAACTGCGTTATTTCATAAGGAGGACTGCCTCACCTGGTGTCACTGGAGAAGAACTCCAGATAGTCGAGATCTGGCAGCGGCTGCAGCTGCTCCTCCAGCTCCTCCTTGGTGAGGCTCGGGGGCAGACGTCTGATCACGATCTGCAACACAACGGTGGAGTTAGAAAGACCGTCAGAAGAAAAACACGAATATGTAAACGTACATCTGTTGGATAAACAATCGAACTAGTGGGGCGTTTACCCGACGAAAGTTATCCAAACAAACGTGATGACCCGACGCTAGCATATAGCTAGCGGGTCGTACCTTTGTCATCGCCTCTCTCCTCTCCTTCAGCTTCTCGATCTTCTCTCCCTCCTCGCATTTCCCCTCCATCCTCCTCTCCTTGGGGCGGGTGTTCTCCTTGTCCTCCTTCATGGTCGAAAGTTTGGTTTAGAGATCAGTCCTTGTCAATGTCCATCCACGCTGTTTCTGTTTACTTCTTAGCTGTGAGTTAGCGACCAAAGTATCCGGCAGGCACTTCCTCTAGAGATCGCGGCGGTAGGTCTGTCTCCAGGGCGATAGAGGGCGCTGTGGTAGTTTTGTCTCCGGGGCGATAGAGGGCGCTGTGGTAGTTTTGTCTCCGGGGCGATAGAGGGCGCTGTGGTCGTTTTGTCTCCAGGGCGACAGAGGGCGCTAATGGTAGTTCTGTCTCCAGAGCGATAGAGGGCGCTGCTGTCCAATAAAAACAACGCGCACAGCACCTTTGAATGGAAAATAATACGGAAGACATTAATTTATATAATATCACAAGCGAGATATGTTCATGCTTATGATTTCACTTGTATTTAAATTCAAAACGAAGACTACACCAAACATCAGTTTGCGTTGATATTTTATTAAAATTATGCGTTAAAACCCGCTGCGCCCCGGAAGTGAACGGATGACCGTCAAGTTGTTGTGAGGACGTTGGACATTTTCTTGGCTTCCTCCCGTCAGACGCTCCTCTTAAAGCGTCTTATTGAATATATAACTGAGCTGCATGGTCCAGAAGCACCGACAGCATGTGGTATGAGATACTGCCCGGGTTGGCCATCATGACCGCGTGTCTCATCATCCCTGGAGCCGCGACGATACAGATCCACAAGTTCACCAACGGAGGGAAGGTGAGCTGACTGCAGCCCGCCTGCAAGACCCCCAGGATCTCTGAGAGGGTCCACTGTTTATCACCAAACCTCTGTGCATGCCCTTCTAAATATTCTGCAATACAAAACTGTTGTTTGTGATGACGTTTGTGTTTGCAGGAGAAGAGACTAGCCCGGGTCCCTTACCAGTGGTATCTGATGGAGAGAGACAAGAGGGTGTCTGGGAAGGGAGAGTACCATCAATCCAAGGTAACATCTGAGTCCCCATGGTGCCTGCAGGACCTCACCCAAAATGTGTATAAAAACTGATGTTATTTTCTTCTTTTTTTAGGGACTTGAAAACATTCAATGAGAACGGCAAGATGTCAAAGATGCAAAAATGTGTTGTATAATAAATATGTTTAAACCTTATGGTTTCAATAATTCAAACAAGTGTACATTTAATTCTAACACTATACACGTGTCAAATACGTCTTTTCTTCACTCCGTCTCGACTAAAGGTGCAAGCCACTAACAGGATGTTTGCATTGGGACCGCCATTACCTCCAAGGAGGGCCCTGTTGAAATGAAATATAAGCCTTTACTGATAGTGATACTACCTGATACTAATCCACTGTTATCAAGGTGGGACCCCAACTCAGTTGCAAAAGTATACTCAAGTAGTAGACAAAGTAGAACAAACTGACTGGTAGAAGTACTGATTCAACTTCACATCATATTATTCAAGAGACGTTAAAGTTAACCCATCCTAACTTCAACTAAAAAAAACATTAAATACAAAAAATGTATCCACTGTGCCAATCAGTTGGCTGTCAGCTACTGAACTCAAAAGGGATCACAACACAATCAGGTCTAATTTAGCCTTTTGGGAAGGCACGTAAGACTGCAGAATAAATTAAGCGATAATGGACCTGGTTTGAAAATGTAAGCAGTACAAATTACAGATGTGTAAATTGTAGGGAGAAATCAAAAATGAGAAATAATTCAAGTACAGATGCATGAAAACTAGCCTACTTAAGAACAGTAGCCTGAAGTATTTTTACCTTTTTTTTTTACTTCCAAACTCTGAATAGTAGGGCGCCCCTAATAAAAGATTCCAAGCCTCAGCCAAGTTTATTCCAAATATTCCAATGTTTAGAAGTAAGAAAAGTAAGTAGTGCATATCTTTCCCTGGCTAAGTCGAGGATCACTGCTGCATTGACTTTGATTTTAGTTAGTGTTATTTAAGTAAAGCCAAAAGCAAAACTAAAATTTCAAGGATTGCTGCGTGTCACCTGCGCTGTGTAGCAGCTCTTATTGATTAGAGCTATATTTGTTTACATTAAGATATGGGATATACATATATATTTTGTCTTTTATCAGTCAAGATCCCCGAGTTTGGATTCAGATTAGTATTTGCCTGAGGCCATTGAGCCGACCTTTGAACCAATTAGACTAGACACAACTCTAGTGCTTCCCAAAAGGATTGTGCTCTACCTCCAAGCTGTCTTTTTGTAAAAAAAAAAGAAAAGAAAGTAAAACAAAAGGATAAATCATGTGCTACATAACATTAAAGAACAATAACGGCTGAGTTTTAACCCAAAGGAAGCTGGGGGTACATTCAAGAATTTATTAACCAGTGGGTTTCTGAATGTGTGGGGATTTACAAAGAGCAGAATAAGCCCACAACCAATTGCTAGATAGAATCGACAATACAGTATTTATACCATAGTGAGCCAATCTGACTCATACTAGTACAAACGTCCAATCTAATTAAAAGCAAAAAAAAATGTCTGCACAGTTCAGTTTTAAAAACCCAAAAAATAGAATTTGCTTACAAAACTAGGCTGGATAATGCATGTGGGCTCTTAGTATAAAACACTGCTATACAACCGCGACGGACAGACCCAGAACCAAAGCTTGAGGTGCACCGTTCACTTCTCATCTTTGCCTTTGGTTTTCCGGTACACCATCTCCCTGAAGCTGGAGAGGATCTTGCTCTCCCTCTTCCGTCGCTCCTCCTGGTTGAAGGAGGCCAGGGCCCTCTTCTCGTCCGCACTGTAGATCTGGTTTTCCTTTCTCAAACGCACAGCCTCCATACGGCGATGTCTGAAAAGGACACAAGGATCAGTCAGAGGTTTCAATGAGTAATACCAGTCAGTCAGTCATACACAGATCATTAAAGAACGTTTCATCTTCAGAAAATTATTACCAGTATAACACTATAACACTGTATAACACTGCCAGTGTTATACTTTGGTTAGTCAAATACAATTTTAAAATATATTTCTGAGATAGTGATTGATCTGAATTAACTCAGACACATTTATATTATGGGACAGTGTAGCACGGATAACATACCTGCTACCGCTCATAACAAAGCCAGATTTTTCAAAGTTGGCGATCTCATCACTGGTCAGTCCGATTTCTCCTCTTCTCGGGATACGCTTTCCCGCCTTCACGTACTCCGCCATGGCCGCACCTTCACCCGGCAAGAGGGCGTGGCCGAAACTGAAGAGACAACAGGTGGGAAACAGCAGGTTCAATGAACACGCCTGACGCTAACCGGACCGACGTAGCCTTATGGTTCTGACGTGTACCCACTCGAGAGGTTTGTCGTCCTGAGACATCTGGGCCAGCGGGGCTTCAGGGCCCACCAAGTTCTCATCCATGCAAGTCTTCTCCACCCACACCAGCCCCCCGTCCTCATCCTCCTCCTCGCCCTCCTCCTCCCCGGACTCCTCACTGCTGGAACCACTAGACGCCTTCTTGCTCTTCTTCACCTTCTTCTTCTTGGACTTCTTTGACCTGATGGAAAATAAAGATGAAAATATTCATCTTTATGCATCATTTCTCCTTTTGCTCTGTAGGAGAATAACAAATATACATTTGGAAACACAAACTTACTTTTTGCTTTTCTTCTTTTTTTTCTTCTTTTTCACTTCTTCCTCTGAAATGGGTAGAATATACTTAATATTAGACACCTAAAAACACTTTTGAAAAACAAACAATGGGATGTGAAACCATAAGAAAATTCATACCGTCAGAATCTGACCCGGACCCGCTGTCTTCTGAGTGCTTCTTGCTTTTCTTCTTTTTGGATTTCTTCTTCTTCTTTTTCTTCTTCTTCTTATCGTCTGCAAGAATCAAAAAATATATGAATTCATTTAAATTAAATTTGTAATGTGGGTGCAAAGGGTGAGAAGGATATCGAGCGTAATACCGTCTGAGCTGTCATCTGAACTGCTGTTTTTCACATCTTCAACGGGTGTGAATTCGTCAGAGCTGGAGGAATAACCAACATACTTTAGATGGATTTCAAGAGATACTGGGCCGCTGGAGTTACATGTTGAACGGGTCACTGAGACAACACATCAATATTTAAAAAGGATAACGATTACAAACGTACTCTGGTTCCTTGACTCTGGGAGAATACCCCCACACTTCAGGGGAGCCCAGTTCCCCAATCCTCTCCCGTTCCTGTAGCCGCCTGGTAGAAAAAAAAAGAGAAGCAATTAAATAAAAATATATATACGGCCAACGTCTCAAACAGGTTGTGCATATAGGCAACACTGCATTTAATAAGCTACCTGGCGATGAAGGCCTCCTGGCGCTGCCGCTGCGCGTCGTCCCGCTGCTGGTCGTAGTAGTCGTTCGGCCCGCCCCGCTGCTCCGTCCATTGGCCGTGCCTCTCCCTGGACCTGGAGCGGCTCCTGCGGGGGCTCCCCATGCGGATCCTCTTGATGTTCCGGGCCTCATGGAGCCGGTGCTCGTGTTCTTCTCGTTCCCTTTCCCTGTTTCGGGGCTTCGGAAGTTTTGGACCGAAGTAGTCCGGAGACAAATCTCGGCCTCCGTGGCTTCCACTGCGGGACCGAGACCTGCTCCGCCGCCGGGGACGAGCGGGACTGTGGTCTCTGGTCCGGCCGGGACTGTGGTCTCTGGTCCGGCCGGGACTGTGGTCTCTGGTCCGGCCGGGACTCCTGTCTCTGGTCCGGCCGCGGACTATAGTCTCTGCCACCGTCGGGGTTGCGGTCTGATGAGCGGTCGTAGATGGGCATCCTGGCTGCCGTTAAAACACACGACCACGGCAGGTGAACAAAACAACAACTGGGCCTTTACCGAGAGCCCTGATACGCCATGACGTTTGTTGCTCACGGAAAACGTTTCCAAACAGGATATTGTGCCTCCGCAGATCGCTACCCGGAGAACACCGAACAGGGGAGCAAGGTTCCGCCTGGGATTTATTTGTAAACAGTCCGGTACTGGTTCAAGGCTCGTTAACCAGTCGATATTGCATTTGAACAACTAAAAACCTTTATTAACATTATCATGATGGAATATTGTTATTTTTGTTATTATATTTTGGGTTTTAGAAATAAATAAATTATCGAAGTCTAAAAGCGTACTCTGATGGCGCTCTACAGCGGCACCTGTTGGCCGCCCGAGTCACGACAGCAGTAGTGGCCGCCATCCATATATACCTATGGTGGTGGCCGCCCTACAGTGGCCCCTGGTGGCCGTCCGGGTCATGAAAGAAGTAGTGGCCACCCTACAGCGGCCCCTGGTGGCCGGCCGGGTCATGACAGCGGTAGTGAACCTCAGAGACTTGCCCCGGCTGTCTATTTTTTTGTCGTCTGTGCCTCGCTAAGTTACAACTGCAGGTAACAATCCGGCTTGGTCAAAACAGAAAAACAGAAAGCGCAGGTAAGTGATACACTGCATGCAATTGGTCTGAACAGCCTGATGAGGAACTCATCCCGTGTGTGTGTGTGAGTGTATGCATGTGTGGGGGGGAAACCTTTCTGCCACGGAAGGCCGCGCTGTCGCCCATTGAAGGAGGAAGAAATGCAGGGCTGCGTTACTTTTGTTAGCCTGGACCACCTATATGCATGTCCTGGTCCTGAACTCTCTCAGCGCGATGACCAGGTCACTAAACCCCCAGGTCTTCGTGCAGGTCCCTGTGTGTAGTGTAACAGGGTTGTGATGCCATGGACGCGTTTGAAATACACAGCGCACTTGGATGGAGGAGCTAACGTTAGCTGTGTTTTTGTTTGCATGTTAGCAGCTACTGCTATCGTGCTAGTTGCAGGAAAAACATTTTTTTTATTCATTCACTCAATTATACATGACTTCAATGGCAAGGTCGGAAATAAAGACATCAAATGTAGACTTAAATAGGAAACGCTCTTAGAAAATGCCTTGGGGGACGTACAGAATATGACAGGTATTAATAGAAGTACAAATATATTAAATTATCAAAGCAAGTGTAAAATTAGAGATTACTTCAGAGGCAAACTAAATAATGTCTACTTTTTAATGATGGATTTGACTGATATTTCAGAACCTGTAAACAAACGAACACACACACACACCCTCACACATAGACAAATACACACACACACCCTCGCATATAAACAAATACACACACACACATACCCTCACACATACCACACACACACCCTCACACAAACAAATACACACACACACACCCTCGCATATAAACAAATACACACACACACACATACCCTCACACATACACACACACACACACACACATACATAAACATATATACACACACACACAAACAAATACACGCACACACACACACATACACACCTGTGTACACCTGCACATTGTTTTGGAGCAGTACTTTAATGTATCATGATGGGGACATAACCTGAATATACCTACATTAACTTTACTTGTTTTCCCGCTTTAGGCATGCCGAACCTCAAGCTGATCTCTGCCACGGACACACAGTACTCCGCCTCTGTGCTGAGGTCCATGAACGATCAAAGGAACCATGGACTATTCTGCGACGTCACGATAATCATACAGGACAAGAAGTTCAGAGCCCACAAAACCATTCTGTCCGCCTCCAGCACTTACTTTCACCAGCTCTTCTCCGTCGCCGGACAGGTCATCGAACTGAACTTTATCAAAGCAGAAATCTTTGAACAGATCCTCAATTACATTTACAGTTCCAAGATCATCCGCGTCCGATCCGACATGCTGGAGGAGCTCATCAGCGGCGGACAGATACTGGGCGTCAAGTTCCTCGCCAACTTGGGGACGCTTTTGTCCCAAGTGAAGGGCTTACCGGGTCTGTCAAAGGACCCCGAGTGCAAGAGCGGCGTGTCCACCAAGGTGATGCCCATCATCACCGAGTCCTTCTCTATATCGGCCGAGGAATTTAACCAGACTTGCAAATCTGCCGATGACGACGGGGACTCCGATAACGACGACGTCATGTTCGTCTCGGAAACGGATTCAAAGAAGACGGAGGAAACCCCGAAGCCGGCGGTGATCGACCTGGAAGCCTGCGAGTCGGGAGACGCAGCGTCGGACAAAAAGCGGGAACCGCAAAGTGCTGCGGGGGAGACGGGCCCACCCAGAGCAGAAGACGCGGCGCTGTCTGCGTCGAAGAGGTCCCCCCAGGTGGTCCCGGTCACCCGGCCCAGCCTGAGCCCCAACACATCCTCCAGCATCCCCTGCCCCCCGGCCAGGATGTCCTCCGGAGCCGCGCCCACCACGCCGGTGTCCAGCCTGCACAGCCTCACCCCCGTGTCCCCCAACACACCGCAGCCCTGCGACAGCAGCGACATGATGGGCGTCCACAAGAAGCAGGTGTGCACCACCGCCCAGCAGGGGGACTTTAAGATCCGCCTCTCGGACATGTCGTCCGGGCACGGCGCCGGGGCCAACTTCCCCCAGGCGGCCGTGGTGGCCAAGAAGACCATCACGCTGGACAAGGCCCTGGAGATCGACGCCCTCTCGTCGGGGTGCAAGGTGTACGCCAACATCGGCGAGAACACGTACGACATCGTCCCCGTGAAGGAGGACCCCGACGAGGGCGGCTCCAAGGCGGCGAAGGGGAAGCGGGCGCTGATGGCCACGCCCCTGAAGCCCTTAGAGGAGGGAGTGGTGTCGCCCACCGGCAGCCCGGGCAAGAAGAAGATCAAGAGCGAGCCGGAGGACCACTACGAGCTCATCATGGACGGGAAGACCTTCTACGTGTGCATGGTCTGCAAGCGACCCTACGTTTGCCTCACCAGCCTGCGGCGGCACTTCAACACCCACTCGTGGGAGAAGAAGTACCCGTGCCGCTACTGCAACAAGGTGTTCGCCCTGGCCGAGTACCGGACTAAGCACGAGGCGCATCACACCGGGGAGCGGCGCTACCAGTGCCTGCTGTGCAACGACATGTTCCTCAACTACCAGGTGCTGTCCACGCACTGCAAGCAGGCGCACAACCAGGACCCGTCGGGGCGCAAGGAGAAGGACGACACCCCCAACAACCTGTACCGCCTGCTGCCCTACAAGTCCATCCCCACGCAGCCCTCGGGCTGGCCCGCCCACGAGGACGGCGTCCGCATGATTGGGGAGGACGGAAGTGTGCAGCACGTCATGCCCGGCGGCGGCGGCGGCGGCGGCGGGGGGGAGATGCAGTCTCCCACGCAGCAGAGTAAGATTTTGAGCTGGAACGATATCTTTGTGGATTCTGATGCCCGGTCACGGCCGGGTATGAACCCCCCGCAGCAGCAGCAGGGCAATCCCGAGTTCGACTTTGTCATCCCGGAGACCTACTGAGGGGGGGGGAGGGAGGGGGAGGGAGGGGGGAGGGAGGGGGACCCTGGTACAGTGAAGAAAATAAGTATTAGAACACCCTGCTATTTTGCAAGTTCTCCCGGTTAGAAATCATGGAGGGGTCTGAACCCATGCACCTACCATGACATTTCATGGTATTATTTCATGATAATCTTTTTAGATTATCTCTCACACAGTGGACATGCACCTACCATGACAATTTCAGACCCCTCCATGATTTCTAAGTGGGAGAACTTGCAAAATAGCAGGGTGTTCCAATACTTCATTTCTTCACTGTATCTGTGCCTTTCACAGCTTCTTACTCTTCAGTAGGGATGCACCGATTCCACTTTTTTTCAGACCCAAGTACAATAACTTGTAACGTGTGGGTACTCGCCGATAAAAATACCGATACCGAATGAAAAATGATCCCTTACAGTTTAGAAAACTGTAAGAAAGAGGGGGGCGTGTTATTGCCATGGTTGCAGCCCACGGCCACTTTGTGATACTTTTAGTACGGTCGTTGTGATTGAGTGTTCTAATGAGCGATGATGAATGTGAAATGTGCCACACGTTGCCCCTCTCTTCTCTAAATTGGGGACTTATTTCAGTTATGACATTGATTCTTATGTCGATGATCATAGAGAGAGGGTTCGCTGGTTGTTAAACGTTGCGTAGCATTGCGTAAAGTGGTATCGGGTGGTTGCATCTGAGAAGTTGCAACCGCCCGAAGACGAGAAAATTAGCACAGTATCGACAGCAGTATCGGACCGTCTGAGTCCTGGTATCGGTATCGGTGCGTCCCTATTCTTCAACATTGTTTCTTACCCCTGCTTCGGGTTTTCCTTGAAGTGTTCTTGCTTTAGGCTCTCACTCACTGACATTGTTATATCGTTTTTTTTTTGTGGTCTGTGTTAACTGAAAGTTATTAGTAATACAACTTTTTTGTGTAGAACTTTTCAAAACCACTGAAAAGCGTTGCAGACGCGTGAATGCCTTCAAGAAATTATTTTACATATTTTGAGTTAAAAAAACACAACAAAATCCAAATAACAAAAAAAAAACGTTTGTAAGATGGTCTTTAGTTCTAGCTCCACACTTATTCAGAGCCCTTCTTACTTGTGCTCTCGTTCAAAGCACATTATTATATTAGGAGATTTGAATAACATTCCCTGAATTCTAATGCAACCTCAACTATTTAGGTTAATTTCAGTTCTTCCCCTGAACTTCGCTGAAGTTCAGGTGTTAATTCAAATCAATATTGATTTGAATTGAAGGGTTTCAATCTTTAAATGTTACTTATTTTTGATCATCTGGCTCATCACAGATTGAGTGTACTGTAATATGTTAACGTATAAATGTTTATTAGGGCACCAGGAAAAAATATTGGTTGATTAACCTGTGTTTCAGACTTCCCACTGTGAAAGGATGACTCCAGCATAAAATGAACCTCTTATGGCCCAACCTATCCTACGTAAAGTTTGATTGATATGTCTTTTGAAAAAGAGTAAATAGTCCAATGAGGTTTGCACTAATCCATCGATTTTAAAAGACTGGTTAAACTATTTCTTCATTCTGATTGATCCTTACGGCCCTGCAGTGTTCTGTTGTGAGTCGCCCTATATGCTGGCCATATTCATTCTCCCCTTCATGTCGAACTGTTGTCCGTGCCAGACGCCCCCTGGTGGTTGTACCTGGGCTGTGATTGTATTTAAAGAGGTTGGTTTTTACGCTAGTCTGTAAATATAGCACTTAGTGATAATCTTGCAGTAAAAAGACTATTTTGGAATACATCTCATGTATTTGTCTGTTACTTTTTTGTGTTTTATCAGGGTAGCAGTGTGGGTCGTGGAGTAGGTCTTATTTCATTCCAAACAACTTCACGTCATTCATTCGAGATCTAGCAGGTTTAGGGTGAGACTAACCGAGGAAGGTGGGTGTTTTTAATTTTTTGTATTGTGCCCATGGCCTTTTTTTTTTCTTTACTTGTCAGTGTTGTTCATCTGAAATGTATTTATAAGGTCTCGTGTGCTTTTGGAATTAAATAAACTCAGAACATGTCTGTTGTGGTGTCCTTTCTACAGGTCTGGACTCTCCATGCCCTTTTTCCTACAAATTGTATAATTATTAAGTTTTATTAATTATTAAAGTGTATTGACACAAAACTCATGTATCACGCGTGCCACTGAGTACTTATTCACTATCGTGATAAAGTAAATTAAAGGGGTTGTTTTTCAGTATCAGTTTCAAGTTTGATTGAGTGAGTTCACTGTGGGTGAAGTACATCTCAGGAGTAGTTCAGACACTTTATTTAGAAAAACAATACAGTTCCATAAAAGTTTAATGGCAAAGAAACAGAACACTTCGTCAGACCCTGAGAGAGTGCTCTTCAAACAATAAGAAGCCTGAATGATAAAAGCATTCCCCAGTGATGTTGGCAGAAAGTACCACCGCCTGCTTAGAGCTGTTTGGGACTATACCCAAACCCACCCACAGCGTCATAGTGGCATGAGGGGGGTACCCAACTGGAAAAGGACATGAGCTCCATTTATTTACAGAGAGAAAGCCCACAACTGATCGCATAAATACGAGTGTGGCACAGTCTGACCCTTGAGTGGAAAACTGGTCGCGTAATTACTAAATATACTTGACTAAGTAAGGCCATGTGGATTATAAGATACTAAGCTTTATGCCTTGAAGGAGCCACTCTACGTGTTGAAGAAAGCGTGTGGCGTTTAACATTACAGCTAACACAGACTGGTTGGGTACCAGTGGAAGACACTCTTCACCCTCTCTAAAGAAACCTACACGGGCACAGAGCTCTGTACAGTTTTCCGTTCTCTCCAGGATCTAGCTAGGATTTATCACCGTCAGAAGGCGGGAACCCCCCGGCTGTCATAGCGTTCCTACGGCAGGGCTTTCTCACTCCTGTGCAAATGAAACACATGGCGCCCTACCCAGCGCCCGCCCCTCACCAGGCCACGCCACCGGTGGGGAAGAGGCAATGGATGAACATTGCAGAAAACCAGCGTACCGCACGGAGGTGAGCCGAGTCAAATGTACAGGATCCATCGGGGCCTTCGCCGGAAGTCGGTCGTCTTAAGGCAGAGGTGTAAACAGTTCTGGGGGCGCCGGGGGCTCCTCGGGTTCTGGGGTTCGTGCGTTGACGCGCTGGAGGACCCTAGCAGGGGAGTGGCCTCTGGACCTAATCGACCTCCGCGCCGCTCCCCAGGGTGGCTGAGTCGGTGCGGGGCTGGGGTCCAAGGCGGGCGCCGTCAGCGGCGCTCGGTGCAGATGGACACGGTGACCCTCTCATCGCCCGGACAGACGGCAGGCCGTTTTCTATTTTTTCTTTTTTTTACACTTATTGCTCCTATAGTGAAGCAAGTAACGAGTACCCCCCCCCCCCCCCAGCTCCCCCCCAGCCCCCAGCGCCGGTGGGCTGTCAGGGGCTGTAGGGCGGCGGCTTCTCGTCGGGGGGGAAGTGCGGGGGGGAGTAACGCGGGGGCACCATGGTGGGCCACATGTGGCTGGCCCCCGACTGGGACTCGTCGGACAGCCCCGAGGAGTCGGGCAGGGTGCTCGAGCCCTGGGGGGGAGAGGAACGTCACTCACAGCGCGGGAGCTGGGACAGAAATGATACAATACACCATACATGGCCCACGATACCGGTAATATCTAAAACGCTTTTACTCCTTTTTTCGCCAGCGGCGTAAATATCGACGGTGCAAGCGGTGCACTGCACCGGAGGAATAAAAATAAAAAAATCGCCTAGGGCGGCAAATGTGTCGGGGGCGCCATCTGGTGGCGGCCTTCATTAATTAACTAAATTATACGAACCCCTCACCGTAGTAAGCGGGACAACGCGACAAGCGACGCGATATTTGCACCGGGGCATATCACCATAATGTTACGCCACTGTTTTTCGCTATTATTATACTTATTCCCACCCTTGATATGACGCTGAAAAGTCGTATCAAGGGTGGGAACCAACAGGGTGCCTCAGGGTATGATACATACCCCGTACATGGCCCTCGATACCGGAAGTATCGCGATACAGCGGTTCATTGAGTCTGTCCTTTAGCGATACATAGCCTATGTCTAACTATGAACACAAAATGACCGTGAAAAGGTAAGGTGCAATGAACATTATAACGAATCACTCGTCTTTACCAGTTATAGTCTTTAAAAAAGATAAAATATATGCCGATATATATATATAATAATATATAGTGCCAGTGCATCGATTCTAGTATTGCACGAAGAAGAGTGACCGTATATATCGCAGTATCGACATTGTGTCCCGCCCCTGTTCGGTGTCAACAAAGTGTATGTTTTAGAGGTGGAGCGCGAGAGGTGGAGCGCGCGCTGACCTGCAGGTCGTAGGCGGTGTAGGGTGGCAGGCAGGGGGTGGTGCTGTAGTAGGAGCTGAGATAGGTGCTGGGGGCCACGGGCTGTGAGGGGGCCGGGGCCGGGAGGGCCTCTGGTTCACACGCGTCTGCGGCCGGGTTAGGGATCTGCAGCGAGAGGTGGGGGGGGGGGGGGTCAACAGTCAGAGGGCAGGCCTGTTCATGAGAGGGTATCATCCAGAGGAAACTCCTGGATCGGGTCGACCTCGCACTGCTTTGGGTCTCCCTACGTCCAAACAACATGATCACCGTTATCATTGTTGTTCTACATTCACATTTACATTTAGGGTGTTTATCAAACGCTTTTATCCAAAGCGACTAACAGTTATTACATTTGTCAGAAAAAACTGAAACAACCAGTGAGGTGGTTCATAGGACTAACATTCGCTAGGTTAACCCATTCCCCGTACACAACAAAGATAACGATAAGATTCTACACAATGTTAAGTACTATTGGTAAGTGCACGGACGTACAACATACAATAAGCTTGTTCTACGTTCCAACAGGCGTGTTCTACGTTCCAACAGGCGTGTTCTATGTTCCAATAGGCGCGTTCTACGTTCCAACAGGCGTGTTCTACGTCACCATGTCCTTGAAGCCGCCCAGCACGGCGGCGGTGATGATGCCCAGGAACAGGGCCACGATGTTGAGGATGGTGGCAGACCACAGCAGGTGGTAGAGGTGCACCACGTCCTGGCAGCTCTTCACGTCCACGTACTCGTGGTAGCCCCCCACCACCTCCACGCGGCTCGCCCAGTGGGCACAACAGGGCAGGTGGGGCGTTATCAAGCTGCCTCGTCAGCATCGTCATCATCATCGTCATCATCATCATCATCCTCATCAAGTCATCATCATCATCATCATCATCATAATAGTCATCCTCATCCTCATCCTCATCATCATCATAGTCATCCTCATCATCATCATCATCATCATTGTCATCCTCATCATCATTGTCATCCTCATCATCATCCATCATCATCCATCATCATCGTCATCATTGTCATCATCATCATCATCATCATAGTCATCCTCATCATCCTCATCATCCTCATCGTCATCATCATCGTCATCATCATGCGAGAGCTGTTATCCGACACCTCTTATGGTTTCTGTTTTCCATTTCTTATGAAGTGTTTCTTATCATTGGTAGTCTTTTATATTTACATATGTAAATATGTAAATATATATTTTATATTTGTATATATGTCTTTTATGTTTCCATACTACTTTAGTTTAATTTGTAGCTTTTGTTTCGGGCTCTGTTTACGTAGCACTAGCTTAAACCAACAGTTTGTTATCTGTCTTGGACCGAAGACAAATGCCAACAAATGGTTGATGTGTATTTTGTTGATAGCAAAACCGATTAAACAAATATAATGCCCTATTCAAAACCTGTTTGAATACAAAGAGGACTTTAGTTTTGTTCGTTGTTGGTTTTAACTGTGGTTTAAGCTCAGTGAAAAAGAGTCAAAGCTATCATGGAGACTACAGATGATGGAACACAACATTTCAATGAGGGCAGGGTTGGAAAACAGAACCACGCCTAAAAGCTAAATGATTTACCGCAAGTACAACTACTTTGAATGTGGAAAGGGACAAAAAACCATGAAAACGTCTGGGGTAATATCAGATGGATGGAAAGTGGTCAGAGAGCTAGAAAAGGCTCCAGTCATATGAACAGGTACGACGTGTGATAACATAGATGGAGGACAGGCTTGTGGGCACAGAGAAGCCAGGACATGCAGTGAGACGCCACAACCAGCCTGGGCCACTTAGATGGAGCACAGGCAAACAAGTCACATTCACGCATTCAACCCCAGAGGACTACAGAAATGGTTGACCATCAACGGCCAACCACCAGGGCTTAGAAGAGGGACCTACTTCCAAATCATGGAGGATTTCCTAAACTTTTTCAAAACATCTTTACTCTGCTGTCCCATAAGAGGATGCTCTCTGAAACATAGGTAACAAGAAAAAAAAACATTCTTTCTTTTCTGGTACAATTTACAAACTCACAATATAAATATAAACGGTTTATACTGTAAATATGATTAGTTACACAGATATCCAAACATTTAGTCTAAAGGAAGGTTTAAAGGAAAACCAAGGTATAGTAACCATTAGAAAAACAATTTGAATTTAGGAGCCGGACTATATGGCTTTTAAAGAAATAGTTTCTATATTTGTTCAAGCTTCCACTATTGCCCTACCTTGCCCCTTTCTTATTTGCGGGCGTGGGGTAGATCATTTTTTGACGTACAATTTAAGATTTACACTTATCCTTCACTTTAGAACTTTGTGCGTTAAATCTTTATATTTAAGTCTTTAGATTTAAGGCACAAAGATTAGATTTCGCTCAGGATCCATAACCTCACCATGTAACTCATGACCGCTCATCCCTCATCTCATTTGGAGGGTTTGGTTTTCCTTTAAAACGGTGCAGGAAGTAGGGTGCAGGAAGTAGGGTGCAGGAAGTAGGGGGCCACTGACCGGGGTTCAGTACAGATCAGAGGAGCGCAGAAGCAGGGCAGCGCTGGGGGTGGGGGGCAGGGGGGGTCATGCAGTGGGGGGGGGGGCGGACGGACTGAAACTCACTTCCCACACTTGTAGAGGTCACAGCAGTAGCAGGTGTTTCCCTTCACCTTCAGCTTGCAGGACATCTTGGAAGGCGTGGGGCACGGCACCTGGGGCCCAAGACGGACGGTTACCACGGCTACAGAGGCCTGAACCGACGCCGGCCGGCGGGCGGTTTGACCTCCGGCCGGCGGGACCAGACATCAATCCCTTCACATTTATGAATGAAAATGAAATGGATCCGGGATGCAGTACTACCACCACGACTAGGGGCACTACTACTTATTAGGCGGGGTCGGCGGGTTATTTACGTCACGCTCGGATGAGGTTTCACTGGAGTGGAAGTCGCAGCGGCCAGCGTACAGCGGGCGCAGGTCCTGGGGGGAGGCAGGGGGAGTTATGAGACACACAGCGGGGGGGACAGCAGGACCTTACCCACCCAGACACCCAGAGAACACCCAGGATCACCCAGGGAACGCCCAGGGAATGCTCAGGGAACGCCCGGGGAACGCCCGGGGAACGCCCGGGGA
>OLKM01000345.1:82500-145000 GCA_900291075.1 Melanogrammus aeglefinus
CACCCTTTAAGATAAAGTGTGACATGATTTTACACATTTGTATTTTGCTGACACGTTAACCTATGTGTGTTGATTGTTTTACTTCTCTCTACACCTGGTTTAAGTGCTCGTTACGGTCAGGCCCCGCCCCTCCTGACTGCAGGACAGGCTCCACCTTGGCTGCTGGATGGGTGTAGCGTGGGTGTGTTCCTCCAACCCCACTCAGAGGAAAGCTGAAGTCTGGAGGACAGTGAGTGGTGATATAAGGACCCAATGAGGGCTGGTTCTGCCGTCCCGTAATGTGAGTGAGCCTGACCTGTTTTGGGCTGGCCCGGTGCCCACAGCTCTTTTGGCATCTCTTTACTCCACCGTTGCTCTCTTCCTTTTTTCCATTCACACCACATTGATGGACACCCAGTTCCAAAGCCTAGCCTAGCTTAGCTTACAGTGATAGCAAGAGGGGGTGTCTAGGTTAGCATGCTATTGGACAGTTTGAGTCAGCCAAACAAGGCCTTCATGAATCATGCCATTCACATGGGAGTGATGTTTTTGATGACAACATCAGGGAGTGTCACGACAGGTTGATTGACAGCTGAGATGTGATGTATTGTACTTTCAGGGTCGGAAAAAAGCTCCTATGTGGGTTCTGTGATGACTCAATCGTTTTTCTGTGTCACTGAATTGGACGTTCTAGTTGAAAGGATTTCATGATATTATATGAAGATATCTCTTGATAGCTGATATGTCTACTTGAAGGTTGTCCAGTCTTATCCTCGCAATCTTTGTTGCACACAGGGAATGGGTTAACCTAGTGATGGTTAGTGCTCTGCACTTCTATGAACATCCTTACTGTACCAACGGCGATATTGTGTTGTTTTCCTTTCTTCCACTTTGGATAAAAGCGTCTGCTAAATGCTCTAAATGTAAATGTAAACATAAGGTAAACATAAACGTAACACACAGATCACACATTGAGACCATTTGACCGTAGCCCCTTCTATAACTTCATTCACAACAGTGCTGACGTCACGATGGCCCCGTGCCTCTTAACGATCTCCACTCAACGGAAAACGCCCTAATTAGACGCACGCCATCCTGACGACGGGGGCGTTGAACTCCTAGGCGGGGGGGGGGGGGGGGGGGGGGTTGGGGTGGGGTGAGCGGGTTCGCTGTACATCTCGCTGACACCCGGACTCTGCTGCAGTAGGGTGGGGTCGGGGGGGTGGGGTGGGGGTATCACGCTACACATCCATTCTTCACTCCGCCATGACAGGACGTCCCAGTGACAGTTCTGGTGCCTTCGCCCTGGACTTCTGCAAGGCGGCATTCCTTAGGTGCTGCATCTGTGCTCCTGCTCCTCCTCCCCTTACACTCGGCTATTTCTGGCTGATCCCAGCGGCGGCGGCGGGGGGGGGGGTTTAGGTACGCGCGGGGGAATATGCACGACTATAAACTCCAGAGGGGCCGGCGACACGGCCGGACAGGATAATGACTAATGACGACTTTAACGACAAACACACACACACAAACGCAGGCACGCTCACACACTCACACACACACGCATTCATACTCACACAGACAGCCACCATAATATGAAAACATCACTCGAAGTTCAACAGTGGTTGAACTCGCCCACACAATCATCCGAAAACAGATTTTCTTTTAATTGATTGTCTGTTTACAGATCAGCTACTGGATGCCACAATTACCTTCGGGATCAATAAAGTATTTTTGAATAATTGGGATTGAATTGTTCCTGGAAGAGATGTGCTGATTTGCATCGCTTCCCACTTGATCTCAAGAAGCCGTAAACATCCTCTTACCATCTGCCTCTTGTTCTCGATCAGATGAGCACCGATGATTCCCAGGAAGGAGCCGAACCCCAGCTGGAACGACAGGAAATGCCTCTTTGAGTTTGTTTGATAATGGACGCAATTAAATCATCATTTTCCTAATTGTCCTTCTTTGCTGGTAGCCGCTCCCACTCGCTCAGTGTCTGAGCAATAGTCTGGGTTTATAACGCTCAATAAAGGCTGGATGTACTAGTTGGGCCATGTCCGTCTGTTTTGGATCTAACTCTAGTTTCTAGGTCATAACAACCATTCATAACAAAGTTGAATCGATTTCTGCCGTCATATAAAACATTCAAGCGCTCCGACGTTAAAGATCCACAGTATTTCAGGGGGATGTCATCTATCATGGACGGAATTTTTCAGTGAGCAGAACCAAATGATCGATTCGCTCTTATCGGTTCCTAAATGTCAAGCGTCCGCTCAGTAAGGCTTGTTTTCCTCCAGTCAGGGCCACACTGGCCTTTAGTTATGAGCCCTGACCTGATATTCTGTTCTTTTACGCGTTATTTTGGGTTATATGTTGTCTGGTTGGCGGCTCTCCCAGACGGTCTACAGCGGTGTGCGGTTTGGGGGAAAACTATCTTTCCCCCATGCTCCTGAGAGGTCTACCTCATCTGTGTAGGACCTTACGCTACGCTACACTCATGCACTCACGCTATTTCAGACCGCCTGTGTGTGTGTGTGTGTGTGTGTGTGTGTGTGTGTGTGTGTGTGTGTGTGTGTGTGTGTGTGTGTGTGTGTGTGTGTGTGTGTGTGTGTGTGTGTGTGTGTGTGTGTGTGTGTGTGTGTGTGTTGTGTGTGTGTGTGTGCGAGCCCGCCAACAAAACAAAAGCTGTGTGCCGCAGAGTGCCCGCCTCACTCAGCCACTAATGACAGCGCCTCGCTGAATAATGAATGTCTGCGAAGATTCACTCCGTCTGAGAGACCGTTCACAGTCAGGGCTTTTATTACGGAAAATAAAATCACATCTCTCGCTTTTGATTGGTTATGGATTTTCGCATTACGCCGGCCAGAGCCCTGCTGGTATAGCTGTGTGCACGTGCATGCGTGTGTGTGCGTGCATGCATGTCTGTGAGTGTGTGTGTGTGTGTATATGTGTCTGTGTGTGAGCCAGTGTGTATGTGTGTGTATGTGTGTCTGTGTGTGAGCCAATGTGTGTGTGTGTGTGTGCGTGAGTGTTTGTGTGTCTGTCTGTGAGTGGGCCTGTGTGTGTTTGTGTCTGTGCCCGAGTATGTGTGCGCGTGTGTGTATCTGTGCAAGTGTGTGTGTTTGTCTTCCCACGTGTGTGCGTCTGTGTGCGTGAGCCTGTGTGCGTGTAGGGCAGCAGCAGGTGGGTGCGGCCCACTCACAATGACCCCTGGGTAATAGCCCCCCACGGTGATGTTCTGAGTCCTGGTGGTGGCGGCCAGGCCGAAGATGAGGATGAGGATGGAGACGATCAGCAGCATCACCGTCACAGTGATGGATTTCTTCTTCCTCCTCTTGAAGGACCCTGAGGGAGAGCCCCCGAGGGGAGACAGGGCGGTCATTAGCGAGGCAGTCGGACTACGGTGGGGGTCCGTTAGCTGGGCTACAGCGCCCTGAGAGGCCGCTGGACGCGTGCGTCCGTCCATGTGGGCGACGCTTGTTGAGGAGAGTGCGTTCTGACGGTTGGGCCGCGTTGGTTACAGTACGTCGTTTGGCCTCCGTTGTGGTCTACATTACGCTGATCCACCAGCCCAGACCAGCTCCCAAGCCACAGCAGAGCACACGCAGCTACAGTTGTCTAATGAATGATTATTGATTTAGTTTGTTGTTGTGAAGTCTGACAGGATCTGCTCCTTTCTAACTGGCGCTGCAGGCTTTTGTCTTTGAATTATTGTTGCAGTTCTGGAAAGGATTCTTACAAACACAAGTCCTTAACATGTTTAAAACATTTTGCTTGTTATAATGTGATCATAGAAAATAGGCCGACTGTATGCTATTCTTTCGTTGTATGTTAATCATGAATGCCGTTTTTAAGTAGACGTTGGGTCGTCTCTGACTTAAGAGATATTTCAGAAGGAAACAGTGCCCATGACGGGAAAGATGGTGTCCACGGATGTCTGAGGCTGAGCATAGGAGGATAATGTAATTTTGCCGCACCTGCAGTAACCTGACAACACCAATAGAGACATCTACACTGAGACCAAAATAACAAAACCTGGTCTTGCGATGGACAGTAGAAAGCCTTTCCCTATCAATATGTTTTATTTTATTTAAAACCAGGAAGAACATTTAATTTTTGCCTTACTGTGGAAACAAATTAGGGGGCTCCAGGGAAAATAGCCTCAGCAAGTTAAAAAAAAAAACAGGCGACCGGACGCTTCAATCATTTCAACGCAGGACAAACATCTACATCGCCTCTAGGAATTCAGGGATATTCACAATTGTGCCAATTGCTGCATGCACGGCGTTGACCTTGCGCTGCACACCTACCCATGGTAACGTTGGTGTGGGTCAGAACCGCTCCGCTGGCGGGCGGCTGGTGGTGGTGTGCGTCACGGGGCATCCTGCCTGGAGCTTTGTTTTGACGAGACGATCACCTCACCGCCACCCCCGAAAAGAATTAGGACTCGGGTTGAAGATGAGGTACTTGACGAGAGGAGCGACTGACTGTTTACAGCTGGAGGATAACGCAGAGGTTCCTTGCAGCAGTGGCATTCTCCGACAGAAGCAGACCCAGTCCCGCCGCTGCAGTCGTGTCTCCCTCATGTACATCGGCCACTTGTCCTCCTCACTGTCGTCGGTGTGTGTGTGCGCATGCGCAGCACGCATAGGCCAACTATGCTTTATGAAACCGTTCATTTATCGCTGCTGATGGTAATAATGAGTCTGCGTGAGAATTGTTAATTTATGCCCAGGATGATGTTAGTTTTTAACATGAACACTGTCATTGGGCTACATCTTACACTCGATCAGTATAGTGTGCGGTGATATCCCGCTTTAAATAGATCAAGGCTGACGGACCACGCGTCAACGTAAGGAGGAGGAGCGCGTCACGATGACCACCAGTTCAACACTGAAGAGTTAAGTTAGGTTAAGTAAGTAATGGTGTGTTAAGTAAAGCTGGGAGATTTTTCCACTTGCAACTCGTGCGAGTGGTGTACGAGGCATCTGGAACACACCATGAGTTCTACGTCAAACGTCAAACGGACTTTGGCTTTCTCGTTTTAAGCATTGATACCCTCATAAGCGAGCACATAACAGATCAAGGTACCAACATCCTCTCGGAAACGGTATGAATGGATTGTGTGAAGTGTGTGATCTTGAACAGTCCCTTATGTAAACGCTAGAGCGACACACTGCCTCAGTCTCTGCATACCTAATCCTATCCGCTCATCATAAAGTCATCATCAAATCAGTTTGGGTGATGTTGACTATTTTAGTGCTTATTAAACCCCCCCGCGCGTACCCTGCATAAAGCACGTGCACGAGCATTACGGACCATAGTTATGTTTCCATGACGCAATTTCTCTTTCATTTGCACAAAAAAAAAAACCCTCACCCTCTGTCCCATGTGTGCAGCGGGCCGGCGGGCCCTACGTGACGGGGGTGCTGATGTCCCCGCGGTACAGCGATCCAACTTTAACTCCATCGGCGGACCCAGTGACGCACTGTCACCCCGAGCCAACAACCCATTCATGCAACTTTAAGTTCACTTTTGTATCCTCTTGTCTTCAGTTTAGTTTTATTTTAATGTATTTTTTAACCGCTAACATGCGTTCACATACTGTAAGAGTGCTCATTGCACGTGCGTGTGATCCTATTTGATGTCGCCATCCTAAAGCAGACATTAAAAATAACTAATGTAATTTAGTCAGTGATCCACAACAATGGCCCTAGGATGAGAGAACCTATAGAATACACGTTGTTCCGGGGGTCTTTGCAACGTATTGCCTTATAGTCTAAGCACAGCTCGACGGACAATGGCAGCTCGCTGTGCGTGTACGGAATACAGTGTCGTGCCTCGGCCCTCGCTGCTTTGGCCATTGCCAAAAGTCCTTTGGGGATTAAAAAAAAACGAATTTCTCCCACCCCCTGTCCTCCCTCAGCCTTCATTCACTATGAGGCGCGCCTAGTCGAGCAGAGGTTCTCCGTGCCCGGCTCCCACAGCGTGCGTAAAACCTTCTCATGAAATCCCCAAATACTTTTTGACAACTTTGATTTTTTTTTTATCATCAAGGGGTCAAATCGTTTTCACCATATTTATCTGCGCGCTCACTGAACAGGACTCTTCAGGTATTTTCGTGATGTTTAATAAACTGAGCTTGTGGTTTATATGTTTTAGCATTTAGCAGTCATTGAAATGTAACGCATTTGGAATAATGCGTAAAGGCTGCAAAATGTACGGATGCCAGTGGAGTTGAACTTGATGGGACGGTGGATGTGTTGGTTTAACAAGTGCCCTTTCTGTCTGTGAAGAACCATGGAGCCACTTCCACAGCGGGGGAGCTGGAGAAGAAACAACTTGATAACCAACCGGGAAACTCAGTAAGTTCACCAAGTCTTGTATTCCAAAGTATTGAGGGCTAAAAATGTAGTAATCTCTGTCGATCAGGGCTGTGGTTATTTTCTCAGTACAGCGAGATAATAAGCATTGCCGTTAATAAATAGCACAGTTATATTACACCGTGAGGCCTGTGGAACGTTAAGCACACACCACGGCTCAATATGATGCAGGCCTACAATGAAATATAGATTACAATTTTCATCAGGAAGTTTTTCTCACAAGCAAACTTACCATCAAGGAAGTGAGAGTCCTGTGAAGTTCCCCCTATTGTTGCTTTGGGGTCTGCGGCGCTCTGGATGCTGGAAGACACTGGGTAACATCTGGCTAGGAGTGCAGCTGCAGCTCAAGGCAGGAGGCTCCGCTGCGGGGACATCGCGTCCCGCACCGAGGGGCCAGGGGGGTCACCGCGCGGGTATATAGTTTGACGAGGCAGAGGACGGCACCCTCAGTGCACTATTTTTAGAGAGCGGGCGAAAACAAGCATGGCCTCAAGCGCAGCACGCATTTTGTACCGTAATTCAGAATTGTGAGATTGTTTCCGGGGCCTCACCGAGCGCGCGCGCGCGAGAGAGTGAGAGTGAGAGAGAGAGAGAGAGAGAGAGAGAGGAGAGGGAGAGAGGGAGAGAGAGAGAGGGAGAGAGGGAGAGAGAGAGAAGAGAGAGAGAGAGAGGAGAGAGAGAGAGAGAGAGAGAGAGAGAGAGAGAGAGAGAGGGGAGAGAAAGAAAAGGATGTGTACAGAACGTGGCGACCAAGAACACGTGTAAAATGGGCACTTTTTCCTTTTCATTTTCCACCCTGGGTTGTTCCTCCCACCAGAGCCAGAAGGGCACGCACAAGCATGGCCACGAGCTGGAGGAAGAGCAGGAGGAGCTGGCCGAGCATCAGCCGCTGGAGCAGGAGGACCTCAACTTTGAGAAGTGGAAGCGCAAGCCCTTACCCAAGAGGACGCTGTACCAGAAGATCGACAGCGTGAAGACGTACCTATGGAACGCAGAGACCAAGGAGTTCATGGGCCGCTCGGGCAAGAGCTGGAGTGAGTTTACCCCCCGAGAGAGAGAGAGAGAGAGAGAGAGAGAGAGAGAGAGAGAGAGAGAGAGAGAGAGAGAGAGAGAGAGAGAGAGAGAGAGAGAGAGAGAGAGAGAGAGAGAGAGAGTGTGTGTTTCACTGTGTGTTTTCCAATAGCACGCAAAGTACTTAAGCGCTAATACAATTACAGTGCTCACAGATTGATTTATAGAGAAGGGTGCGAGGTACAGTTACATTCAGAGCGTGTGAGCGTAAAGAAAGAGTAACTGTGGTGTGTTAACGGTTTATTGTTCTAAGAACACACTCTCAGGGACGTCTCCTTAGAGGGCATTTCTCTTTCATCCCCGATAATGTGTGTCTGGAGTGTGTGGTGTGGTGCTGCATATGTATGTATGTGTGTGTGTGTGTGTGTGGTGTGTGTGTGTGGTGTGTGTGTCGTGTGTGTGTGTGTGTGTGTGTGTGTGTGTGTGTGTGTGTGTGAACGTGTGTGTGCGTGAGTATGTCCTCGGGGCTGATGTTGACATAGGTGCATGGACACAACTGTCCTGACAAACAGACTGCCTGGGGACATGCACCCAGTGGGAGATGGATGTTCCAGCCCTTTCACAGGCCAGAAATCACATTCCTCCTAAAGCGTACTCTGCTCTCCCCAAAGCCCCGCTGACCCGCGGACATGACCCTCGCGTGCTCAGGGCC
The DNA here is from genome assembly GCA_900291075.1 of Melanogrammus aeglefinus. Taxonomy (NCBI): domain Eukaryota; kingdom Metazoa; phylum Chordata; class Actinopteri; order Gadiformes; family Gadidae; genus Melanogrammus; species Melanogrammus aeglefinus. The sequence goes on from OLKM01000345.1 coordinate 90,586, forward strand.
TCGCGACCCAAATCTCATCCCATTGAGGCCGATGCTCCTCAGTTTGGTTCGGTTTCGAGTGTGTGTGTGTGTGTGTGTTTATGTGTGCGTTTATGCGTCCCCCTTCTCTTCCTAAGTGCCTGTTTCCGCTATGGGTCCGCACAGGCGAGGCGCGCCAGCGCGACGCTATTGATGAGTCACTGACGATGGCGCCGCCGTCGGGCATTGGCAGGGGACCGGTCCCCTTGGGGGCGTAGCTGAGCGCGCCGCGGTTCTTTGTGTGTCGGTTTGTGTGTCGGTTTGTGCGGCGGTTTGTGTGTCGTTTTGTGTTGCAAACATGCGATATACAACCTTATACAACCAGCTGGGGCCCCAGAGAGCGTTACGGTTTCCCTGGGTTTGGACCGTCGCTGCACAGCGAGGCTCTGAAGAGGGTCCCTCACACGAGGGGACTGGGGCATGGTGGGCCCCTCTTCCTGGGGGGACGGTGGGGCCCCTTGGATGAGGAGGGGCCGGGGGCCTCTGATGGGCTGGCCCTGGGAGAAGACAGAGAGAGAGGGAGAGAGAGGGGGGAGTGTGGGTCTTAAGAGAGGAAGGGGAGAGAGAGAGGGAGGGGTTCAGAGAGAGGGAGGAGGGGAGAGAGAGGAGGGAGGGAGAAAGAAAGAAGGAGGGTTCAGAGAGAGAGAGAGAGAGAGAGAGAGAGGAGAGAGAGGGAGGGGAGAAGAGAGAGAGAGAGGTCCAAGAGAGGAGGGGAGAGGGGGAGAAGAGAGGAAGAGAGGAGAGAGGAGGGGAGGGAGGGAGAGAGGAGTGGAAAGAGAGGAAAGATAGGGGGGGGGTTCTAAGGGAGAGGAGAGAGAGAGAAGAGAGAGAGAGAGAGAGAGAGAGAGAGAGAGAGAGAGAGAGAGAGAGAGAGAGAGAGAGAGAGAGAGAGAGAGAGAGAGAGAAAGAGAGAAAGAGAGTGAGGAAGAGCAAGAGGGGAGGAAGTGTGTAAGAGAGAGAGGGGGGGAGGGACGACACAATACCAGAGTGGGGTGACCGGAGTTCCTTGGAGCTGGCTGCAAAAGACCTCCACTATCATGGCAACCGGAGGTCCAATGTGTTCCTGAGTGAATAGACAGCTGGGAGAAATTCTCACTGAGCTCAAAACAGAAAGGTCTTGTGGACCAGGGGATGCTAGGTTGGTCGCCGCCGAGCCCCTGTGAAATCGCTCCCGAACCAGGGAAGCCATTCAATTTAGACACGTTGCTCGTGATTAGTAGCTAATGGACACTTAATTGAAAATTGTAGCACAATCTCAAGTTCTCAGGGTCTCTCTCTTCTGTTGGCCCCCACGTCAGAGCTCGCAGGTTGTTCTGTCGGTGGTGAAACGATTATGAATTGAGTGACCCCCCAACCGGATTGTACCATTGTACGACGGGGTAAATTAGCAAGCACCCTAAGTGGGGACAGAGGCTTGTTAACTAGACACTACACAACTTCACCAGGGCAACTACTGCTGAACACCAGTTGAATGCAGGTTGTGTACAACTTGAACACAAGTTGTGTACAGGTTGAACACAGGTTGTGTAGAAGCTGAACACAAGTTGGGCACAAGTTGAACAAGGGTTGGGTACAAGTTGAACACGGGTTGTGTACAAGTTGAACACAGGTTGTGTGTGTTTCAAAGCTTAACAAACATGAACCCGACATAACCTTGAATGACAACATGTATGGACTGTTCTATTTCTCTTCCCCTCCCAGGTCTTATCCTCCTCTTCTATTCCGCACTTTATTTGTTTTTGGCGGCTATGTTCGGGGGCTGCATGTGTTGCCTCATGTGGTCCATCAGCCCGTACCACCCCACCTTCAATGACAGAGTGATGCCACCAGGTAACTATAGCCGCCGTCCTGCCCCTCTCCTTCAGATCCTCCTCTACCTGTTCCAGCACCTCTAATGACCTCTTTCTGCACCAGTGGAGACACTGCACAGCGGACCCATAACTCTCTTTCATCACTTCTAATCCACTTCTCTCTGTAGCTCTGGAGTCACTGCACAGTTAACTATATGTTCTACTGGAGTCACTGCCCAGTTAACTGTATGTTCTACTGGAGTCACTGCACAGTTAACTGTATGTTCTGCTGGAGTCACTGCACAGTTAACTGTATGTTCTACTGGAGTCACTGCACAGTTAACTGTATGTTCTGCTGGAGTCACTGCAGTTAACTGTATGTTCTACTGGAGTCACTGCACAGTTAACTGTATGTTCTGCTGGAGTCACTGCACAGTTAACTGTATGTTCTGCTGGAGTCACTGCAGAGTTTACTGTATGTTCTGCTGGAGTCACTGCACAGTTAACTGTATGTTCTACTGGAGTCACTGCACAGTTAACTGTATGTTCTGCTGGAGTCACTGCAGAGTTTACTGTATGTTCTGCTGGAGTCACTGCACAGTTAACTGTATGTTCTACTGGAGTCACTGCACAGTTAACTGTATGTTCTACTGGAGTCACTGCACAGCTAACTGTGTTCTGCTGGAGTCACTGCACAGTTAACTGTATGTTCTGCTGGAGTCACTGCAGAGTTTACTGTATGTTCTGCTGGAGTTCACTGCACAGTTAATTGTATGTTCTGCTGGAGTCACTGCACAGTTAACTGTATGTTCTACTGGAGTCATCTGCACAGTTAACTGTATGTTCTGCTGGAGTCACTGCACAGCTAACTGTATGTTCTGCTGGAGTCACTGCACAGCTAACTGTATGTTCTGCTGGAGTCACTGCACAGTTAACTGTATGTTCTACTGGAGTCACTGCACAGTTAACTGTATGTTCTGCTGGAGTCTTTGCATTGTGGACTATGTAGTTATACTGCACAGTTGCCTGTTTGTATGTTCTACTGGAGTCTCTGCATAGTTGACTATCCTTGGCTCTACTGGAGTAACAGTACTGTCTGTGGCTCTGCTGGAGTAACAGTACTGTCTGTGGCTCTGCTGGAGTAACAGTACTGTCTGTGGCTCTGCTGGAGTAACAGTACTGTCTGTGGCTCTGCTGGAGTAACAGTACTGTCTGTGGCTCTCTACTGGAGTAACAGTACTGTCTGTGGCTCTGCTGGAGTAACAGTACTGTCTGTGGCTCTGCTGGAGTAACAGTACTGTCTGTGGCTCTGCTGGAGTAACAGTACTGTCTGTGGCTCTGCTGGAGTAACAGTACCGTCTGTGGTTCTACTGGAGTCCCTGCACGGTTCACTGTCTGTGGTTCTCCGTTGGCAGGTATGACGATGGCCCCACACCTGGACGGACACGACATCGCCTTCAACGCCTCCGACCGCAAGTCCTGGAAGAAGTATGCGCGGTCTATGGACGATTACCTCAAACGTGAGTCGGCGTCGGCGTCTGTACAGTAGAGACGTACAAAGGTCCTTCAGGGGGGTGTGTCCTCATTGTCCCGGAGAGCCATCAGTGAAGGAGGGGGAGGGAGAGGTGACGGTTGGTGTGGGGGGCGATGTTTAAATCAAGTGGGTGAGCAGGGAGTTAATACTCCAGCACGGATCTCCACTACCGCTGCCCATTATCCGATTTGCATGTCGCAGGGCATTCTGGGAAGGGGAAACCTCTTTGTGGGCAGAGTGCAGCCATTCAACTGTGTGCTTTTCTCCCCTTCTTTTTTCTTACTCTCTTTTGTCGAGCTGCCTTAATCAGAGGCCCGGATTTGGCAGTGAACTGCGGTGGCTCGCTTTATTTATGCTCTCTCTCTCTCTCCCTCTCTTTCTTTCACTTGTCCTCCCATTCATATTCTCTCTCTCCCACACGCACGCACGCACGAACACACACCACCCACACCTCCGGACATCCAGCGTATAATGACGGCGTCCAGGAGAGGAAGAACATCCACTGTTCGCAGGAGAAGTACTTCATGCAGGATCACTTGGAGGAGACCTTGGAGCGCAAGGCCTGTCAGTTCAAGAGGTCCTGGCTGGGGGAGTGTTCCGGTTTACAGGACCCCCACTACGGCTATTCTCTAGGGAAGCCGTGCGTTTTTCTCCGCATGAACCGGGTACGTATGAAATGTATGAACCCTGAACCCCCCCTCCCCGAACTCCTCAGTACTTTACCTAGTGACACCTAGTGGAAAATCCAGGGACTGCAGGCAATGGCTTTGTGGATGACACTTTTCTGCATGGTTCTTTATCGTTGCAGATTCTTGGATACCTCCCAGGCCAAGGCAAAGCCATTAATGTGACCTGTGGTGTTAAGGTAATGATGTAGTCCTCATTGTCACGCTCTGCCCGTGGTTGTCATGTTAGAGGAGGGCTAAGGCGTGTCTTTGTTCTGATTTTGTCTTCAGAAAGGCAACCCTGAAGCCTTGGGAGAAGTCGAGTTCTTCCCTAAAAGTCTCTTTGATTTGAAGTACTATCCGTACTACGGGAAGCTCAGACACGTAAGTGACTCTCACGAAAATCAGACAACCTCGTTTTAAACTGTGCCGTTAACCAGGGTGTGAGGTACTGTGAAGCATCACGCCTGATCTTTACATCAGGCGTGTGGCTTGAAACCCTTTGTCTTCTTTGTCTCAGGTGAACTACTCTGCCCCGCTGGTGGCGGTCCGTTTTGCAGGCGTGCAATACGACGCTCATATCTATGTACAATGCAAACTCAACGGCAAGGGAATCATCAATGACTCCCCGACCGACCGCTACCTGGGCGCCATCTCCTTCACTCTGGACATCGGAGCGTAGCGGCCAGCGATCGGGACACTCAGCAAACTGCTCCGATGACAATATGAGACATAAAGTGTTAGTGACAAATCTCATTAACTTGAAGTTTTCCCGCTCCCTTTCATTTCCGAGTGTGTGCCTTCTGTTTTAAAAGTAATTTCCTAAAGAAAAGAAACGTTACACAACACGTTTGTCCCATAGGTGTTGGATAGCACAAACACACGGACACACATACACACACACAAAAAACAGAGCATGCTGAGAAAAGGAGTAGTAGGAAATATCATTGAATACCTGATATTTTATAATTATTAGCAGGATTAATACAACTAAATTTGCATTATAGAAGGCATATTTTACATACTGGCCAATAGTTAGCTAATAGCTATGCAAATCCAATTTTGACTTTTAACTATTAATAGATATTTAGGAAACCTGTTGAGTGGGGCTATGATAAAGTTTTGTTTATCACATTTTGTATGACAAGTTGACTAATTTCTTGCATACATTTCAAACTCTTGTATATTTTAAGATTTCACAGATCTACATCAACGTTGTCTCAAAGCAGGACTGTAAAAAAAAAACATTTAAATAAATGCAAAATAGAGCATTACTTATCATTTTGAGTAGGACAGTAATATATGAAGAAACATTTTAAGCCACCTCTTGACTTTGTTTTTGTAAAAACATCCGAGTGCTTTGGAAAATGAAACACCACAGACAACTGTGAACAATAAAAGGAAATATGAAACAATGCAATAGTTTGTTTTCTTTCAAAATACAACTTCCCCTCAAAGCATTTAAATACCTAATTCTTTACTACTCTCCTTTAGTCATTGTTTTATTGTTAAAATACTTTAATGATTGATCTTAGACATGGATAATCTTAAAGTTTTCTCTCATTGGAGATTCACTGAAACCCTTCAACGGCTGTTTTCAGCAGGTGCAGGTTTTATGACATTCCAAGACAGTTTACTATTTTCCTTACATAACCCACCCACCCACACACACATCAGTATATTAAACTTAAAAGTTAAGCATCTTTACTGTTCCAAGGGTGAACAGCAGTCAGCGACTACCGCCAATAAAATGTCTTATGATAAGTGATCTGCGCCTCGCATCAACGCAGAAAACAAACTCTGAATAGAATACAATACAGCTCGAGAACATGAGATCAACTTTATTTAATTTGTTTCCCACTTCAATCGAAACCAATGTATGATTTCCGACATTCTTCATCACATGGAGACAGACTCAGGGGGCACTCAAAATAATTACAAAAGGCACACATTCTGTTCTGAGGTTGTCACCAGTACAAGCGCTGAAGTTCACGCAGAAAACAACATGACGACTCAAGAACAGCAAGGATAATCATTAACTGAAGCCCCGAGTGTGTACATGACTGCACAGAAAACTAATGGTGTGACTGATGGTGCAAATACCAGCAGGCCTGGGCCAGTGTGCAGCCGGTACCAAGTTATGACCGACAGTCAACGGGATTCTTTAAGTGCAAATCAGGTCCGACTGGACTTCTTCTATCAATGTGGGGAGTAGGCTTAATCCAGATTTGAAACCAATTTAATGTTGTTCCAATTGACCACCTTTAATCATGAATGTATTACAAAAAAATAAACAAAACAATGTACCTACTTTCCATATACATTCACTTGAGTGAACCAACATGAAACAAAACATTTCAGCACAAAGTAAAGGGACCGAGAAACCCCTCCTCTGATGACCTTTTCCTGAGAAGGTCCTTAACATTAGTACTAGTTAGTAAAGCCAGCCTCAATCACATTTACACAACACCGATTCCACGTCTGGTTAAAAGGTCTTCATACGTCACTGTCCCTTTCATTGAGTTAACGTCTTCCTGAACATTTAATGCAAAAAGCACAATTTCTCTTGAGTGTGCGTTTCATCATGTGCAAGTCATTCGAAGCGATACATGTGAGTACAAAAATAAAACCGCGGCGCAGGGCTGCAAACCACTGAAAGTACGAGTCTGAAGTTCTATTGGATGAGCACGTCAACACAGAATAGTGTGGAATTGGTCATGAAATCAAAGAAATCATTCTATACATATAGAATAGTTTACATAGTTAATACAGAGACATACATTTTAAAAGGTGGGGGGTGAGTGGTCACCCTAGGGAGGGGAATAGCCAGCTACCAAAACATTTGATGAATAACATGCAATCTATTAAGAATTAATCGATGATCAGTCTGTTTGGGTGCTTGATCAAGTTGTTGGAGGACAGGGCAATGAAAAAAGCAGCCAAAAGGAGAAATATCTCCGATAGGTGGTCTTTAAACTCTTTCACGGGTACAGGAAAATATCAACTGATTAGGAACTAAGAGGAGAAACAGACAGCCCCCCCATCCACAAGGGGCAGCGGTGGGCAGAGGGGGAGGGGTCAGGAGGAGATGCTGTTAGAGGAAGTAGGGTTTGGAAGCAGTGTTAGGGTTGCCAGGGAGACAGAAGCTGGGGGAGGGGGGGGGGGGGGTGCGGGGAGCGCCTATACTGACTGGTAGCCGGTGCGACTCTTCCTTCGGCCAATCAGGTAAGAGATAAGCACAAGGATGATTAGGAAGCTGAGTGCCACACCCACTGCAATGGGCACCAGAAAGCTCAAATCAGAGTCCAGGAAGCATTCCTCAGCTAACGTAAACAAACAAAGAGAAAGAGAGAGAGACAGAGAGTTAATGATTTAGTCAGCAGAAAGATATTATTAAATAAAGAGGGGGTGAACAGAATCACATGGCACACAGTTTCAAACTGCAGTGAAGGTGCAAGAAAGCAGTCCAAACATAGACTCACGCACTCGTTCAACCGCGTGGGATAAGTGGCATTCGATGGAACAACACAATCGGATACAATGGCTGTAATTACATTAAATGTTCAGTGTGTTACATCGAGGAAGGACACACACTGAACACGGAGGCAATAGAACGCATCATCTATGGTTAACATGCAGACTCATCAAGTCGTTTCTCTTTTCTTTTTCACACAGTTAGGCAAAAAGCATCCGGCATTGAATACTGGTGGTACTGGGTGAAATAATGGGATTAGAAAGACTCGTAGCCACTGGCTAGGTTTCTCTTTCTTCCAATGAAATAGGCCAGCAGCACAATAAGAATGAGAACAAGCAGGGCGACTCCGACCGCTATGGGAACAAGGAAGCTCTCATCGAGCGCGCAATCCTCGGCTAGACGAGAGTGAAGAGAGCAGACACAGGAACGTTTTAGACAACAGAAGGAGAGTGAAGAACTAAGAAACACAACAATGAACGGTGACTAGGTCAACATTCACAGGCCCCCCCCTAAAGAAATGGAAAATGTGTCGTTAAAATGAAAGAATTTACACATGGATCCGGGACAAAGAACATACTTTATTTCCATACTTTTGATTTAGAAAAACAAAAACGATGCACTCATAATGACACCACGATTTTCCATCCGATGTATCACAGATAAAAGCCTAAAAGAATGAAAATGACTTCAGCAATTATTTGTACAAGAGCGGTTTGTCAGTGGGTTTGGATTTGCAGCACTAGAACCCTTTGCTAAATAAATCCCCAACCGAAAGAGCCGGACCAAACCATCTCTGAGCATGGCTCAAAGTGAGACAACTTTCCGGTCATTCGACCTCTAGAGGAGACGATGGTTTGAGTGGGTTGGTTCAGCACACCAACTAGTAGAGTGGTGCTGCAAATCCCCCCCTACTTTGGTTAGGGCGGCAAACGCCTTAAAAAGCGTTGACCAAAGTGACCAAAACAGAATGAGAAGCAAATCAAAATCTATAAATACACTGATTCATGCATGTTTAATGGTTTGATCGCAAGCAACCTAAAAATATATCAAATCAAAAGTCATTTCTGGTGCGGTTTTAGCGCTGTAGTGATGGACTAGAGGGCTGTTAAACTAGTACACACAGGTACACAAGTGTCTGCACACTGGTACAGCGGAGACGGACACACAAAACACACACATGGACAGGCTTCAGGACACCGAATTGTGCGACCAGCACAAGTTTATTTCCAGCATTCATAACGATTAACCTAAACTACAACACGGGTGACTATGCAGCATACATTTCAACAGGCATGTCAAACATGTGGAGAAGGCCTAAGTGCATGAAGCCCTCTTCATCCAGAGAGCGATCCCTTTACCAAACATAACGCCCACAGAGTGCCTATCCCTAGAGGAGGAACTATGGGACCTTTGAGACTGGCGCTACACAACGGTTTTGATGGGTGGAATATTTGTTTGTACAGAAGGAGATTCGTGACCTGACAATTATCTAAATTTTTCAATTCAATCTGTTCACCTGATCCACAGGAAGAACTCAAAGGATGTCAGCGGTCGACGGTGGTTTGAACAAAGTGCAAAGAAGGCGAGATGGGTTTCTGTAAGAGTTGAGTTTCCAATGCAAGGAATCGACTTTACATGTTGTCAACATGAGTCCGCAACATTAATACGATTGGAGGCAAAGTAACTCAAAAACTAAAGAAAGTTAAATAATAACTCAAATGTGGCATTTAAGAGACAAAATATGGTCAAATATTGAATTAGAAATTGCCAAATCGAGGGAATGTCAATTCTGCGTATGTGATTTAAGGGCGAGCGGTCAAACGCGTCATCTAACTGGGCATCGAGGAGAAAACCTTTGAGACCATTTACTGCCAAATGAATTATCTTTTCCAATTTGAGTGACGTTTTTAAAAAGCAGGGCACTGTATCTTGCACTCATGTACAACCAATAAAAGTCAAATAAAAAACAAAACAAAAAGGAAAAAGGACCAACCAGACAACAGAATGAACAACAATAGAGCGACAAAAACAATGAGAGGGGAAAGTTTGGGCCTCAGGAATCATTTCCTTTTTTGGTTTTGAAATAATAATAAAATATAACATTTTTACAAATTATCTTTTTAGTGCTTAACATCAAGCGATATTCAGAATAATCAGATTATTCAGAAAAACTGAGTCAAATTGTGTTCTGACTGAAACATGAATCCCAAATCAGCTTGAGAAGTTAATATCCAATATAACTGACAAATTAATATTGTCAAATAATCCAAAAAGACCAAACTTGAAAGTAAAAACGATGATGGATTAACGTAGGACCCGCCCTAGAGAGTCTGGTATCCAACATAAGTCTTCCTTCGACCAATGATATAGGCAACCACTACAATGAGAATCAAGCCAGTCAGTGCACAGCCAACAATGATTGGAATTAAGGCTGTGGTGTCATCCAGTGAACATTCATGAGCTGCAGATGGAGAGAGAGTTAATCAACAAGGGAATCAGGAGGTGCCCGTTGGACAACAAAGATCAACGGTCAGGCCGTCACATGTGCAGGTTATTTTCAACGTGTTTTATTGCCAATGGGAAATATGCATCTTCTGTACAGTTTACGGTTGAAGGTGATTGATTGGTCAGGTTACACATGAGTGATGATTGGTTCATATTTCATACCCCGATCTTTAATGTTTTTAATGCATCCATCAGGCTACAGGTTGTAGCATGAATTATCTTTACAAATATTTAAATCGGATCATATTACGCCACTATAAAATTATGCGATTGTGTATGAAATCAAATGTGATACAAATAATGTGTTAAAGGCAAAAGATCAACACTTAACTTACCTTCATAACTTGAATAACCAAAGGAAGCCAACAGACCCAACTTGGCTCAAGCTCCTTACTGTAGCTCCTTACTGTAGCATTACCCAGCCTTAAAGGTTTGCTCAGGGACTGAATGGTCAATTGACCTTCCTCTTTTCCTTCTAGCCAATTGGAATGAGTCCAACAACCCTTACTTAACTTTGATTAGCGTTACCTTATTCCTTCCAAATAGGGTCAACTTTTTTTGTACTAATTTTTGGATCCCTTCAGCCCTTAGCTCTATTGCAAGGCCCGTCCCCCAGATGATAAGGCAGGTGTGTGTCTACAGGTGTGTGTGTGTGTGTGTGTGTGTGTTGGTGGAACCTACCCGTGCTGAATTTCCCGCTGGCGACGGCGAAGGGCTGCACATGCAGGTCGAAGGTGTGGAAAAACAGGGAGTCGCTGATGTTGTAGCTCTGCTCCTTGTTGCACATATAGGCTGCCCACCGACGCCACCCACAGGCTCAGGTTGGTGTTCTCGCTATAGAACGGTTGCCCTGTGGGACGGAGAATACGTTGTGTGAAAGAACCCCCCCAACTGCACGAAGACTACTCAATGTAGGACCGCAGTCGCCCAGCAGCTTCCGCAGAGACTCACGACTCTCTTGTTCAGAGATCACAGACTCTGCATAGCCCCCCGACCCACACCCCTTTTTTGCACTTCTTGTACGGCCTCGCCCTAAAGAATAGTACTTATTGTGTAGCATCTTATCGTAGACATCTTTGTTGTGAACGGGGAATGGGTTTACCTAGCGACCGTTAGTGCTTGACACTTGGCTCTTCTGTACCGACGGCGATATACAAGGACGTTTCTTTTTCTTCCGACAAATGTACTTACTGCAAGACTCTTTGGATGAAAGCGTCTGCTAAATGTTAATGTACAATGTACCGTGATGTGGAGAGGGCGGTGGACGGCTGGGGGTTCGTGACCCCGCTCACCTGAGCCGGTCGTGATGTTGACGTTGACCGCGTGCAGGCGGAACTTGGCCGACTCCTGTGGACCACAGGAGGAGGAAAGGAGAACATTAACCCAGACGGCCCTCCAGCCACCTCGGCACGCGCCCACCGCGTCCCCGACTGTATTTATACCGAGCTTTTCTAACCAGCGGCCACTACAGGCTGTACAACACTGCCCCGCATTCACCCCCCCCCCCGTGTTCAGCAGGCGGGCTTACGTTGACGAAGGTGAACCCCAGAGTGGCGTTGGGGTTGCTCAGCACCAGCTGGCTGCTGTTGGTGCCGCAGGTCCCCGTGGCGCTGGTCCCGTTGGGGTCCAGGTTCATCTCCTGGAGCTTTTAGGAAAGGGAAGGAAAGGCGAGCAGCCAATGAGCACGTCGCCACGAGAGGTTCGGGCAGAGGAGCCGATGCAGCCACTTTAAAAAAGGTGTGGCTGTGAATACCTGTCCTTGAATCTTGAATCCGATGCGCAGGCCGAAGTCGGCCATGAGACAAGCCGTGCTGTTGACCCCCTTGGTGACTTGGTACTTCCCGGTCGGGGGTGGTGGGAGCAGGGGAGCGGTGGTGGGTGCTACGGTGGTGGAGGTGGTGGCAGGGGGGGGACTGGGCGTGATCGGCACATCAGCGGCGCATGACGTAACTAAGCGGCGGGAGAACGGGAACGTCAGCCACATGTAGCGGACGTGCACAGGGAGGTCGTCGTGTGAGGTAGCGTGACCCGTGTACTTACTCTCTTGGCTCTTGCTGCCGTTGGCCACAAACGCCTGGATGAGAACGTTCCACAGCGTCTGGCTCACGCCGCCCTCCCGGATCACGTCCTGGCTGTTGCAGGAGTAGCAGGTTCCGAGGACGGCCTTCGACAGGTTCGTCGCGTTCACGTTCACGGTCACACTCATCGTCTCTGTGACGAACCGAGGAGAAATGTGGATTAATGTGGGGCCCCCTCCCTCGGGCATAGACGGTTATTTTCATGTATGATTAGGTTCATGTAACTAAAGTTGTTCCGATGCCAGTTTTGAAATTGATCAGGTGTTGCCTAAAGTGTAGTTTCGGGGGTCAGCGAGTACGCAAGCCTATGCGCCGATCCGATAGCGTCATGTGACTAGCTCCTCTAACACACAGGCCAAGAACATCACCAACACAGGCAGTTGGACATGTTTCGTTCGTTGATGGTCAGAGTTGGATAGTCGGAATGGGAAACACGTCATCTACGACCTTCGTGTGTTGGAGCTACCATGTCGGAAAAACATGGATGCTCACGCTTAACTAAAAGAATTCAAATGCTTTATTATGATTCTAGAATATAAATGCAAATTATCTAGTTCTGAAAAAACAAATTGTCGCCGGTAGGGAAACCATCTAAATATTGCTGTCAACGTAAGAGAACCCTTCAAAAAGAACATGTGCTGTATGTAGTTACGATGCTAGCTGCTGTGGCGGTATATACTCGGTGTAAGCTACACGTGAACCTCCTGAAATGGCGCAATTTGATTGGTGGGCAATATCCCATGGTTAAGATCTCAAACTCGGGATATCGTTTTCATCGCAAAGTATCCCTCTTCGTTTGCTAATAAAAACAAATAAATCCCGGCAAAAAGTGTCATCTTGTGTTAATGTGTACCCCAGGCTCCGTGGATAGTTGGGAAAAGGCTATGCCCCACTATGCACTTTGCCAAATCACTTTTGAATACTCATGAGGCTTTGTGATCACCGTTTGACGTGGCGTTGGGGAAGACGGCCGCGTCTGCGAGGTTGAGCTCGAGGGTGACGGAGTCGGCCTGGTAGCTCTGCGCTCCCTTGCTGAAGCTCATGGTCCAGGAGTGTCCCGGGCCGAAGCTCAGCCGCAGGGTGGAGCTGCTGTTGGCACAGGAGCTCCCGTTGGTGAGAACGGCGTCCGGGAGGGAGAACAGCGCCGTCGCGTTCTGAAAGACACCGACCGCGCACCGTCACTCGACAGGAACAAGAATCATTGTACAGGCACGAGGCGTGAAAACAGGAATCATGCTACCGCGCCAGACTAAAGAGAGCTTAGTGCTGTTGAATAATTGGTCCTTATGCAGATAGCTCATACGTATCACATCAACAATCATTCTATTGCCAAGGATGAACCCAACAAGGCCATAGGAGAAGCAAAAAGATAAATAGATGAGAAAACAATTTGGATGATGGACCCACCTTGTCTCCGACGGCCTCGTAGACGACGGAGAAGTTGACCTTCAGGTTTGCATACAGACAGAGCTTGCCTTCAGTGTCGTTCACCAACACCTCAGTCGCACTGGTCAACTGGGCGCCTGCAAAACAAATACTTATCTCCATTAGTAAAGACAAAGCAGTTTGGTTTTAAAAGGTTATACTTTTAAAAAGGTAACAATGGCGCAAACATTTTTTGGCATAATGTTGGTTTGAAGAAATTATTTTTGGATGGAAAATTTCCCTTTTCGGTTTTGTTACACATTGAGGAATCGAATTTGCCAAGTCATGAAGTGCTGTCCCCTAGGCCTGGGCGATGAACTGAACAGAGCTCATACAACAGCTGGATACATATCTCTACATTACTCTAGATATGAACATTTTCTATTTGAACTTTTTATGTATTTTTTTAAGGCGAAATGTCAAAGTTGTCAGTTAAAGTTTTTTTGGGAGAGACATCCTGTAATGATTCTGATTTTTCCCATAATCGAGCAGCCCTCCTCTCTCCTAGAGTCTGACCTCAGAAAGTGGAACCATTGGACCACAAAACATCAGCAAATGGACCTCGAGAGATCCCCTCTAGAGTTGATTGGCCACCTGTTACTTATTGAAACATATCCGGTCCACCTTCATTTTGGGAAAAACTATTTTGTGTAGAACATTTTTACAAATTCACCCCTAGTAACCAATTTTTATGAAGGAACCCTATTTTAGCCCGGTCTAAAACATGTTCACTAGTATAAGATGTTATCTTTCATATTTGAGGGAAAACAGGGAGTAAAACACTAGAGTTTTGCCAGTGCCCCTTTGCTCCGAATGTTGGCGGGGTTTTCTCATGACGAAGAAGTGGTAAACCCCCTAAGGTCACGACCCCGGTGTCGAGGTGGATCTGTGTGGCGCTCCATCTTAGCAGCTGTTGAGTTTGATGTGGGAGTCAAAGAGGGGTGAAGTTTCTGGGACACATAGTATAACGCGACGACGTGTGTGTTGATTGAGAAGCTCCGAATAGGCAGTGTTTTCCTTTATGTTTCCGAGAGGGTTAAAGGCCTCTCATACACTGAGAGTAGAACAGCACAAAGCAACAACATTTTACAAAGTTATGGTGGTTAAGGCCATGGGGACCACACAGCACCTTCCTCCCTGCATAATAAACATTTCCTTTAAAACCCATAATGCTTTGACGCAGCTTAACCACTGGTTTCACTTTGAGTTGAATTAACTGCGGTGAGAAGCAACTGAAACATCGCACAATGCAGTGCAGAGGCATCACAGTTCTGTGAAGTTACAAAATAAAAGCAAAGACAGCGTGGGATGTGGTCAAAGGAAACAAGCGCAGTCTTTTGAAGTTACTAGATGTTACCGAATGATTGGGTCGAAGGAAACAAATAGTCTTGTGTAGTAACTATGCGCTAGTGAAGATAGCGTGTGATTGGGTCAAAGGAAGTACAGTCAGACAGAACAACCATGAAGGCATCAACACGACTCCCCCTTTAATGCCTGAGTCATTGTACGGGATGGTAGGAAACCAACTCAGCAGGAAGCTAAAGGTCACGGTTCTGCGTAGTGAGTTCACAGACTCATCATGTGCACCAGATAAGCTTGAGCTCAAAACAGATGCATCCGTCACACAGGACACCTGACTTATCAATGCGTTCAGGCAAAACAAACCACGTCCAAAGTGTAACAGATAACCCCAGTGAACCATAATGTCCCAGACAGATCAACAGGCGGGGTCTGATCAGTCATGTTAGGCGGATTGTTAGCCTCCGTGGTGCGGTCAGCGCTAGCTCACCCCAACTGACGTACATAGCAAATATCTACCTAGCACAGCGCCGAGGCTAACCAGTAGACACCTAGCACCGAGGCTAACCAGTAGACACCTTCCATAGCACCGAGGCTAACAGGTAGCAACCTAGCACCGAGGCTAACCAGTAGACACCTTCCATAGCACCGAGGCTAACAAGTAGCAACCTAGCACCAAGGCTAACCAGTAGCCACCTAGCACAACATAAAGGCTAGAATGTAGTCGCCTAGCACAACATAGAGGCTAACATGTAGCCAGCTAGCACAACATAGAGGCTAACATTCACAACCTTGCACATCATAGAGGCTAACATGTAGCCACATAGCACAACATAGAGGCTAACAAGTAGCCACATAGCACAACATAGGGGCTACCAAGTAGCCACCTAGCACAACACGGAAGCTAACATGTAGCCACCTAGCACAACACGGGGGCTAGATGCTGAGTCAAAGGATCATGGCTGCCGGGGATTACGCAGGGTTATTTTTGTATTCAAATTAAACGCACATTTCATTCATTCATTGGGATTTGCAGCGTCAGCCCTGTGGGCGATGCATAGTTATTAAAGTATCGGTGCGTGTTTTCAGCGGAGAGCCGGAGTCCGACGTCAGGCCCGAAGTGTCGTAGAAGTTTCACCATTCGACCAACAACAAGTCGTGCCGATGTGCGGAGCTGAATCCCCGCGGTACGTACCTAGTCCGAGGGCCAGGGCCAGCAAGAGTACTGCACGGTGGATCATGTTGGCCGGATGGTGTGTTGTTCTTGACCACAGCGAGAAGCCGAGATTGAGCTTGAGACGCTTGCAGGTGAACCCAGACTGCAGCCACCGACTGTACCAGGAAATGGACCCGGTCTGGTCATATGACTGACTGCTGGAGGGGGTGTCATAACAGAGGCGTGGCGTCATAAGGCCCATTTTAAACACTGTCATCAATTATATACGAGATTAGTTACCGTCAAGGTCTTAAATGCACAACTCAAATAATAGATATTAGTATCTTAACTAAAGTGACTATTGTCAGAGACACTATTGCACATACTACCGAAGCATAAAGTGGACGAGAGAAAAATATGAATTCAAACAGACAATTGTTTTTAATCTGAAGCAATAACCCAACAGACTCATTTGGACACAGGGCATAAATCTGGTCAAGCATGATTTCTTAATCAATTCATCTGTTGAGACAATTGATTCACATTCATCCCACTTTTAACCAGGGCCAACAAGACACTTGATGAAACTTGTAAAAAAAAAGATGCTCATTGGGTGATGAAAAAAAGAAAAAAAGAATTCAGAAACGCAGCGACTGACGTTCTTGTGCTTAGTCATTACAACACCCTACTGGTTAACACAAAAACGTTTTAAAAAACAGGTGCCTCTCAAACACTTTTAAAAATGTAACCGTCCATGATGTATGTACAAAAAACGTGTGACAAGGGGAAGAAAAAAAAGTGATGCAAATATGTGTTGAATGGAACATGAAGACATCGGGAGAACAAAATAAGTGCTGTAATTTTGGCACATACCGCAATTCTGGCATCATTTTCAAATTTGATCCTATCCCATGAATTCTGTTTGACATAAGCATCGCTGTAGCAGTGAAACGGAGCATTGCAAATTTTAAATGTTCACAGATGCACACATTTAACACTGGAACGACTCAGACATGAGATCTGGAGATGAATGTTAATCCATTGGCCTCACATTTGACGCTGACCGAGGAAACCCCCCTATTTTGTCCTACTTCCAACACAGAGCACAAGTGAGCAGTGTTAGGTGTGTTGTCTATGTTGAGGTGTATATGTGTGTATGCATGTGTGTATTGGCTGAGGATAGACAGTGAACGAAAAAAACAAAAGTGACGTAATAAAGGAGCCGAACGCATTTCACGAAACTATGAAGAGAGAAGAATCTAAGTTTGAAAATAAATATTTCTCCTCCCTCCATAAACAGAATAGAGCAAAAATGACCAACATCTGTTTGTCTCCTTGTCCGTGGAAGTCCCATTCTCTTACTGGCGAAAGAGGAACGCGGACAATATCCTATTTTAAACGGGCATGCGGTCCACAAGATCACCCCAGCCCGGACAAGCCCTCCCAGGGAGCAGTATCCATTCACTTGTCGGTCGCTGGGTTTAAGGAGGAAAAACTGGAACCGTCCGACGGAGCGAACAGGACAGGAGACCAAGCATTCAGGAAAGCCTTCGGCCCAACCGGATGGCCCTCGTCTTCCTCCATCTCTCTCCTGCTCTCGCTCTCTCGCCCTCTTCCTCTAAGCCACATAGTTGTACTGGTTGGGGTTCTCCTTGTCACGCTCCATATAGTCTCGGTCGATCAGAGACTCTATTCTTTTCTTCAGGTCAGCAGGCTGAGGGGTCGGAGAGAGGGGAAGGGGTTAACGACGCGGTCAACAATGCCCTGTTTAAGTTCAGCAGAGCCTCTTCCGTTGGCATGTTCAACATAGCTGCGATGGCACATTACAACAGGGTCTGACAGGACACATTGTGCTCCCACAAGAAAAAAAAAAGAAGCCATTTGTGCAGAGCGCCTAAATTGCATTAAAACTAATTGGCCGGCTGCTCACATATTAAACCTTAATAATGTAGCCAATGGAAGGAGATACAGGATTGTGGGTGAGAGTTTTTACCTTCACTGGAAACTTGAGCTGGTTGTAGACCTCAGAAACCAGCAGATTGTGGGTCAGGGTCTTGCGCATCTTCATGATCCTAACGATGGCGGCGTCGATCTGGTACTGACGGTCCTGGTACACCCGTTCGGTGGTGCTCGCTTGCTCCTCCACCTAAGGGAAGGGGCGGGGGGGCACACACAGGAACCATGAGGATCTCAGTTCAACACGATGGGGAACGATTAGAACGGGAGAGTGTGCCCCCCGGGGCCAGGTCGTACCGTTTCTTTCATCTGGATCTGGTTGATCTTGATCCTGAAGAGTTTGTGTTTGAAGTCGTCGTTGCACGAGAACTTGTCTCCGTCTTCGATGTCTTTGCTCTTCGGGACCTTGGTGAGGACCCGGGCTTTGCCGCACGCTAGCGACTGCAGAGTCCGCCTCAGCTCGCTGTCTTCTGTAGTGTCCGACACAAACACACACACAACTTGAAACCATTTGTTCTTAGTAGGCATGGGCAAAACGATTCTTATCCGGAAATTCAGTTCCCTTCACTATCACAAATCGTTTGAGTCGTTCGTTCAGTTCGTTGAGTCACACCCCTTTGCTTTTAAATATGAGGTACGCCCGCAAATGGAGCCTTTTAAAACACCAGAAGGTCTCAGACGGTGACGGTGCTCTTAAAACAGCACATTTCTGTAGCATTAGCCTACATCTCCGCTCGAGTATTAAGAGTGCGTTGTTTTAAGAAGAATAGCCCAAGCTGCCTCAACCACCATGGGAACGTTTTAGACTCAATCAATGTAAGGTTGAGGGGAGATGAAGCTCTGTTCGTCTGTATCTTTTATTTACGTGACCATATCTCTTGTCAAAACAAGAGAATCAGTTCTCTTGTTTTGGGAACCAGTTCTCGTCGTTCACCTTTGGGATTCGTTTGTTCTGATCGAATCGTTTGCAAATCTTAGGGCCAAGGGGCACATTGAAGAACAGGGCCAGTTTGCTAAGTGCTTTCGAATCCTGTGTGTGTGCGATTGAACAAACCTATTCCTGTCGCCAATTTGATCTCGTCCAGGGAGAACTCCTCCCCTTCATTGAACATCAGCAGCACCAGTGTTTGGAACAGAGAAACCTGGAGCTCCTTCCGGCCCTGTAGGGACGCAGACAGGAGGTCATCGTGTTTGAAACCTGTGGCTTCCCGGGTGGTCATCAGGACACACAGGAACGAGCAGAAAGCATTAGCATACCTCTTTGAATTCCGCCCTCAAGACACAGTGTCCCAGTGTTGATTGCCACTGCAGCTTCCTCCCACTGTGTTTGCCGAGATAGAAGGTCTTAAAGATCTCCTGCAGCCGCACCATCTGATCATTTGATAAAACACACATGTCGTGAGTCACACCAGTGTCTGGTTTTTTGCGTGAGGTGAAAGACATCCCTGTCCACCGGGCACTGACCTCTGCAGGCAGGTGGACCTCCATGGGGACGTACGTTGGCCAGTATCCCATGGTGAGGATGTTCACGGTCAGCTCAATGTTGCCTGGGATGTTCTGGTACTTGCAAGGAGGGTTAGACCGTTACGATGGTAGAGTCAACCAACAGTTTGTTCCTATATTTATGACTTTTTTTATCCAAAGCAACTTACAATAAATACATTTGTCAAAAGAAAGAGAAACAATATATATCTTTAGGTATCTTTGGATGCATTGCGTAGACAATTCAACGTGTCAAAGGAATAATGTGGAACCAACCAGGGCTATTAATTTGGTAAACCGTAGCTCAAAATGATTATCACCTGTTTGAACTGCATCATGATGTCCTTGGACAGCTCCATGTCCTTGAACATGCCCTCCAGCTTACTGGTGAAAGCCGCTCCGCATTCTTAACACAAATGATTAGTAAGTGTATAAATAAATAATTAGTTAATTGGTGATCGTAAAGAGAAAGGCCAGATCCAGCAGTCCTACCATGCTAGGGGAGAACCCCGAAGGGGCATTACGCCTCGTCCAAATTATGTGATTACAGATCCCCGTTTCCGGCAACGTGATTGGTCAAAACCAATATGAGGGGAAGAAACGGAATGCCAGATCCCCCGATGTTAGCATGCCTGCCATCAGGTCTAGTCTCTGTGTTGATTTGTCATTTAATGTCTGATCTGTGAGACTAAATCAAGTGTAAAGTACAGAACTGAAAATCCATGCTTAACCTTTACATAATTTTTACCAAAATGTCCATGTTCAACTCTAATGATAACCCACTAAAAAAATAAAAACAAAAGGGAGGTGCCCAGCAAGCAAGGAAACAACCAGATAATAATTGATGATTAATGAATCATTATGATATCTGTACGGGGGATTGACAACCTTTACTCATGCAACTTCGGTTTGGGTTTGGGGTAAACAAGATCCAGAGAACGAGAACACAAACCATGTTTGAGCTTCGACAGCATGGACTTCTCAGCGTCGACCGAAGCGCTTTTCCCCACCAGCAGCCGCTTGGCCAGGTCCTTCTTATAGAAGGCCTCAAAGACGTCCTTACCTAAAGAGGATTCAGACATTAATGCAAAGTGTTTGACGTTTCACAGCACTGCAAAAAAGATATATTCTATAAGTGTTTTAAGCGTCAGTGTAAGCCCCGGTTTCAGCTCCAGTTGGCCCCATCCCATTGGCCGTGCCCAGCCACAGCGCGCCGTGCTGATTTGCGGTTCCACTACCGCTGCACGGACCATCTCCGAGCCCCGACCTCCCCCAAGCAGGGCTGTGGGGACGTCAGCCCTGCTCCCTCCCCATGGTTACGACCCACACAAACATTATACTACCTTCTTATAAGCGCTATAAGAAGTGATGATCAATATCAAAAGACCCGTCACATAACATGGCATTATACTATTATATTGTACAAAGTGTACTGGTCTCTAATTTTTGTAACAGTAAGCAAATACTATTTTGTGGGTACAAACAACAAAGCTTACTATGTTGACAATCATACAAGACATACACAGTTAAGTAAAATAATAAGGATGTTGGTTCACTACCCCTTTAACAAATATTGAGAACAAATCCTTACCGTAAATGAACCTAAAGATGATCATGATCTTGTCCAGCATCTTCTCCAGTTCTTCATCGGTTGCCTCTTTGTTGCCGGCCCTTAGCTTTGAGTCGACATGCTTTGCTATGGAAGTAAACACAAGAGGGTTGGATGAGGTTCAGGTGGGATGAGGGTCAACCAAGCGTCCGCAGGAAGAGGCGTTCTCCTACCGATGAGTTCAGCGGGCTTGTTGGGACGCTTGTTGATGAACGTTTCAAACGCCTCTTTCATGGCGTTGACAAATTTCTCGTTCTTCATGAAGCAGATGTCGATGATGTGGTCCACTTTGTCCTTGAAGTCCAGCAACTCCTGAACCATCGTCTTGTCCTTCTCTGGGTTGATAACAATGGTGCTTCCAAACACCTGAGAGAAGGTACCCTTAGTGTTGACGTTAAGGCCCACTGGGCTCTACGCTCACCCCATCTAGATCCTCAAACCAAGATGATCATAAGCACAAAATGGAAAATAACAGCCATTTCACATAATTGAATATGAATGTACAGCCCATCTAATCTTGACGTACAGCCCACCTTGATGTACCGCCCACCTTAACGTACGGACCACCTTAATGTAAAGCCCACCTTGCCGTACGTACAGCCCACCTTGAGGTACACCCTACCTTGATGTACTCTATCCACTGCTGCAGCAGGACCTGGACGCCACCCCGCACGCGGCTGAACAGCTGGTAGAGGAGGGACAGGTCCTCGATGCGGTTCTCGTCCAGCAGGTGGGTCAAGCCTGAGGGTTTGAGCAACAAGGGCTCAGGAAACGCGGCCATGCCAGAGTCTACGGTGTATGATGCTATAGTCTACATGCTATAGTCTACAGTATAAAAAGGCATTAAAGACAGTAGATAGCCAAAGTAGAATAATCAATACAGGACCAATTACTTTATTTAGCTCTTAAATGGTAACCTTTAAAAAGTAGTTCTATCGATCAATCAAATGAACCTGAAAATGGCGTTGTCATGATAGATAACAGAAAGAAGGAGCAGGCAATAAACTAATAGTCGGGACGTACCTTTCTGAAGCGTGGCAGTGAGATGTTCCCCCAGCAGCTGCTTCTCTACAGTAGCAATAAGTGGTTTTCTAAAAGAATACCAAAAATGAGTTATTATAAATCGAACATTAACTGGAAAATGTGCAGCCAATGGAAAGTCCTCCCTTCATTTCCCAGCGGCCGGCCACTCACTGTGTGCTCTGGTCCAGATAGGTGATGACCCGGTCAGCTTCCTCCTCCAGGCGCTTGTTGACGTGGTACAGATACTCTGGCACCTGATAACAGAAGAGGCCGGTCAATGTGACGAATAAAAGGAGTATGCTGAGGAAAAAATGTGTGATGACACAAATGCCCAAACTATTCTATTATCGAGAGAGAGAGAGAGAGAGAGAGAGAGAGAGAGAGAGAGAGAGAGAGAGAGAGAGAGAGAGAGAGAGAGAGAGAGAGAGAGAGAGAGAGAGAGAGAGAGAGAGAGAGAGAGAGAGAGAGAGAGAGAGAGAGAGAGAGAGAGAGAGAGAGAGAGAGAGAGAGAGAGAGACATTCATCACCTCTCTCTCCTGCATCAGCCGCTGCCCCTCCGCAGCATATAGACGATTAGTTTCCTCCAGGAACCGCTGCTCAAAGGAGTCCTGATAAATCTGTCAGGGTTGGAGAGAACACGGCGGCCATTAGAGCTATTCTTCAATGGGATGTGGACGCTTCGTCAAGAGAACGGTCAGTGCTGCTGATCTCAAATAACACAGCTGTCGACCCTACTGGTGCCTCCCATTCATCTAGGAAACAAAAGGGGCCGAAAAGAGACCTTTCACCTGAGCTTACCTTTGACAAACACATGTTAATTAGAGGACAGGTGTACAGGGGGAATAGCAAGTCAATGGAAACGGCTCAGAACATCTTATAGTCTCTTCTAAATCCATAACTGCACCGCAGACAAATAAAAAAGTGTTTTTTGGATGGGGTGGTTTCAAGATGGCTGAGAAATCTAGAAAATGGGCCAATGAGAAATCTAGAAAATGGGCCAATGAGAAATCTAGAAAATGGGCCAATGAGAAATCTAGAAAAAGGGTTTCCCTCTCATAGTTAGTCCCGTGTGGTATTATTTGCTCAAAGATGAGCCTCCATCAGAGCTGCATGTGTGTAATAGCAGGTCTCAAGACTAGCGTTAGCATGTCGATTTACAAAACGCATAGTGAACAAGGGGAACTCGATGACGAGGAGCTAGCTAGCTACGGTGTAAAGAAACACCTGTGTACCTGCAGGTCAGAGAGCATGCTCAGTAGACTCCTCAGCAGGCAGCGGTCGATGGCCTCGCCGCTGCGCTCCCTCTCGATGAGCAGTAGGATGCCGTCGATGGTCTTGCTCTGGACCTTCAGGTCGCTGATGATGTAGAACCTAAAGAGCTCCAGGCCCATGTCCCTGAGACACACACAGCGGAGCGGGGTCAGCCGCTGCCCCCGCAGAAGAACCAAGAGCCGAGAGGAGTAAATAGAGACTCACCAGATTGAGGGAAGCATTGAGTTTTGTAAAACATAGGTGCGGTCCAGGAACAAGAATATACTCCTGATCATGATCTGTGGAAAAATAAAATGTTTTAAACATCTCATTTAAATTTTACATTTGGTTTAATATTATAGCAACACTACTAGTGTGTTTATTAATTCAAGAATCCCCTACCATTTGTCTACAGTGATCTTGCCAACACTTGTCAATTTTCTTCAGAAAGAGCACACTATCCAACGCATCTGTAATTATACGGGTTAAGGTCATACAATAGTGGTGTGAGCGATGTCTGAAATCTCTGTTCTCAGTTCAAAATACTAATGCATGGCTTTAACAGAGGACTTGACAGAGGGAGACCGGAACAGGGGAAAGGATATTCTCTGAATTGGCTGATCTGCGCCTTGATGTGGTCCTCACACACAGCCCTAAGCTGCTTGTAGAGTTTTGCAGATATCTTGTGGGAGCAGAGATTCTCAACAGCCTTAAAGGGGAAAGAAAACACATATTTGTGGCATATCGAGACAGGTGCACATTTCCATAGGCCACGCGCAAACATTTGATGGATCATCGAGCCTTGCTTCCACAGTCCTACCTGGTAGAGCTCCTCTAGGTTGTATTTGATGGAAGTGCTGTTTTGAATGGCCTCCACTGCCTCCTTCAACTTCTGCCAGGTCTCGTGTGTGTAATTCTCTGGCAGTTTTGGCTTGTCTGTGTGCAAAAACAGTTTTCAAAAAGAGCAATATATCGAGACACAATAATCTTAGAAGGCCTGTTTGCACCAAGGAAACAGGCTACCACTAGTGAACGCAGTGTTAGTGTATCACAGGCAATTGAACCATGAATCAGTATGCTCATCAGCTTCCAACATCATACTAAGCCTACCTTTGAAGTTCTTGATGACTAGTTTCTTCGCGGCTCCAGGTTTACTGTTGGAGAACGTGTTGGATCCTGCGGTCTTGGTCAGTCCGTTGGCGTGGTGTCCCACACCGCCGGCCAGGAACACGTTCTTGCTCTTATTTGAGCATGAAGCAGTTTCCTCAGTCATCTTCACATCCAGTCCGATGAAATCCACAGAGTCCTCGAACCGCAACTTCTTCTGGATGTGTTGCGAAGTGGGAGAATTCAGGGATTTGGGAGACGAAGAAATGGAGTCAATCAAGTCTTCCCTCTCGGTTCCACTGTTTATTCTCCTCTTCTTCGAAGCCGTGATGCTGCTGTCGTGTTTGACATCAGAAGCTGCTGGTCTAGCCTCCTGGGTCGGCCTGGGTGGAGGATTAGGGGAAGGTAAACCTGTTGGAAACATGAAAAAATGGAATACAAATTCTAATAGCCAGTCTTCTTGTGAACCTCAGGTCAGGTCTGGGAGGAGATCCGTGTCCGACAACGTCAGCCTATTGGGATGTGGAGGTGCACGTCCAGTATGGGTCCAAGTATAAAAAATGCATTAAATCTCAAACTCAATAGTCCCACTTGAACCACTCTCTCGTTCTTGTTATTGCTGGCAGAAGAAAGATGGTCGGCTACTGCTTCCTCTTTCGGCCCCTTGTCTCAGCACGCTGTTGGTCCTCTAGATGTTTATTAGACCACTAAACCAGCGATAACTCTCTCAGATTGGCAAGATCAACACACGCTGTGTGAAACATGTATG
Organism: Melanogrammus aeglefinus; assembly: GCA_900291075.1. Classification (NCBI taxonomy): domain Eukaryota; kingdom Metazoa; phylum Chordata; class Actinopteri; order Gadiformes; family Gadidae; genus Melanogrammus; species Melanogrammus aeglefinus. The sequence continues at coordinate 115,728 of OLKM01000345.1, forward strand.
AAACGCTGTGTTTTTAATAACAGAATATATCCAAACGCTACTGCAACACCGTGACCCCACCGGAAGTAATTGGTGCGGACTACTTTTTTTTTGCAAGGATCGCAGCGGACCTTTTAGATGTGGTTCAGAGGCCCGCCACTAGATGGCGCCCTGCCGGTGTCAGTTCACTCCTTGCAGCGGTCAATCCTGTTATAATCAGTAATTATAATGAAGCGGGGTTGTTTTATCATCACAGATACACATCATTTGGGTATTTATATCTTGCTTAAACGAAAGGTAGAATTGAGCATATTGAATAACGCAGCGGTGGGACCCTGGCTGCGGTCAGATTCGCCAGTCCGTGGTCAAGCCAGCCGGCCTTATATTCGGTGGGCGCGCATATTCTATAATTTATGATCAATGCATTGAAAGGGCCAAAGCACCTTGCGCCATACGTTCTGACAGTAGCTGATATATTGGCTGATATCTTTGTAATCAGGGCAACTCTGACTGTACACTTACCCACAAACAACAATTTTGCCTGTTTAATTTTTGAGATTATTTTTAGTTAAATACCCACGTAATAACATTAAAATGACTATGTCAGAAACTTGCTGTGAAAACGTATAGTTCCACAAGCTCTGACGGTGGCTGATATATTTGAGATCAGGCGACTCTGACTGTATACTTCATACAAATCTAGCATTTTTACAGTTTTTCATTGTACAACATTGAACTTTAATTCGAAATGATCTAATATGATAGTCAAAATGCCTATTGTGGGTGAGTTGTCCCGGTCTCAAATATATCTGCCATTATCAGAAAGGGTTTTAAACGCCCGTTTCCGATACAATGACACTGTAAAAATGCTTATTTTGTGTGAGCACTGCAGGATCTGTATATAATATACCGTGAACACCTTTATTTTGAAAACCGGACGTCGTCACATGTAGAAAGTCACTCTCTGCACTCTCCCTATCTGCGCGTGTATTTTATCCTTTACGGTAAATGCATTGAAACGTCCTGATGCATTTACAATAAATGATAGAATACGTGCGCACTCCAAATGCAGGGACGGCTTGTTTATCCACTGAGCGGCGAGTAGCGGCTAGCCTCATGCTAGCCTGGCCACTGAGTCGTGACTAGGCTGGACCGACGGCAGTTTAAACCAGTGGCGGACAATATGGATAACGTAGCACGTCCAATGGCCTACTTCGTCGACTTGAGCCCGCCTCTATCTGAAAAGGGCGGGGCGTTACGCATAGCTGAACGTCCCGCTAAGCCAATGGCACTTTAGAACGGGGGACGTCTTGTAAAAACAACCAATCGGGTGGCTTTGTGCGGGGCCGCGGGGCTGGTCTTAGGTAGCCCCGACTGGATAAGAACCCCCTTTTCCCCACTGCCTTATACACCAAGGGTAGGGGGTGTGCAAGGCGCTGTCAAATACATGCTTAAGACTTCTTATTGATATAATATACTGACGCTTTATTGTTTAGTTTCACCTCTACGTCAATCTTCTTTTCCACCGACGTATTTTTTTCATCCACGAACAAACAAGCCACCTACTGAGAAAGGTAAGCCGGTCCTCCGCCCTCCTCTCCCGGTGTAACTACTACTACATTTATACCGGGAGATGATAAATGTAACCTTACTACAGTTATCATGTGTGTACTGAGTAAATTAAGGTGTTGTGTTGATTTACAAAGTCTGGGATGTTTTCATCACCAACCTGCTGGGCTGGTGTGTTTCACAACTACGTTAGGGTTGGTTCGATTACACAAGGCGAAAGTTGTCTACTTAAGCTTCTTATAGTCCTAGAATACCTTTTTTATACCATCTCGGTGTTACATTGAAGTTAATGACCGAGGTTAACCTCGTGCGTCAGTACCCGGGGCTCCTGCAGCGGGGCCGGGGCCGGGAGAGGAGCTCGAGAGCCGGGCCCGTCTGGCCCCGGTGGGGGACATGTCCCGACATGTCGAGCACCAGCCCCCGTCCGCGACGAGCGCCAGGCCCCGGCTCGTGACGCAGGAGGCCCGACACGGCCCCGCATGACCCGTCCGTCGTAAACACCATCTAATCGTCATAATCTGTTTAGGGTTGACTTTAATATAATCGCAAGGATACACAATTTAGATACTAGGGGGTTTTATGAAGACGCTGGAGCTGAATCCAGTCCCTTGGCCAGACTGGTCTCCACCCCATTCCAGGCCGGTTCAGTCCGGTTCTGATGACAGCGGTCTGCAGACTTATGGGATGGGTTACATATTTGGGATGGGTTACATATTTGGTCCTATCACATGATATTCGCATGATATTATGTTTTCAGGGTTTACTTCTCGGATGTGTGTTTATATTGACTTGTATCTGGAACTCCCAGTCCTACTAAAGCGTCATGGAAATTTGGGAGCGTCAACATGACTGCGTTCCTTTTTTTTTTTTTTTGGTGTGGGTCATTATTTACAACATCTATCCTCTTTTTAAACAAGAATGTATGTCCTTCAACGCGTTTGGCAAAGGGGCTACACAAAAGTACACGCGTGAATATGTATTCTAATATATTCAAATTTTAAATTGTCCCGTCAGATGATCGACACAGTGACAGGATCCGGGCCAGCGCCCTTCGCCGTCCAGCTGAAGGCTCTGCTGGACAAGGAGTCTCGCTACCAGCCCAAGCTGAGCGGCCTGCGGCTCATGGAGGGGGCCAGCGACAACGGCCTCAGGATGACCGCCCGACTGCGGGAGTTTGAAGTGAAGGACCTCCTCTCCCTGACCCGGTTCTTTGGGTTCTGCTCGGAGACCTTCTCCCTGGCCGTCAGCCTGCTGGATCGCTTCCTGTCGATCATGAAGGTAATAGACGCCACGCCCGTCACTTTGCTCCAGAAGTTCTGACAGTAGCTGATGTATTTGAGATCACACAAACTAAGCATTTTTACCGTCTCACTTAAGAGGATTTCAAAGTTTAAAGTCTCACATTTTTACACGGCAATGCCCAAAAAAGCGTGCAGTAACGCAGTGCTTTGAAATCGTCACGGTTGGAGTTCTAACGACGTCCTCCTTGTCCCCGGCCTCAGATCCAGCCCAAGCACCTGTCGTGCGTGGGCCTCTGCTGCTTCTACATCGCCGTCAAGTCCTCTGAGGAGGAGAGGAACGTGCCGCTGCCCAACGACCTGATCCGCATCACGCAGAACCGCTTCACCGTGTCGGACATGATGCGCATGGAGAGGATTGTCATGGAGAAGCTGTACTGGAAGGTCAAGGCGCCCACGTCCCTGCACTTCCTGCGCCTCCTCCACGGCCAGGTCCAATCACAGCTCAGCACGGACGGGTAAGGGCGCTCTCGAGGAGCGCAGTCTCCGCCGCATACAGTAGACCTTCTGTCTCTGTTGTATACGGGGACTGGGTTAACCGAGCCGTTGTTGATGCTTAAGCACTTGTGTCTTACTGTGCCGACGGCGATGTATTGTTTTTCTTCTGACAAATATACTTAAGTGTAAGTCGCTTTGGATAAAAGTGTCTGCTAAGTGTATCTTAATGTTGTTGTATTATTTAAAACGTCTTGGTGGTGGTAGTAGCTCAACATTTCATAGCATTTGATCCTTTTGTGACTAAAGGCACCAATTTGGTGGTTTAGCACAAAATGCACAATAGTTTGGCTATGCCTCTATACTTGAGTTATTTCTTTCCTGATATGTTAACGGACCAAATGATGTTGTTTAACAGCAGAAAGATCCTCAGCCTGGACCGACTGGAGGCCCAGCTCAAAGCCTGTCACTGCTCCTTTGTCTTCTCTAAAATAAAGGTACGGTGGCCTTGTTTTCCTATCGTTTTCAAAATGTCAGATTGTTGAACATGGAATATGGCAGCATAATTCGACACGTCCCGGATGTTCAGAACTGTAGACCTGCTCCGTAAGGGGAGACGGGGTTTATCACACCTGGTATTAAAATAGGCCTCAGCATGACTCTGCAGTGAGCACTTGTGAGTCTGCCATTTGGCTTCCTCCCTCAACATGCAGCGAATACCATCTGATGTATGAATCAATGTCAAACATTGATTCTTAAATGAGTATCTGTAGTTGATGTAATTCTGGTTGAGTCCAAATTGACAATAATGTGGGCATCAGTTAAACTCTCTGGTGTTTCTTAAACACCATGGTTGCAGTGACTGTGGACTAAAATCCTCTTTGACTCCTCTCTGCAGCCGTCTCTGCTGGCTCTGGCCCTGCTGCGTCTCGAGGCTGAAGAGCAACACGACCAGCAGCACGTGGAGGCCGTAGCCGAGGCCCTGCGGAGTCTTCAGCAACAACTGAACGTGAGTAAACACGGCAATATCACTTTACCCTCGGCCAGCGGGCTGAGGCCCCGGCGTTGTTTACGCGCTCCGGGTCCCTCCGCTCTGTTGGAGCCAGGGACCGTTGTAGCGCGTCCTCCCGGGAACAAGGGGTGCATTGTGGATCACGGATGATGCAGAAGAAAACTGAGCTGAGCATTAGGGGAGCTTATCCTCTACTGGGATGTGAAACGTGATCAACGTTTTTAAGCATCAATATGCTGCCGATAGTGTTATCGACTTTCAATCAATACTGCGCTAAAGCGTCGCCATTCTTTGTGCAATATCAGAATCTAGACACTGGCGCCAAGTATCGATATTGTAATTAATAAAAAGGCACTCTAAACAGATGACTTGAGACCGAAATCCAGCACTTTATCTTTTAAAATCATTTTGTATTCATAGTTTGAGGATTGTCTAACGATGCATTGACTATCGTGGGCCGTGTATTGCTTTCCCTGAGGCACCCTGTGAGTCCCACCCCTGTCGAGTGCGTTTTGATGGACTCTCTCTCCTCCTGCAGATCAGAGATGGCGACCTGGTTTGTGTGAGGGAGCTGGCTGGGAAATGCCTGGCGGAGTACGCCACCACCAAGTGCTCCAAGCCCAACAGCCAGAGGCTCCGGTGGATCATCTCCGGGAGAACGCAGCGGCAGCTGAAGCCCAGCTACTACAAGATCGCCCATCTCCCCACAATCCCCGAGACCGTATGCTAAGGCCTCGGGTCGCCGCGGTGGCCGGCCTCCTAATTAGACTAACTAAAGAAAATGGTTGAAATATTACCCCTGACTTGGTCGCCCACCGCCCGCTTTCCCTTACAGAACTTCATTATTGATGATGCAGTTCTTTAAGGGAAACTCGTTGTTTTTGTGACGCAACGCAGTACGACTTGATGTGAAATTCATTACCATCTAGTGAGGTTTTTCTTTGGCGGATTTGAAACGCTTCCACAAGTGTACAGTATGTTATGGTTTGAATCTGTGCTGAGATACTTGGTTATTCTCGGGAACAGGTTGCTGTTTTTAAGCAATAAAGTAAAGAACCGCCTAGGTCCTCAGTCCACCATGTGGAAGAGGAGGGAGAAGGGTTTTGTGAAACTAAAAAACGAAACCAAGAAATCAGGCCCAAAACCCTTAACTCCCACCCTAGGTTGCTCGGCTGTCCTCAATGCACACTCCTACCCAAGGTGAATGAAACTTTTAATTTTGTTTTGAAACTGAGCTCGTCGGGGTTTCCCCCAAGTGACGCTAGGTATGATCCTAGCGTGTATGGCGGCCATCTCATCGATGGCCTTGATCTATAAGATGAGACATGATCCTTATATCAATGGTTACAGATGGAATTAATTTGGAACAAAATTAAACTTTAGACATTATTTGAATGGATTTTAATTTGAAGAGATGGAGAGAAAAACTTTTGGATTTGGCATTTGATTAGCGCACTTAAATAGTTCATCTGGATGACCCATGTACTTGGACCTTTCAATAAAAAAACGTATTGAAAAGCATTTGGTTGTACAGTATTGATTTCATTCACTCAAGCTACCATTTATTTACAATTCCTGTATTTTGTTTATTTAACTGGCAATGAGTTGCCCATTGTAAATGCATCCCATATATAAAAGGCGGCGTCTGACGATATTATTCCCAGATGGGAAATGCAGGTATCATTGTCCATGTTCTTGAGGAAAAAGCCCGTCGCTTTTTGCCACTTCTGCAAACTATCAAACCACTTCAAAACTTTCATGGTTACTTCTGCAAGCTGGAGAAGTCGGGTCCACCGCCAGCAAAGTTCCCAGAAATCTCTGCACCGCTGAAGTCAAATCCAGGGTTCTGTTGCAACAGGACAGAAATAACATGCATTACATTTTATATCCAATTACTACTGAAGTCCCAACAAGTTCTTTTGGTATACTGCAGTACAATAAATTTTTTATTGCTGAAAATAAAGCACATTTTCCAGGGAGTAATTTAGTATGAATGTTAACGTAATCAATTACCACGCTACATCTAATCTCTTAAATACCATACCAACTGTGCTAAGACTTGCTATCCACAAGTTTTCATCGTCCCGTGACGCTTTGTGCGTTTCAATACCGGTTACAACTAGATTGTAAACAATCGCCGTCTCATTCAATCATTCTGATTTCAACCAATTATTCAGTCTGGTTGTAAGAACAGACTGAACGGCACACGTTCCGGAGCCGTTTACAGGCATCATTTTATTCAGTGACAGAGCAACTATAGACAGTGATGCGATTAGCCTTCCAGCTGAACAGCTGAGGTATGTCGGTGGCCGGATGTTTGGCCCACATGTCCCCAGTAACCACCCCAGGACACTCTCGCTGGGATCAGTCCCACTGACCTCTCTGTGGAACCTCTCCAGGGTCAACTTCCTCTGCATCTGATCCTGGACCCAGGCGTCGGCGCAGTACTCCCCCTCTAACAGGGAGGGCCAGCAGTTCCCGGCCGCCCGGTTTGTCTTCATGAGGACGACGCGGATCAGGACCTTATCCTCTGTTGGAGCAAAGGGGGGTGATGAGGGAAGGGCAGTGGCTCACAGTGAAAGGATGTTCAATGAGAAGGAAGGCTTCACCTACCCAATGTCCATGTGGACTCATCAGAAACAGTGCTGTCATAAAGCCTTCCCTTAGAGTCAACAGAGAGAACAAATATTATTTTACCAAAATCCCTTTACTGCCCTGGATTTCCTGTTATTTAGCTTGCCCAACTGCAATTATTTTCACAATATACAATTTTGCCTTTTTGGTAACCCACAAACTAATTATGGAAGGGTCTCATTGTCAATTATTATTGTTTTGGATCTTAAATTCAGTCATAATTTCCCTCTCCTTCATCTTGCATCATCTTGTCAACAGCTCGGCCTACAATATTTAGTAATGATAATAAATGACCTCATGAGCGATGCCAGGACTTCCGGGTCACAATGAGGTGCAGCCATCATTTCCAGAGACGTTATTTTGGCTTACTATAGTGATGATTTCGCAACTTCGAGTCATCATTTGAAATTAGAGGAACACTTGGTCCAACTAATGCATTTTGATCACTGTGGCGATACCTAACCATACTGCTGCATGTGTGTCTGTGCTTTGAAACACTGCGTCATACAAAATGTATGAATACAATCCAGACCAGAAAAAAAAAAACGACGTGTGCATCTTTCAGAAACCCTACCTTGAAGATCTCCTTTCCTTTGACATGCAGTTCAACTTGTCTGGAGCCCAGAGTGCATTTCACCTCCTTCCCAGATGTTCCCTGAGGGACGTTCACTTCGATGAAGACCTCTTCCATGGTCTGGTACCACGACCCCCAGGGGGTAGGGCAGGGGACAACGCCACTCCTCTCCTCGAAGTGCACCGACATGCTGATGCTCAGCCTCCGATCGTCTCTGCCAGACCCCCAAAAGCTAACTTAATAGTTCACTAAAACCTCACAGGATATGACCTAACTTAAGTCCTGGATTGGCCATTAAAAGATACGAAGAAATGACACATCTATTTAGAAGTGGTTGTGGTGTGGAGAAGCAGCATGATGTAATAGAGTAGAAGAGCTTTCTCATCTAGATTGTGGTTTAATATCGGACTGCTCTGGCTCTTCTTCGTCCAGGTCGGTTCCGGGTGTCTGTCAGGCGGCGGTCCTGCAGCGCCCTCTGCTGGGGGACAAATACAGTGGTGAGGAGATTACTGCACTCCATCAACACACTTTGTTTAGCTTAAATCTTTAAAACGTTAAAGATTGGGGCAGTTGTACTAACTTAATTTTCTCGATAAAATAGCTTTGGTGTTTATCTGGTGGCTGAATGTAGTTTGGAGTGTGAAATGGTTCTCACTGTCTAAAAAAGGAGTGGATTTAGTGATCCTTTAATTAGATTAGGACCTGTCTTTCCGTCTCTTTAAAGTCATTCCGTGTGCAGACACACACATAGTCAGCTGTTTGTGTTTCCACGTTTGTTTTAATAGAGAGTTTCAGAATGTCTTTGTTAATTCTGCTGACTTTCATTTGGTGGGCAAAGTAAGTCGTTTTTATTTCTAAACATACCTCTACTGGAGTCCAACTATGCCTACCTGTTAAACTAAATGATAACACGTTTGTCTCATATCAGCACAGGTCATGTCCATGGAAGCCATTCAGCCAACATCACTGCAATCCTGGACCGACTGCTGGACGGGTACGACAACAGACTGCGTCCCGGCTCTGGCGGTAAATACCCTTTGTTTGTGATTTTCTTATGGTTTGAGGCTGAATTTCATAAAATAACAATTCATACATTGTCTAAACATTGAAATAAATCCGGTTGACAAAAAATGTTGTGTAGGCCAATGTTGTGTCTTGCTTAACCTTGCCTTAACTCTTAACAGGAGGTATAACCGAGGTGAAGACAGACTTCTTCGTCACCAGCTTTGGACCGGTTTCAGATGTTGAAATGGTAACGTGTCTTTCTGCTGTCACCTGGACACATGTGGGCCTGTTGACGGTGGGAAGTGATGAGCTTCAGGGCTTACTGCCTAATGAATTTTAATGTGTTTGACCATCCTCATAACGGCATTATCGCCGGCCTGCAGATCAATAAGGCATCACGAAGCAGGATTGCTGAATGATTTTATGAAAGTCTTCCCTTCCACCTGCTGTAATCGGATGGCAGTCGAAACTGACTTATAAGGGTGTGCTGTTTCAGAGTTAATCTAGACATGGAAGTAACAAACATGTACACCACAAGATAAAATGTAAAATAATTTATTCAGTTAATTAACTTAATTAACCACAGAAGATAAATGAGGGACATTCAAGTGAATAACACCACCACTGTTTCCGGACACTACAGGATTTCACCATGGACATGTTCTTCCGGCAAATGTGGGTGGACGAGAGGCTGAAATTCGAAGGGCCAACCGAAATCCTGCGTCTCAACAACCGAATGGTGGACAAGATTTGGACCCCAGACACTTTCTTCCGTAACTCCAAGAAATCCCTGGCCCACAACATGACAACCCCTAATAAAATGTTCCGCATCATGCAGAATGGAACAGTGCTCTACACCATGAAGTGAGCCGGTCGCATGTGTGTGTTCGGTGTCTGTGTGTGTGTGTGTGTGTGTGTGTGTGTTGTGTGTGTGTGTGTGCGTGTGCGTGCGCGTGTGTGTGAGAAATATAGGATAGGTACATCTTAATAGTGTGTGTGCGTGTGTTTCTGTGTGAAGTATAGGATTGGGTATCTCTAGTGTTTTTGTTTTTTGGGGTGGGGGGGGACTGGTGGTATCAACATTTACATGTGCTTGTAGGATGAGTAACAAACGGCTAATTCAGCTTGATTCAAAACTCCCATTACTCTGACATGAATAACATAGACCTCATTTGGAATATCTCAGGTTGACTGTCATCGGAGACTGTCCAATGCAGCTCATGGACTTCCCAATGGACGGCCACACCTGTCCTCTCCGGTTCGGGAGCTGTGAGTATTCCCGTTGATCCTGATACACGTGTATGACCAGCAGGGAGAATGCACAGCTCAACAGTCCTGCCCTCGCCTCTTTAGATGCCTACACCAACCGTGAGATCGTGTTCACCTGGAGGAAAGGCCCCATCGACTCGGTGGACTGTCCCAAGGAGTCCATGAGCCTGCTGCAGTACGACCTGGTGGGCCAGTCGCTGTCCAGCACCGTCTTCAAGTCCAACACCGGTGGGTCCCGCTACGGTGGACTTTAGGTCCTCCCCACACACACACGTGTCTCCCTCGTTCTAAAGCAACAGGTTGAGTTGGTCATACTCCTTAAAGTCCTCAAGATATATTTGTTTAAAAACTAATTTATGAAGGGGGGGGGCTGGAGAATGGGATTTGTCATTGTTTTCTTGGAGGGTTTGTTCCTTTTCTCAGAACATAAACAATGGTATTCCCCGTTGTGGGCCGATCTAGCTCTATCTGGTGTCAGGGCGAGAGAGAGAGAGAGAGAGAGAGAGAGAGAGAGAGAGAGAGAGAGAGAGAGAGAGAGAGAGAGAGAGAGAGAGAGAGAGAGAGAGAGAGAGAGAGAGAGAGAGAGAGAGAGAGAGAGAGAGAGAGAGAGAGAGAGAGAGAGAGAGAGAGAGAGAGAGAGAGAGAGAGAGCACATGTGTTTGGCTCGGGCGAAAGTCTGCACGCATGTGTTTTGACACGGTGACATTGCATGCCCTCTCTCTTCTCTGCAGTGTCCCATCCCTGCTCCTGTTCCTCCTCCTCCTTCTCCTCCTCCATCCCACCATTTCACAGGGTCTCTTAGGCAGCCTCCCTATCCTTCGGCTCTCCCCCCCCCCCTCGTCTCCTCGTCTCCTCTCATCCCTCCTTTGTTTTAGATGTACTGCCTCATGTCAGCGGGCTGTTCCCCCTCCTGGCAGCAGTACATCTGCCAGGAGCCTCTGCGTTTCAAGGGCAGTCAAGGGCACATGTTGTGTGTTGTGTTCTCTCTCTCTCTCTCTCTCTCTCTCTCTCTCTCTCTCTCTCTCTCTCTCTCTCTCTCTCTCTCTCTCTCTCTCTCTCTCTCTCTCTCTCTCTCTCTCTCTCCCTCTCTCCCTCTCTCCCTCTCTGTCCGTTGTCTGTCTCGTCCTCTCCGGTTGAGCCACACTGTTTGTCTCTCAGGTCACTACTCGGTGATGGTCGTCCACTTCCTCCTGCAGAGGAAGCTGGGCTACTACCTGATCCAGACCTACGTCCCCCTCATCATGGTGGTGGTGCTGTCGCAGGTGTCCTTCTGGATCAACAAGGAGTCCGTTCCAGCCCGCACCGTCGCTGGTACCCCAACACAGAGCCCTCCCCTCTGCCGTCCTACCACATATGTACCTCCCCTGGTCTCCCCCTTCTGAACCGGCCACAGTTGTTTGCTACACTTACATTTAATTATGCATTATTGTTATTATTATTATTATTATTATTATTATTATTATTATTATTATTATTATTATTATTATTATTATTTTTATTATTAATTTACAAAACCTAAATATTCTTTTAGATATTTATTATTAATTTACAAAACATTAATTACATTTTATTTTATATTTATTATTATTAGTTTTATTAATTTACAAAACATGAATATTTTTTTCTATTTTCTATTGATTACAATTATAATTGTTATTATTATATATAATTTACAAAACATGAATATATCTTTTTGATTTTATATTTATTATTATTAGTAGCAGTAGTGAACACATCTCTTTATCTCTATCCATGCTGGTCCCCGAACCCCCCCTGAAACCTCCAGGCATCACCACCGTCCTCACCATGACAACGCTGAGCATCAGCGCCCGCCAGTCGCTGCCCAAGGTGGCCTACGCCACCGCCATGGACTGGTTCATCGCCGTGTGCTTCGCCTTCGTGGCGTCCGCGCTCATTGAGTTTGCGGCGGTCAACTACTTCGCCACCCTGCAGGCGCACCGTCTGAAGAAGCAGAAGGCCAAGCTGCACGAGATGGAGATGATCACAGAGGAGGACGAGGACGAGGCTTTGGTGAGCGGCCGGCGCAGAACTGGAGAGGAGGGGGATGTGGGGGGATGTAGGGGATGTAGGTGATGAGGAAGATGTAGGTGATGTAGGTGGTGTGGAGGATATAGGGGATGTGGATGATGTAGGTGATGCAAGGGATGTAGATGATGTAGGTGATGTGGATGATGTAGGCGATGTAGGTGATGTGGATGATGTAGGTTATGTAGATGATGTAGGTGATGAGGATGGTGTAGGAGATGTAGGTGATGTAGATGATGTAGGAGATGTAGGTGATGTAGGTGTTGTAGGAGATGTGGGTGATGAGGATGATGTAGGGGATGTAGGTGATGTGGATGATGTAGATGATGTAAGGGATGTAGGTGATGTAGGTGATGAGGATGATGTAGGTTATGTAGATGATGTAGGTGATGAGGATGGTGTAGGTGATGTAGGAGATGTAGGTGATGTAGATGATGTAGGAGAGGTAGGTGATGTAGATGATGTAGGAGATGTGGGTGATGTGGATGATGTAGGTGATGTGGATGATGTAGGTGATGTAGCTGATGTAGGTGATGAGGATGATGTAGATGATGTAGGTGATGTAGGTGATGTAGGATGATGTAGGTGATGAGGATGATGTAGGTGATGAGGATGATGTAGGTGATGTAGGTGTTTTTGGTGCTGTGGATGCTGCAGATGCTGTTGTGAGGGTAAGAAACAGCCTCTTTAGTTGTCCTCCCTTTTTGGTTTCTTGGTGAGAAGACCTCATCACCTCATGATGAGCATATCTTTGTGAGGTAACGATGGTGTCAGTAGGCCCCTTTTGAATCTTTGCAGAATGTGATGCGCCAACATGTTATCGTATTTGGAAATTAGAGGTTAAGAAAGTGAACTAACAAGTTTCAGGACCACTCCCTTAGTTTTTCGTTTATTTTATTTGGTGTGATGGGTAAATCAGTTTTTTCAAAAGGTCAGATATCCAATTGAACTAATCAAATAGCAAAGTTCCCTTCCACACATCCATACATAGCTTCTCTCTCTCTCTCTCACTCTATTTCTATTTAAGTACATCCCGCTCCCATGATGAGAAGTTTTCAGTGTGGTCTTCACAGATGACGGTTTTCTTTTTTATGCTAATACCGCACGCTGCTGTGATGGTGTCAGACTGGGATCTGCCCCACGCGAGCTCTCACCGCTCCAAAGCTTTATAAATAGCCCTGGTGTGAACACGGCACACAACAGCACAGAGCTCCATGCCATCACATCGCCACCCTTTAATAAGGACCCCGCTACCTGCTGTTCAGCCCTCACCTTGTTCCCGGGGGTCCCACCAGGCTCTGTCTACACCTGGGTTGGCGTACACATTGCGTCAGAGTGCAGCAGGGCGTAGACAACCCCCCTGATGTACAGAGATGCCTGTCAGTGCTAACCGTGGGGCAGTAATTAGCGAGAAGGAGCCGGTAGTTGAGTGGTTAATTGAACAGGGAGTTTATTTTCTTGCTGTCAGTTCTATGGCGCGAGCCGCGCCCTCGTGCTCCTTAGTCCGTCGCCGTCGCCCCCTGCGCTAACAGAACTCTGCACTGCTATGTCAGGTCCATCACACACACACACACACACGCATACACATATACATGTTGCAAAAACCTCTCCGGTTCACAGATCACTTCGAATGCACAGAAAGGTTTCGACGGATCTCAAGAGCGTAGTTTGCAGGGTGACCAAAACATAGAGAATACATTACGTTTTTATAAATACCCTTAAATGACTAACCCCCTCCGCAGCCGGACGGCTTCCCCCGGGGGACCCTGAAGAGGAGGAACCACTCCATGGCCCCCAGTGAGGGGACGGTCCCCATCTTCCTCCAGCAGGGCTCCGCAGTGCCGGCCAACCCTCAGCTGGCCGGGACCAGCCCCATCGACCAGTACTCCCGTGTCCTCTTCCCCCTCACCTTCGCCCTGTTCAACATCGTCTACTGGTCCATGTACCTGTCCAAGGACACCATGGAGAAGCCCAGGTGAGGCCTTCTGTTTGCTACCACGGTCCAGGCCTTTGGGGGGTAAGGGGTAAGGTAAGGGGCTGAGGGCGTCCCTCTCAAGGACGCCCACTAGTGTGCACATCGGGAACTTTCCACGCAGGGAGTCAGACACCAGAAATACAGTCGTGTTCGTAAAAGACACGCACTCAGACAGCGTGTGCTCGAAGAATTCAACGGCCGTAAAAGATGCCGTCTTTGTGTCGTTCAACCCTTTTCCTTTTAAGGTTTTACCGCCCTCTAGATAAGGTAACACAGAATGCAGAGAAAGCTTTTTATGAATGCATTGCAAATGTTGCAGCACCCCCAGGAGCGAACGATGTGAGGTGTTGTTGTAGCTGCGTTGCAGGCAGCGCGTTGGCTGTAAACGTCATAGATCTGCCATGGAGGCGTGGGGGGCCCAGGGCTTCATTCCGATAGAGAAATAGCAATAAAGCGCTCTCCTCTTCGGTTAGGTTGACCCGAGGGCTCTAGGAGCTAGACAGCAGAGCGTGAGGACTCCAGTCCTCCACACGGGGGGAGAGAGGAGCACAGGAACCCCAGCGCTGGTTATGTTGAACAGGAGCCACATAAAACACAAACGCTCAATCTCCTTCTGATAACTGAGCCACTTACAGAGCACAAAGCTATGAGAGAGATGGAGAGAGAGATGGAGAGAGAGAGGGGGAGAGAGAGAGAGAGAGAGAGAGAGAGAGAGAGAGAGAGAGAGAGAGAGAGAGAGAGAGAGAGAGAGAGAGAGAGAGAGAGAGAGAGAGAGAGAGAGAGAGAGAGAGAGAGAGAGAGAGAGAGAGAGAGAGAGAGAGAGAGAGAGAGAGAGAGAGAGAGAGAGAAAGAGGTAGGGAGAAAGAGGGAGAGAATGGAAGCGAGAGAGGGAGGGTGAGAGAGAGAGAGAGAGAGAGAGAGAGAGAGAGAGAGAGAGAGAGAGAGAGAGAGAGAGAGAGAGAGAGAGAGAGAGAGAGAGAGAGAGAGAGAGAGAGAGAGAGAGAGAGAGAGAGAGAGAGAGAGAGAGAGGTAGGGAGAAAGAGGGAGAGAATGGAAGCGAGAGAGGGAGGGTGAGAGAGAAAGAGAGCGGTAGCGAGAGAGAGAGAGAGACACACACATGAAAGCAGGAGAGAGAAGAGAAGGAAAGATCTGTTACATAACACACAGGGTGTGCAGATCTCCCATCATGTTCCTGTCGGGGTTGGGCTTGTGTTATGTTGATAGTGTTGTGCGGAGTAACGAGACAGAGAGGGAGACAAGATGGAGGCCGGAGCTCTGCTGCATGGGGATCCCGATGCTCTTTCCCCGTTCCTACATTATTCCCGCCTGTCCTGGGAGGAGCGCCGCCACCGCAGCGCCCGGCGTTCCCCGCTCCGTGAGCAGGACGTCTCCGGGCGGAGAGAGAGAGGAACTGAACCCCCACTCTTGGCTTCGATCTCTGCTCACATGTTATTTATGCTCTGCTGTGTTGTGTTCTCTTGCAGAGACATGAATTCACCGTCCTCTTAGACGAAGAGCACCCCATGGGCATGTGACGGTGGAGAGACGGCACCTCCATCGCTCTGTCTCTCCGTCTCTCTCTGTGACTTTCTGTCTTTCTCTCTCCCCTCAGTCTCTTCGTCTCTCTGTCTTTCTCTTTCTTTCCTTCCCTCTCTCTCCCTCTCCCTCTCTCCCCCTCTCCCTCTCTCCCTTCTTCCCTTTCCCTCTCCCTCTCTCCCTTCTCCCTCTCTCCCCCTCTCCCTCTCTCCCTTCTTCCCTTTCCCTCTCCCCCTCTCCCCTTCTCCCTCTCTCCCTCTCTCCCACTCTGAACAAGCACTTAGCATTTGTTCTGCACTCATCCAACAGAGGAAATGAATCAGAAAGTAATTTATTTCCACATCTCGTATCTGTTCACGCCACAGAGTGTGACCACGGCCCACTAGTGCTCCAATCAGCGACTAGAAAAGCTGAGCGCCATGAGAGGCTGATGCCTGGCGTGTAAATGTATACGTATATATATATATATATATATATATATATATATATATATATATAATATATATACACTTTAGAAGTAGACCTAAAGAGGCCGTCTCACCATGGGTTGGGTGGCCAACGCACACACACTCGCACACACTCGTACACACACACACACGCACGCATGCACACATGCACACATGTACACACGCACACAGAAACGTATACATGTGACTAAACTCAAGCGCAAGCCTAGAAAAACATCAAAAAAGGAGGTGGATGATATAATCTATGATGGCTGGCACTGGTGGTGACGCAACAGTGAACCAATGCTTTCAGAAGCCTGCCCTCTACAGAGACACAGCTCCCACTACAGCCAGATCAAAGGCGACTTACAGAAGGCTTGCATCCCTCCTTGCGGCTTTTAAAATATGTACTCAACCTGAGAGAAGAAGGAACGCTGGGAAGAGGATGATGTTGCATATACCCTGTGCCACCTCGGCTGGGGAGTTTCAGAGCCCGGCTTTGGAAAGCAATAAAAAGGGTTTTTAACCATTTCACCCAAAGGGAACTGGCTTCTCCAGTTTGTTTGTGGTGTTTTTTTAATTGTCGTTTTTTTTTTTGTGTGTGTCGGCATGATCATTTGTAAAACTTGAATTTCTGTATTTCATGACTTTAAATAAAACATATCCCAACAGTACCTCACGTCTTCATTTGAACATTGTTCTGCAACCTGTGTTTTGATTCGATTGGTCTCGGATCAATTGGCCCCTGCAATGCATTGGAAACGAAACCCAAGGTTAAAATGCAATTACATTACTGGTTATTTCCCCTCTTCCGAGCAAGATGTTTGTTCTCCACTTCGAACATTCACTTGGCCCTTTAATTTTTTTCTCTGCAATGGAAGCTGCTCACCCACATCATCAGTCTCCAGTCTTTGATCCTGGGGTAGATGCACGCATGCGCCCCTCATTGGGCTCCACGCACTGTCTGGAGTAAGTTGGATGCGCGCTTCCCTCACTCGCCTCCCGAAGCCACCTCAAAACTGTTGCGATGGGGAGGATCAGGAAAAATCACTTTGGATTTTTGATCTTTTCGTTGCTCGGGACTTTTATTCACAGCCAAAGGTAACGTGTTTTGTTTCGTGTGGCGTTGGTTTGCCTCAGCAGCATTGCATTCTCTTTTCAGCGGAGTGTGTGTGGTATTTGCCAGGTATTTTACACCGTCTTCTCTCCTCAGCATCAAGGATATCAAAGACCCGAGTAACATGCCTCTGGTGAAAGACACGGTGGACAGGCTGATGAAGGGCTACGACATTCGGTTGAGGCCGGATTTCGGAGGTAAAGCAGCAGCAACCGTGGATCTGAACGTCTTGATGTGAAGACGCTGTGAGATCCTCTACACATGTTTAATGATCTGCAAAACGTCTAGCGCAATCCTTTGCACGACTCGTCTCCCATAGGATGCTCCAAAGAATGTGCATTTTTGATTTATTGAAGGGTTTAATCACCATCCTTGGCGGTGACACCACCTCGATATCTCCTAAATCCACTCCTATTTGGGCTAATAACGAATAGGCTTCAGTCCCAGCCCAGGCTATTTAAAATGGCTTGCGCAATCAGGCTGCCCTGCGTACATGACGAGCAGCCATGGAGTACCCTATATGAGTCCAGACACATCTTCACGGGACTCGAACCATTAACCAGCCCGGGCATTTAATCGGTGCTTTTTTTTTTCTTTTTTTTTTTACACAGGTGCGCCCGTGGCGGTGGGAATGAATATAGACATCTCTAGTATCGACATGGTGTCTGAAGTCAACATGGTAGGTGCATCCTCATGTTTTTATATGGTGTTTTTTATGTATCTTGCTTTCTGTCGAAAATGAGGCATGACATGACTGTAATCAGCCCAAGTATGAAGCCCCCATGAACGTTTTCATACGGAGGGACTCCAGCCCCCATGGCTACAGCACGAACCCGATGGGTTTTTTTGGTGGGGGGGGGGTGGTGTGACAGTTGATGTATCATGTAAATATGAAATGTGATATCAAATGAAAACCTCGCAATCATCATCATCCTCATCATCACCATCCTCCTCATCACCACCACATCCTCATCGTCAGCATCATCCTCTTCTTCACCATCACCATCGCCAGCGCGCTCCGTCTCATCCCTGCGCGTGCAGCTCTGGTGAGCGGAGCTGCATTTGAATTCCAAACACACGCTCACTGGCGCACTGGTACGAGCCCTGAGAGCGCCCGGGTGCGTGTGTTTTGAACGGCTTCCCTTTTATTTTTTTTCCCTTTCTCTTCCCCGTGTCAGCCGTCGGTGCTTTCAGTTCGGTTGTCATGTCATGCCTGCAATTACGTGTATATTCTACCGGCGGGGAAAAAAGCGCATTTGTCAGTCAATTCGCGAGGACTGTTGTTCCTTCTCATGCGATTTGGGGGGAAAGGCTCCCGCGGCATAGCGCATCATCGTCGACGTAAAGCGAACTCCCGCCGGGTGAAGATGGGGAGTGATGACGTAAATCATTTGTTAATAATACATGTCTGGTCATAGGCAGCCAGCGGAATCCTAAGTCATACACAGTGGCTTGGGGGTGAGGAGGGAGAAAGTTCACCCCACTCCAGTTGGCCTATTGATCGGCTCTCCTGCTGTTTGATCAACTTTATGAGACACAACGTCCTGTTTCTTTTCAAGTGGCTCTCTTCTTTTTTTAAACAAGCCCATTTCACGTGGTTGCCAAGCAATGGCAGAAGTGAAAGGGCATAACAACTAAACCAAGCCGGGTGTGAGAGATGTGGTAAATACCGCTCTACGTCACAAAGGTTAGGGGTTCAATTCCCCCCGGGCGGGACCGCCATTAACTGTCCCTGGAAATCACTTTGGATAAAGAAACTCAAGATCAACAACCGAAATCGAATCCCGAATCCTAATCCCATCGATGGCTGGAGAGGTGTCCCGGGTTTGACTGGGCTCCCCGTTGTCTCACGGGGGATGTCTGTGATGGTCATGTTCAGAGCGCCCCTGAAACAGCCTCAGACCAGGTGAGCCGAGGCTGGTGAAGGAATGCACCGGGCTCCACGGCGGCCTCCTGACAGCCAGCAGGCGCTGCCTGGTTGAGCAGGCAGCCGGAACCGAGGAGCCCAGGGAGAACCGGAGAAGAACCGGGGGAGAACGACTTCCTCCTCCAGACTCCAGCCCATCACTCGGACCCTTGACTGTTCAACCCTGAGCCCAGGGGGCACGAGTCCCGTCTTGCGTCCAAAAAGGGGGGAATGGTCCCGTTAAGTGACGAAATCTTCACCCAGATGAATAAACACCAAACTGACTTTGCTTAGTCTGCGGGGGGGCCGACGCGCTGTGCATCACCACCAGGGAGGGGGGCAGGCAGCCCCCCGTGGCTCCGAGGGAACCCAGCCTAGCGACGAAGGCACAGACCCTGAAATACATGAAAGAAAACCCCCCCCCAAAAAAAACAAGGAGTCCCAAGAAAATCCAGTGTCGTCTGCAAAGAGGAGCATCGTCTCCATGCTGGTGCTGCTGCTGCTTACGTAACATCTCCCAGCACCAGGGGTTTTTTTTTGGGGGGGAGGATGGGGTGGAGGGGGCATGGGGGGGATCACCCCTCCCTCGCTGCCTCCCTCCTACTCTTCTTCTGATCTTCATACCCCCCCTCCCTGCTCCCCCTCTTTGGAACCATAAAGCGATGTCTGCGGCCGACGTGGTGGGTTGAACGCTCCGTAATCAATAAGGGAGCGGTGCGGCTCCTGGCCCCCCCGCAGTGAGGCCCGGGGACACAGCCTGGGGACGGGGACGGGGGGACTGCTGCTTTGATTTTTCTCATCAGGACAGTCTGTCCAAAGGGGGGGGGGGGGGATAGGACAAGGTAAGGAGAGAGCTGAGGCTGGATCTCATGAGTGTATTGAATCTCCAGTCCATACCAGTGCCCTGTGGGCCGGGACTATGGGGAATCTACGGGGGAATCCAGAGCTGCCACTCACTGTGTGGAGCCTCGGTGCCACCACCACCACTCGTTTGAGCTGCCATCACACACACACAGACACAGACACAGACACAGACACACACACACACACACACACACACACACACACACACACACACACACACACACACACACACACACACACACACACACACACACACACACACACACACACACACACACACACACACACACACGTTCCTGAATCCATGCAAGCAGCTACGCTGGGTTCCTCAAGATGGTGGCCCTCCTGTTTACGGCGGAGGCAGTGGCAGGCAGCCGTCAGCGAAGGGGGGCCGTGTGTGTGTGCAGTGTGTTCGTTACGGGGAAGGCCTGCTAGGTGAGACGTGGGCTCTGGGAGGGGGAGACAGCTGCGTGCTCCTCTAATTAGAGGAGAGGAGGAAAAGGCCCCTGGTGGAGGAGGAGGCTGCGTTGAGCTCCGACGCGATTGGACGGTTGTTTCAATCTTTTTTCGATGGGTTGGTGCTGACTCGAGACGCACAAGCCAAGATGGAGGCACAAGCTGTTGTGCCCGATGCGTTCTTTGGTTTGTTGTTTTTTTGTTACTGTTTGCAATGGTGTGTGTGTGTGTGTGTGTGTGTGTGTGTGTGTGTGTGTGTGTGTGTGTGTGTGTGTGTGTGTGTGTGTGTGTGTGTGTGTGTGTGTGTGTGTGTTGTGTGTGTGTGTGTGTGTGTGTGTGTGCGTGTGTTGCTGCTGTAGTGTGTTTGCAGAATGGTTGCCTTATGTGTTATAGTTCACGTCAGCCCCTCGGCCGCGGGGGAACAGGCCTTTGGAAGAGCAAATGTCAGACATGTCGTTGGGCAGTAAATACAAAACTCTGCAGGTCATCCCCAGCCATGTTTTTCACCGGCTCTACGAATGGCCGGTTATTTTGTTGATGTTGTTGTTGTTGTTGTGGACAATGTCTCAGGGTCGGAGGTGCCGGGGGGGGGGGGGGGGGGGGAGGTCAATGCAAAGTGTGGCACAGATGTGACATCATGACCAAGGACCAAGCTACAGCTAACATTTTCTCACACTCCTCCTCCTCCCCCCCTCTCCTTTTCTCCCTGTTTCTCTGACTTTCCCTCTATTGTATTGCTGGATGTTTGTCTCTGTGCCAGTAGCTTACTCTCATTCCTTGTGTGTGTGTGTGTGTGTGTGTGTGTGTGTGTGTGTGTGTGTGTGTGTGTGTGTGTGTGTGTGTGTGTGTGTGTGTGTGTGTGTGTGTGTGTGTGTGTGTGTGTGTGTGTGTGTGTGTGTGTGTGTGTGTGTGGTGGTAGAGCGTCTCTTTTTCTTTCTTTATCTCGCTCAACCTATTTTTGCCCCTGCCTAACAAACATTTGGCATCAGTCTCCATCACGATTAACCACTTAGTTGTAATTCTAATCCAACACTTGGTAACATATATAATGTATGCTAATATATGTATGGGTAAAAAATACATGTATAATATACGTGTTTATATTACACGCTATGTGTGCGGTGTGTGTTCGTGCAAGTGCATTTGTGTGCGTGTGCGACGTTGGTGCACCTGTGTGTGCGTGTACGTGCATGTGTGTGTGTGTGTGTGTGTGTGTGTGTGTGTGTGTGTGTGTGTGTGTGTGCACGTGTGGTGTGTGTTGGTTTGTGTGTGGGTGTGCGCGTACGTGCGTGTGCGTGCACATGTTTGTGTGCGCGCACATGTGTGGTGTGTGTTGGTTTGTATGTGTGGGTGTTTGTTTTTGTGTGCATGTGCATGCGTGTGCGTATTGTGTGTGTGCATATTTTCCTCACTAATTCCCTGCATTGAACCCAACCCAGCCCCTTGTGCCTGTACTGTACCCGGCTGCTAATGCATGCAGTACCCCGTCCCAGGCTCGGAGCATTCCACTGGGGAGGGGGACCCAAGGGACTGGGGGACAGGGGGTCCTTCACACCTCGTCCCTCCAACTCTCGGATTCTTAATCCCAGGTACAATACCTGCGGTCGCTGGCTGCCGGGAGGGGCGGAGGCGGGGCCTGTCCTACTGTATCATACCGCGCAATGCATGCTAATTAGCGGGATGTGAATTAAAAGATTTAAACAACCAGCTGCGGTGGTTTCTGGGACGGGGGGAGTTAGTGGGGCGTGAACGTTTCCCTCTATTACCGTCATTACCCCGACAAGCGCTCATTTCTTTACGTGAGTAACGGGATAAGGGAGAACCGGGGGGGGGGGGGGGGGTCGGCCGGGGGTCCGCGAGCACGTCCACGTTAGTGCGATGCCACCAGCATCTGAGAATTAGCAACCATTTTGATGTTGTTTGTCCAAACCGATCCTGTTCCATTTTATATTCAGCGGGTGGAAAATAAGCTCGTGTTATTTTTACTCATTGTTGCTATGACAACACAGTTTTTTTTGGAGGGGGGGGGGACTTGAGGAGAGGGGGGACGGCGGCGAATCACGGGGAGTCAGAGAGAAATGAAATCAAATCAGGTCCTCTCTCTACTTGGGAATCCTCCTCCTCCTCTCTTCTTCTGCGTCTTCGCCAAACGAATATAGTTTGTTTATCCTAATTACTTTGTGATGTTTTATCACTTGCCATCCGGGATTTATTACTGCTTGACTCATTTAAACGTCTTCCACTAGTACAGAATAGCACAGCAAAGGCTGCGTTAAAATCAGGCTAATAAACGTAGTTAATTCAGCTCTAGAGCGTCCAACTCATGAATCACCTGCAGAGACGTCGTTACTATTAAAGCGCCATTCAGTAGGGAAGGTGACCGCTCATTGACTGGCCCTTGTGCGGAGGACCTACAGCGAGGGAGCGTCTAAAGGACAGGCCGTCCGCTTGCCCGCTCCATTAAGACTCCCATGTGCCAACGGCTTCACTAATGCCTCTGTCAGCCTCTTCTATACTGGGGCTAAGTGGCTGCAAAACGAGCCATTGCAAACGGGTCATACAGTGGCGTCCATGTTGTTACTACCCCTCAGGGTGTGTGTGTGTGTGTTTGTGTGTGTGTGTGTGTGTGTGTGTGTGTGTGTGTGTGTGTGTGTGTGTGTGTGTGTGTGTGTGTGTGTGCATGCATTTGTGTGTGTCTCTGTGTGCGGCACCAAGCGACTCATTGAGGCTGCACTTCCTTCCTCCTCCCCCCTGATGTTTAAGTTAACTCGTGTTCATTAACCAATCACTGAGCTCCGGCCTCCAAAGGATCCTCAATGCACTCCGACCGGACGGTCTCGCTCCGGCCTCCTCCTCCACGCCGCTCCCCTAACGGAACGCCGCCGGAAAGGGGAAACAACAGTGTTAGCGCAGCTAGCTAACCCGCCGCCACGCCGCGGCTCCCTGTGGCGTCCTGTGCAAGAAGGGCATTAGCCTTGCATTAGCCCTGCATCAGCCCTGCATTAGCCCTGCATTAGCCTTGCATTAGCCCTGCATTAGCCCTGCATCAGCCCTGCATTAGCCCTGCATTAGCCTTGCATTAGCCCTGCATTAGCCCTGCATCAGCCCTGCATTAGCCCTGCATTAGCCTTGCATTAGCCCTGCATCAGCCCTGCATTAGCCCTGCATTAGCCCTGCATTAGCCTTGCATTAGCCCTGCATTAGCCCTGCATTAGCCCTGCATTAGCCTTGCATAAGGGCATTAGCCTCGGTTCCCGTCGCCGTACTGCGTCTGACCGGGGGTTTCCTAGGTGATGTTGGGTGCTGTTTGGTGTGGTTGGATGCTGTTGGGTTCTCTTTGGTGCCGTGGGTGCTGTTGGGTGCTGTTGGGTGCTGTTGAGTGCTGCTGGGTGCTGCGGGGTGCTGCTGGGTGCTGCGGGGAGCGATGCTGGGTGCTGCTGGGTGCTGCTGGGTGCTGTTGGGTGCTGCTGGGTGCTGCTGGGTGCTGCTGGGTGCTGCTGGGTGCTGTTGGGTGCTGCATGTTGCTGTTGGGTGCTGCTGGGTGCTGCTGGGTGCTGCTGATGGATGAGGCGCGCGCTCCCCGCTCATTGTCATTATTAGCGTCGGCACGCGCTGCGCTGCGGGACGGCTGCCGGCTGACAGGCCGTGATGGATGGCGAGCATTAGCAGCCTGCCGGAGCGCCCGTGTCCGGGCCCGTATGTATTTAGCGTCGGGGGGAGCAGTGGGAGACGGACACAGCGCTGTCACTCCGCCTCCCCTGTGGTCGAGTTCAGATACGATAATGAATTGACTCCTGCGATAAACGCAACGTCGGCAGGAAGCTAAAGCGTGCGATCGATTTCTGTGCTTTTGCTACGGAATATTTTCATTGAATTGATAGTAAGACAAACAAGATTACAATTCATGTCACGCCGGCTAGCGGGCTAGCCTTACCGTTCTGTCTTCGATTGTATTAATCAGTAGTTATTGACCAGCCCTGCCCTTAAAGGTGGTAGTGGTCGCGGTGTCAGGTTCCCCCTGGGGAACACAGATTCCCGGGGTCCTGTCGGAGTCCTAAAGTGGGTCTGTGAGTCTGGATAGAGGGGTCTGTAGCTGGGCTCCCCTGGCCGAACCTGCCTTGGTTTATTCTCCTTATCCCTCTTCGTTTGCTTGTTGTTATCCAAGCCATGTTTGTATCATTATCCTATTTCCATATCTTCTGTGTGTGTGTGTGTGTGTGTGTGTGTGTGTGTGTGTGTGTGTGTGTGTGTGTGTCTGTGTGTCTGTGTGTCTGTGTGTGTGTGTGTCTGTGTGTGTGTGTGTGTGTGTGTGTGTGTGTGTGTGTGTGTGTGTGTGTGTGTAGGTTATCTCTTTTCTTCCTACAAAATGTCTCCTGACGCCTAATGGGCTGTCTCTCTGTGTATGGGACAGGAGCGGTGTTTCTTAGGAGTGCTCACCAAGGTCGTATTGTAATCTGGTGGGCAGAAGCGAGTTACTCCGCAGGACTGGATGATAAGCCGTTCAGCTGTTTACCACGGGCCCCGGCTGGGGCGCCATTCCTACCTTCACTCCCCCCCCTCCACCATTTGCAGAAATTGGCAAGAGAGAGACGCAGCTTTGCATGTTCGTCACATGTATGCATAAATGCGTAATTGTGCGTATATGCTGCCAAGTCATGTGTGTGTATGTGCCGGTGCGTGTGATCCAGGCATGTGTGTGTGAGTGTGCATGCACGTGTGTGCACGTGCTTGGGTATGCAGTCGTGTGTGTGTGTGTGTGTGTGTGTGTGTGTGTGTGTGTGTGTGTGTGTGTGTGTGTGTGTGTGTGTGTGTGTGTGTGTGTGTGTGTGTGTGTGTGTGTGTGTGTGTGTGTGTGCATGTGTGTGTGTGCATAGGCGTGTGCGTGTTGCCATTGTTGGGAGCTCACTGTGTTATAATCGTATTAGTTCAGGGACCAAACCTCTACATGGCTGTGATGCCGTGTTCCCGCCTAGCAATTAAGAGTGGAGAGAAGGAGAGAGGAGACGAGAAGGAGAGAGGAGGAGAGAGGAGGAGAGAAGGAGAGAGGAGACGAGAAGGAGAGAGGAGGCGAGAAGGAGGGAGGAGACGAGAAGGAGAGAGGAGGAGAGAAGGAGAGAGGAGATGAGAAGGAGAGAGGAGGCGAGAAGGAGAGAGGAGGCGAGAAGGAGAGAGGAGGCGAGAAGGAGAGAGGAGGCGAGAAGGAGAGAGGAGGCGAGGAGGAGGGAGGAGGCGAGGTGCCCCCTCTGGTGGGGGTGTTCTGGAGCTGAGCGTATTGGGGGCCGTTAGTGCTGATTGGTCGGGGGTGCAGTGCTCACAGCTTCCAGTGACAGACCCCGGAGCCCCCCCCCCGCCCGGCGGTGTTGCTGGATGCATTTGAGCGTATTGGGGACCGCTAAGTGCGGGCCGGGGCTCTGTGGGGCGTCCTCCGCCGAGCCCCGTGATGTCAGAGACGGGGTGAGGGACGGCCGTCATTCGCTCTCCAGTGGCACTGCGATACCTTTTCAACTGCTTGCCCACCTCCTGAACTGCTCCACCGGCTCTGTCGGCGCCTCTCACCACCCCCGGCATGTCCAGCACCACCACAGGGTCGAGCACATGGCACGACATCAGCACACCACCACCACCACCACCACCACCACCACCTACCTCCTCCACCACCACTACCTCCACCACCACCACCACCACCACGAACCACCACCACCACCACCACACCACCTCACACCACCACCTCCACCACCACCACCACCACCACCTCCACCACCACCACCACCACCACCACCACCACACCACCACCTCACCACCCACCACCACCACCACCACCACCCACCACACCACCACCTCCACCACCACCACCACCACCACCTCCACCGCCACCACCACCAACCTCCACACACCACCTCCTCAACCACCACCACCACTTTATCCACCACCACCAACCTCCACCACCACCACCTCACCACCACCACAGAACCCACACACACCAATACAAATACACTTATGTACCTAGCCTCTGTCACACACACACACACACACACACACACACACACACACACACACACACACACACACACACACACACACACACACACACACACACACACACACACACACACACGGATATGTACACGCACACCCTCACACATAAACAAACACGTACAAACACACACACAAAAAACACCCACACCCACTTGTATGTGCATGCGCCCTAGTTATTAAGTCTTCCCAGTCATTAGCTCCCCAGTTAGCCGCTAATGAAGACAACTCTAGCATGTCGGTTTCAGGTGTTCCATTAGCGCTACTTATCTATATGGCTAGGAGGGAGCGAGAGGGGGAGAGAGAGAGATGCTAACAGGAGATAGCAACGCGGTGTACGAGAGGGTAGATTACCGGAGGCACAGCTGCAGCGGGCGATGTACACCCAGGCCTCCAGGTAGCTGCTCACACCACCGCAGGCCACGGACACGTCCGATGGACACTGAGATAATGAGACAAGAGAGAGGGCGAGAGAGACGGGGGGAGAGAGGGGGGGAGAGAGGGCGAGAGGGCGAGAGAGAAAGCGAGAGAGGGAGGGCCATAGAGAGGGGGAGAGAGAGCGAGAGAGGGAGGGCGAGAGAGAGGGGGAGAGAGGGAGGGCGAGAGAGAGGGGGAGAGAGAGCGAGAGAGGGAGGGCGAGAGGGAGAGGGAGAGGGAGGGTCATTCAATGCTAACCTCAAGAGGATATATGCAGCATGTCCTTGGAAAAAAACAACAAACAATCAAAACAACTTGGCCGGAGCTTGTATATTTATAGAATCCCCCCTCCACCCCCCTGGATCATTTTAATGTGGTGTTTTGATTAGCCACAACGCTGCGTGCATTAAAGCCGAGGTTCAGAGGAGGCGTATGGGAGGAGAGAGCTGTGCAGACGCTCTGGGAGAGAGGGGGGGGGGGCGTCGGGGGCTGACTGGGAAAACCGGGAAAAACACAATGAAGACTAATGATGGACCCTCTGGTGAGCGGCCTTATGGGGCTTGTTTGGTGGACGCACAGATTGTGATCCGCTGCTCCTCGCATCGATCGGCGCGGCAATATGAGCTCATTACAGAGAAGGGCCACGACAGGCTCTACTGGGGTCTGTGTGGGCGTACGGGATTATCTCTATATGAGGGAGGGAGAGAGGGGGAGGGAGAGAGAGAGGGGGAGCGAGAGGGAGAGGGAGAGGGGGGGGAGAGAGAGAGAGAGAGAGGGAGAGAGGGAGAGAGGGAGAGAGGGGGAGGGAGAGGGAGAGAGAGAGAGGGGGGAGAGAGAGAGAGAGAGAGAGGTGGGTTGGATGCAGAAGATGTGCATATATTTCTGTTTAGCCATTTGTAATTATAGTAATGTAATAGCATCTTACAAACGTGTGAATGTTTGCACATTTCACCTGCTTGTCCTTGGAAACACGGACCGCGTTATGAAATGTTTGGAGTAAGTGCTTTTCGTCTTGATAGCGGGAAAATAAATGAAGGTAGCGGGGCCCGCTGGAGTGAAACAGAAGGAGATTCAGCAGTACTGGCTTATTGGGTGTTTGTACGAGTGGATGCACTAATCCCATAAAGTATAAAGTGTCTTCAAGCGCGACCACTGTCCCTTACAAAGCAGAACTTCATTTTATTTGAGTGGGAGCGGCTATTTTTAGCCCGAGAGACAATAGACGGGGCACCTGAGGAAGGCTCCCTCAGTGGTCCGTAAACCCCCCCGTCCCCCCTTCTGCCGCCGCCACTCCGAGAACATGCCGTGGTCTCCGTGGCGACCTTGTGGACAACCTTCGGGCGGCCCTGGGCCCAAGCAGCTGCTGCTGGCCCGCCCGGCGCCCGAGTCGTAGTAGTAGTAGTCAGCTGTCTCCGGCCGGGGGGAGACGCGCGCGCCGCCGCGCTAATACCTTTCTGTTATTGTTGTTTTCCTTTGGCTTGGCTGTGGATGGACGTTTCTGCCAGATATCGATTTAAAAATGAAATGAGAAAATCCATGCCAATTCATCAATTCCCTGTTTTTGACATAATTTGTATTCGGCTGTTGTCGTCACACATTCTTAGTTTTCTGATTACACGGGTTTACCGGGATGGGATGGGATGAAACGGGATCAAGGGGTACGTCGATGGATCCGGGTGTGCGCTTTCGACTTTAAAGTGTTGTCCGTGTCTGGATTTACTAAACCTCTTCCTCCTCCTCCCCCGTCTCCCAGGACTACACCCTGACCATGTACTTCCAACAAGCGTGGCGGGACAAGCGCCTTTCCTACTCGGAGATCGCCCTGAACCTGACGCTGGACAACCGTGTGGCCGACCAGCTCTGGGTGCCCGACACCTACTTCCTGAACGACAAGAAGTCCTTCGTCCACGGCGTCACCGTGAAGAACCGCATGATCCGCCTGCACCCGGACGGCACGGTGCTGTACGGCCTCAGGTGAGACCCGGGGGCGTCTGGACCCCGCCTCACAGCCCCGTCCCGTCGGCGGGGGTCGGAGGATTATTCCGTAGCTTAAAGCCCCTCCACGCGCTCAGCACAGAGGGGTCCAAGAGGTTAAAGGGGTGATGTTATGCCACCAGATGTGAGTGTGATTAGCCGATACAAGCCGTTTGACACCACCCTGTGGCACGATATCACCCCGCTAAACTCTGGGACTGAATATCCAAAGTATCGAAAACCCTGAGCTAAAGTGTGAGTTTGTTGTTTTACACTCAGATACACAAACTGTTCAATTTGGGCATCTCTGTGTATATATATATACGTACAAGTGTAGTATGGTTAAATAGGCGACATTTTGTTAAAGGTCATTAATATTAAATTGGCTGACTGATGAGTGCATGGCTGCAGAATAGAGTTGTGTGGTGACCTGCCTCGCCTCGTCCCATTGGCTGTGGTCCGTGGAGTTCCTCCGTCACTCAGAGCCCCTCCATCAGTGTGGCCCTCACATGCGTGCGTGGGTTTGGGTTCCTGCGCAGCGCGGTGAATGAAGCAGGCGCCCCTCAGCCATCCACAGCCCCCGTCATGGTCCTCAATATATGATGATTTGCCATATCAATATTTGATCGGGGGGGGCGATCAATAATGAACCGCCGATGTACAAACAGAATAAATGTGTTCAATTGTGTGGGCCGGACCTCGCTGGGTGAGAGTGTTCTCCTCGCGGC
>OLKM01000345.1:163480-173480 GCA_900291075.1 Melanogrammus aeglefinus
CAGGCATTATCTGCCCTCTGATGGATTAACGGCCCCAGCCCCAGCGTCGGGGTCGCCCCACCGCAGAGGGGGCTGTCCTTGTCCCACTAATGAGCTCTGGAAACCCCCACTTCTCTTCATGAACTCGGTGCATTTTAACAGAAGTCCTAAGTACCCCTGCCTCCACCCCGCAGAGCTCAGGCTGGCAGTATCACCTGCTGGGCAGCACCGAGCAAGCATCGATCTCCTCCTCTTCCTCCTCCTCCTCCTCCTCCTCCTCTTCCTCCTTCACATGCAAATACATACCCACGCACACGCAAACACACACACAAAAACACATACACACAGACACATACACTCATAAATACACACACCCACGCACATACACGCACACACACCCACGCATGTATGAATAGAATGTGTCTGTCTGTCTGTCTGTCTGTCTGTCTGTCTGTCTGTCTGTCTGTCTGTCTGTCTGTCTGTCTGTCTGTCTGTCTGTCTGTCTCTATCCAATCTTCTTTTGTCCAAACCTCTCTTTTCTTTGTCCTTTCTCCTCCGCTCCTCTTTAGTCTCTCTATTTCTGTGATGTAATGAACTGATAGACCTCTCTCTCCGCTCTCTCGTCTCCGCTTTCATGACTGTTGTCTAGTTCTCTGGAGCTCTCATGTAGGCTGAGAGCTCCTCTCCTCTCTCCTCTCTCTCTCCTCTCCCCTCTCTCCTCTCTCTCCCCTCTCTCCTCTCTCCTCTCTCTTCCCTCTCTCCTCTCTCCTCTCTCTCTCTCTCTCTCTCTCCTCTCTCTCTCTCCTCTCCTCTTTCCTCTCTCCCCTCTCTCCTCTCTCTCTCTCTCCTCTCCCTCTTTCCTCTCTCCCCTCTCTCCTCTCTCCCTCTCCCCTCTCTCCTCTCTCTCCTCTCCTCTCTCCTCTCTGCTCCTCTTCTAAACTGGAGCAGGAGTCTGCCATACATCGTGACGTAGCATCAATCGACCGCCGCCATTTTGGAACTGTTGATTTGAATATTTGGAAACGAGGCATTGGCATGTTGGTTATTGTGTTGGTGGTAATGTTTTTTTTGGTCGTTGTTTAGTCGTTCGTGAAATGATTCGTCATTATGGGCGATGTTGTTGTGTTTGAAACTGCCGCAGCGTTTCTCATGTGAGATGTGGCGAAACAAAAATGGAATAAGCCTTTCGTCTACGCCTTATCAACATAGATTTAGGACGATAGAGTCGCACAACTCCTTTGACTCCTCTCAATATGGCGGATTATCACCCTCAGAATATCACACGATGCATTCTACAATCCCCTATACTCTGAACGCTGCTATTGTGAGATTCAAGACCCAAGCTTTATGAGAAGGTGTTTAAACAGGCATCCATAATTGAACGATTGATCAATATGGATGGAAACAACGCATTTGGTTATATGTAATATGCTTAATTGTAATATACATACAATTATACATGTGAGTATAAATATATCCAGGAAGTTATGTTCCAGTTCAGGGTAGAGATGAACCCCCCGGCCCCACTGGGACGCTGATGTTTCCCCCTGAACACCGACCCACAGAAGGAGGGAAGACTTTATAAACATTACTTCTTTTATTCCAAAAGAAAGGCTGTTGGATAAATGATTCAGTGAATCTAAATAGGTCAGCACTCCGCTCATCATGAGTAAGAGAGGGGACAGGGGGGGGGGGACAGAAGGGGGGGACCGGGAGGAGAGCGATGACGCCCGCCTGCTGCTCTGCTACCGTGACGATGAGGATGAGGAGGGTCCGCCCTGCGCCGAGACAGAAGGGTCTCGCTGCGGCCGTGCGCCGACTGGATGCTTTCTGAGGAGGGGAGTGGAGGAGGGCGGGGGGGGGCGCTGGCCTTGGCTCCACTGAGATGTCAGTGGTTCAAGTGCACAGAGCTCATTGTTGTCTTCTCCTGATTGCGACTCTCGTCTCCATCGGTGGATGCCGCGCTCTGAGTGGTGCTGTGGTCTGAAGGGACCCACGGCCGGTCTCACCTGGCGTCGCGGCGGTGACTTCAGGTCTGCCTTAGAGTGACGTGCACACTGTGGCCGTCCTGTCCCACCTCACCTGGCCTTCCTGGGAATCTCCCCCAAAAACCATCCGGGAAAAGGCTTCGTTACATTTAACATTGTTGTTGAAAAAGAGTGCAAAAAAACTACAACCCCAACGCACCCATCCCAACCCACACACACACACACACACACACACACACACACACACACACACACACACACACACACACACACACACACCACACACACACACACACACACACACACACACACACACACACCCCACCACCCCACACACGGACATCAACGTCAGGGGTAGAAGCAACGTGTGGAGGTTCAGGCCCGCTAGAACGTACCCTCTCTGAGTCTCCCCCCCCGCCCCCCCCGCAGACGGCTACACCACGGACGACATCGAGTTCTACTGGCGTGGCGGCGACGGCGCCGTGTCCGGCGTGGACCGCATCGAGCTGCCCCAGTTCTCCATCGTGGACTACAAGCTCATCTCCAAGAACGTGGTGTTCTCCACAGGTAGGCCCGCCGCCGCCCGTCGCCCGTCGCTCGCCGGCTGTTGCTAGGCTACCACGTCTGCCCCTGATCCGGGAGGAGAGACGTCCTCTTCCTGTCGGCCGTGATCGGGACGGACGCGTTCCCCCTGCCACTGTTGAGCTCTGCCCAATGTTTGTGTTGCAGATATAGATATAGATATAGATATAGATATAGATATAGATATAGATATAGATGTATATAGATAATGTATAGAGCAGGGAGTCTGTGGAGTACGGGATCCGATGGAGTGATTTATACCTGTGCTGCATGGGGCTCAGGGGGTACAGCAGGTTGGCTGGTTGGCTGCTGTACCCCCTGAGTTCTAGATACCTAGTTGGATCCCTGGCTCCTCCTAGCTGCGTGGCGGAGGTGTCCCTGAGCGAGACCCCTCTGACGAGACCCCCTGACCGCCGTCGGTGTGTGAATGTGTGCATGAGTGGGTGAATGTGAGGCAGTGTTGTACGGCGCTTTGAGTGGCCACTGGGGGGGGGGGGGATTCGTGGCGTTCCTGGTTGGGGGGCTTTATGGTTCTCGTAAGGCAGCAGCAGGCAGAATGTTTCAGGCGGGTTTGAAGAATAAAAGTTAACAGCTCTCGAGCCAACGGGCCGTTAGCTCCTGTTAGTGGGACACTTAATGATATTAAAATATGAACAGATAAAGATTTTTATTGTTGAATCCACTCCAAGCAATTTGAACCGTTTCTTTGTTAATTAGTAAAATATATATTTATCTAAATATATATCTTTACGTTTCAATTTAGTAGACGCTTTTATCCAAAGTTACTCACAATACGTATATACACATGTACTTCTTTGGTGTTCGTTTGGATCTGGGTAAAACATACCCCCCCCCCTGCAGGGTCGTACCCCCGCCTGTCGCTGAGCTTTAAGCTCAAGAGGAACATCGGATACTTCATCCTGCAGACCTACATGCCCTCCATCCTGATCACCATCCTGTCCTGGGTCTCCTTCTGGATCAACTACGACGCCTCCGCAGCCAGGGTGGCCCTGGGTAGGACCCCGCCCTCCCCCTACCTCCCCCCAACTCCCTCCACCTCCCCCACCGTCCCCCCCCCACCCCTCGTCCTAACTCCCCGTCCTCATGATTTATTATTCACTCACAGACTCATTCAATGAAGGCACGATGACCTGAGATGTTGTTTCTGTTTTGTGTGCATTGATAAAAGGTTGGCGTTGACTTCGCCGTGGTAACACCGGTTCTTTCCACCCGTACAGCGAAGCGAATATTAAACAAGTGTAAAGAGAGCTTAAGACCCCGTGGCTGACACACAGGGCGTCTGTGGAATCAGCCCGACCTCTGTGTTGACGAGGGACTCGCTCCCCTCCCTCAGCGCTTCACAGCGTTTAGCCCGCCGTGTAACCTCCTCTGTTAGCTTTAGCGCGCCGCCCTTAGCACTTCTGCCACGGAGCACAGCCTGGTGTTCAGAGATGACTACGCGTGTGACTCACGCAGAAGAAGAAGAAGAAGAAGGCGAATGTGTTTATTTCAACCTTGAATTTCACTGTTTTTCTATCTTTTCGCCTGTATGTCTTCAGTCTGCACGTCCCTGTGTCTGTCCGTCAGTCCCCGGGCTCTCATTGGCCAGTGATTAGCTCCTAACACTGAACTAAACCCCAACCTCAATGGTAAACATTCAGTGATATTGACTTGCGTCACTACCAAAATAATAATCAACCAACATTGCTCATAGACAGCTAAATGTTCCTCGGAATAAATTGCCGTAAACAAAACAAATATTGTAAAATGAATCAAGCAGAGAATGTATGAATGATTGTTTGAAAGACATAGAAGCCATTCACCTGTCCCAGTGTGTGTGTGTTTGTGTTCACATTTTCAGGAGCTGGAAGTCGGTGCCCTGAGACATGTTGTGACGCTGCTGGCTTTGGAGTTATTTATAATAACGTGTGAATCTGACCAGATGCAGATTGTGCAAGCAGATGACTAATGTATCAAACACAATGCGTGTACATCCAAAAAAAAACCAGGTGAACCGTGCTGTGACTAACCGCAGGGGGTTCAAGTGGTCACACTGTGCTTTTTACACAGCCAGTAGGTTTGGTCCCGTGTACAATCACGTTCGCAACTGCGGCGAATCTCATAACGCTCCATTATTTATCTTCATAATGTATTTATGTACCAAAGACCCTTGTGCAAACGAATGCCGGGATGGTCCCCGCATCTTCCCTCACACAGCCGCAACAGCCGCAAACACATCAAACACACACACACACACACACACACACACACACACACACACACACACACACACACACACACACACACACACACACACACACACACACACACACACACACACACACACACACAGTGGCTCTGTCTCCCCGGGGTTGGCTCTCTGTATGGTTCTGTCCACATGGGTTCTGCCTGTTCTTCCCTCTGAGCCGCGTCAGCTAGGTCTCTACTGCTCATGCTCCAGAATCAAAGACCAAACATTCCCCCCCACCTGCCGCCGGCTCTGTGAGATGGGTGGATGAGTCTCATTCCAACAACACCTGAATAAACAACGACCACCTCTGAAACCTCATCCCTTCCTCCGTCGTGGACGGCTGAATGTGTGTGAGTGTGTGCGCGAGCCCCCAGAACACTAACCCCGCCTCCACTGACCTCCAGGGATCACCACGGTGCTCACCATGACCACCATCAACACCCATCTGAGGGAGACGCTCCCCAAGATCCCGTACGTCAAGGCCATCGACATGTACCTGATGGGTTGCTTCGTGTTCGTCTTCCTGGCGCTGCTCGAGTACGCCTTCGTCAACTACATCTTCTTCGGCCGCGGGCCGCAGAGGCAGAAGAAGGCGGCCGAGAAGGCGGCCGTCGCCAACAACGAGAAACTGAGGCCCGACCCCAACAAGGTACCAAGATGGACGCCGCTCGCCGTGTGTTGTCTGACGTGTGTTCTGAAGCTTTGTTCGTCAGACGGTTTAGAGGGGCGCTGGGTTGAGGGGGGGCGGTGTATCGACTTGGAGGTGATCATGTGATCGATGGGGAGCATTATCTCAGACCGGCTCAGCGCTCTTGTACTCGCTCGATGTGTCTCCCCGTTGTAGCCCTGTCTCCCCACTACAGATCCTTACAACATGTATAAGTACTGAAGCAAAATGAACCGAGTGATGCAGGGGCGACCACCGGCTTGTGTTTGAGCTCTTTGTTTCTGTGTATCTCAAGAGGCAAGAGCATGGGCTGCCTTCACAAGCCCTCTGTATCAAATGTACTCTTAGGCTGCTTAGGTTAGCGACACCCAACAACCATTTCTTTCTTCCTGCGTTGTGGCAAGCTGCGACTCCCACTAAGTAACAGTGCTGCTTTTGTATGCTTGCAGTGGCTGGTGGGAAATGTAGTTCAGAGAGATGATGCGCTGTATGCCAGAATGAAACAGAGGGAAATTGACGCATATGACTCGATGTGGGATCCCATCTTTGTGGACGATGCTGCATTAGGACTAGGCGAACAGAGGAATAAGGTACCGGAGGTTTAATCAATCCATCTGAATCGATATAGATCAGAGGACAATGCTGTAGTTGTGTGTGTGCCTTTCTTTGATTTCTGTAGACTTTTTATGCAGACACTTTGATCATCTCTCCACCATTGTGTTTCTACCCGCTCTTGGTTTACTCTTCATGCATTTTCCTGACCGGTTTGTTTTTGTACTTTGATTTCAGTAATGTGAGACTTATTTAGATTTACAATATGTTACATCTTTTAGTTCTTGAGGGATGGTTGATAGAATTGAAAATAGCATAAAAAATGAAACCCCCCAGAAAAGTTTTGTTACGTTCTCTAAGTTGAAAATACATAATATTTCTCAATTTGAAAAAAATAGCTCATATTTAATAACATTTATACATTTGCAATTATGCATTTGAGTTCCTAAGAAATACATTGCTTAGCATTACATTACTCAAAGAAAATATCTTCACTTTGGTGAAAAATCCCGCACATCTGACACTTTCTTCCTCCCGTCAAAAATAAATGATCAACTCCCAGTTTAGAACTTCAGCACAGATCATATAGTGGTACTGTTTCTTAATAATGGCTTCACACATTCTAAAGGGAAAAATCTTTTCTCAATCAGAAACAAAATGACTAGTTTGCAGATTAAGGGATTAGTGGAAGAGTTGTCTCCCTCAACTGTCAGGCTTTGAGTGAAGAAGTGTTGATCTGAATTCCCTTCTCAAGGTTTTCCAGCCGTAAACCTTTGACCCCCCCCTCTATCGTTTCAAAGTCCTCCTACCTCCAACCTTCTTCTCCCACATTACTCCTTTATTTTGGTTTCCCTTTATTTATTCCGCTTGTTTTTTGAGAAGAGAATTTTAACCGCACCGGTTGAAATTCTGAAAAAACAATAAGGAATTCTCACAAGAACGAGTTTGTAAAACTGCTTTGTGCTAGTACAGGAATGTGGTGTCATAGATTTTCTGTTCCACAATCATCTGAGTATAAAAGATGATCATGAACCATTACTTTAACTCAGCGCTGTAGATGAATCAAACATCTACTCATTTTGCTTACTTCCCTTAAGCATCCCATTGTTTTTAGTTGCTGACAAACACTTTTAGCCACACCTCATATTAAACCCTTCTAAGAGTATAGTCATGTGACTGGTCATGTGATCCCCTCCCAAACGAACACCGCCTCTCACCCCCCTCCCCCCTTATGTCTTCTCTCCCCCCTCCCTCCCCGCGGCGACGCCACCCCAACAGATGAACCCCGACGACAACATCCTCTTCAGCACCCTGGAGATGAAGAACGAGATGGGCGGGGCCCCCGGGGACCCCCGCAACACCATGCTGGCGTACGACAGCTCCACGCTGCAGTACCGCCGCGCGGCGATGGCTCGCCAGAACTATGGGCACAGTGCCCTGGAGCGGCACGCCCAGAAGAAGTCCCGCCTACGGAGGCGGGCCTCCCAGCTCAAGGTCAACATCCCCGACCTGTCGGACGTGAACTCTATCGACAAGTGGTCCCGGATGATCTTCCCCACGGTGTTTTCCTTCTTCAACGTGGTGTACTGGCTCTACTACGTCCACTAGACCCCCACCCGACCCCCAAACCCCCCCACCCCCCACCCCCCCGGCCGACAGAGGAGGAGGAGGAGGAGGAGGAGGAGGAGGAGGAGTTTGTTTGCGGCGTCCGGGGGGAGTTTGGGGAGGGGAGGAGGGGGGGAGAGGGGGGAGAGGGGGGAAGGAGGAATGGGGACGGGGGAGATGTGAGTGTGAAGAAGGGGAGATAAAAATATGATTGGTGGGTGAGAGAGGAGAGCGAGGAGAGAGAGAGAGAGCGAGCGAGAGGGAAAAACAGTGCGCCTACTTTTCTGCCGATTCATTACGAGAAAGTGTGACGAGAACGCG
Source organism: Melanogrammus aeglefinus (assembly GCA_900291075.1). Taxonomy (NCBI): domain Eukaryota; kingdom Metazoa; phylum Chordata; class Actinopteri; order Gadiformes; family Gadidae; genus Melanogrammus; species Melanogrammus aeglefinus. The sequence continues at coordinate 171,426 of OLKM01000345.1, forward strand.
AGGACTAATGGAGAGAGTGCCCGACAACCGGGTCGCCATGGCGATTCGTCGGGGACGGACAACACCGTAATGACTGATCAACACTTCGACAAAAGAGCCAGAGATTTGAAAAAGACAGACATTGGTGCCTGTTCCAGAATTTCAATATACCACTAATATTTGTCATTCGTAGCTTACTCTCTGTGGATCAAATATTTATGCTTGTGTTTGCATATACTTTAAGGATTGGTTTTGTTTAGTGTATCTATTTACTTCGTAGCCGAGCTGTCTGCATCCTGGGAAAGCTTTAGCGATGATTTTAAAGGAGTCATCCTTGATAGACTATTTTCCTATAATTACTGTATATCAAAAACATCCTTTAAAAGCATGCCTACGTTTTATTTCATTTGCATCTCAATCATAATGATCGAGCGCAAAGCATTTTGGTTTTCCTAGTTGGATTTATTCTGTCTAGCGATATGCGCGCTGCTTATTATGTCCCTGCTCTCTGACCCTCATCGCCATTACGTGGTTTGGTTCACTGGGGGTGTGCGTGCGTGCGTGCGTGCGTGCGTGCGTGCGTGTGTGTGCGTGTGCGTGCGTGCGTGCTGTGTGTGTGCGTGCGTGTGTGTGGGTGTGGTCAGTCACCAATGGGTGCTCTATTTTCTGCACATTTCTATATGGATATTCTAGTGGCACCGAATACGAATACATATAAGCTTCCTTTTTATTTTTCCGGCTGGCGACGGGTGGAATGGAGGGGTCCTGGGAATACTCCCAGGAAGGGGGGGGGGGGCGGCAGGAAGGGGAACCATGGAACGCTTTGGCAACATAAGAACCCACGTCTTCGGCACTCAAATACTCCAGCCCCATCTCACACAGCCCGGAAAAAAAAATTAAAACGAAGGGGAAAAAAAGCGAAAAAAAAACCCATTTATCCCTTCGACTTGTGCGTGCTTCTTTGGGCACGTTGCAGGACGCTCCGAAGGCAGAGAATGGCTTTATCGTGACATATGCAGGTGTATACGTGTCGCTGATGGGCGAGTTGAGTTCCAACTTTTTATTGCAATGAAAGTTGCTGCATAAATATGGTAATCCACAATCATCATTACCTGTAGAGTTGAATGATAGAGCTACGATGCGTTTCATTGTGATTAGGTTTCATGTAGATGAGGTTAAATCATGTTTAAAGAAAGAATTTAAAGAAGTTCATTTTTATAAAAATCTATACTGGTGATTTGTGTAAATACTATGGATTTATTCTATCCAAATGGGTCTCTCTATTGGTGTTTTTGCAGTTATCTAACAGATACAAATATTTCATTGAGTAAAAGAAAAAAAAAAACATTATAGGAAGAAAAAAACAAGTATCACAGTATCATATGTACTTTTATGGACTATATCTTTCCTTTCTTCGTTTTTCTTTCCTTTTGATGGACTCTAAAAGCTTCTACTTGGTGAAACAAAAACACTTCCAGAAACTCTCTCAGTCATTTTCGGGTCAATGTTTTTGTTCTGAAGAAATGACTTTACGTGGACCCCGCCCTCAAGTGACCCTCGTCAGCAGGCAGATTTTGTACAAAGATCCTGTAAATTCCAATTGTAATATTTCATAATGACTTATGTACATATCTTGTGTAATGATTGTCAGCAAATTACGAAGATGTATCTAAATTCAATTAAAACTCAATTCAGCCTATCACTTCATTGACGAATACACAGGGTTGAATGTTTGTGTGATTTTTATTTCAGTATTTGTCATTTCGGGGATGCTGTTGATTGACGCCTCGCGAGGTGGGCGGAGACTTGTCCTCCGACGGCGACAGCTTCAGCGCATGCGAGCGCGTGATTGGTTGAGAAAGGGGGCGGGGGTGATGGGGTCTAGCAGCCTGACCAATGACAGAGCGTCGAGGGCGGGGCTGGTAATGGAGAGAGGTGTAGTAGGGTTTGCCCCCGGGGGGCATGATGGCGATGGTAGGTCTCAACCCATAAGTGGGTCGCGATGCCTTACCTTAGTCTGAAAAAGGAAGCCCGCATTAAGAGGCGTGTTCAACGTCACGCTCCAGACTCATGTGG
>OLKM01000345.1:183480-189315 GCA_900291075.1 Melanogrammus aeglefinus
CACTACAAAGTACACATAAATACATAAAACACTTTGTTCAAAAATGAAGTCTCAGCCTACCATTGGGAAAACACATCTATTCAAAAAGCAATGCACATTGGGTAATTGAAAATACTTAGATACACACTTGAAAACATTTGCTTACAAAACTGAACACCAATCAGCCAGCTACAAAAAGGCCAAAGGGCAATTGTGCTCGTCCCGGGGCAGCGCGGGGATCCATTAGCCCACCGACGCACAATTGCCATGTTTTCTGTATTTACAGTACAGTAAACACAGTGTAATTTTGTTTTATTTTTGTTGTACTTTTGCTTAAACTGAATTTACTGCCCTTTAAAGTAGAGTTCTGCGATATACAGTATTGAATATTTGAACATTTGGTTGTTGTGAAAACGTGCCTTCAGTGGAACCGACCGACCTCAGTGAACGTGACGGACTGCAGGGTTTTAGATAAAGTAGACCAGTGTGTTGCTGCTGATCTGAACGTGTATTCAAAGTGGATTCAAATGATGCAAGTGTGCATCATTTTGTCATCAGAGTGAGATTTTGACAAAGGACTGCTAGGTTTGGATAGCAGAGTTTCCAATTTGACATCGTTGTGAACGGTACATTTCCCAGGGTTGTGTCATATTTTCTTGTGTGTTGAGTTTTGACACAATGAGCCGAGCAACGGGCAAAAACACATCAACTCAAACACGAGACTGAGGATAAGTACAACGTCGTTCCACACCCGTCATGTCACGTGGGCCGCGGGCGTCGGGGGTGACACACGGAGGTCGGTATGGGTTCCTACCGGCCGGGGGGCTCCATGCCGGCCTCATAAGGGCGTCATAAGGATCAGTTTCCTGTCTGTCTGCAGCTGCTGTCCACCCCCCCCCCCCGCCCCCCCACTACGGCTACGGCCAAAGTGGCAGCCTCAGCTGACACAGCCATCTGTACACGTGTGCTGTCACAGCCATCTGTACACGTGTGCGTGTGTGTGCGCGCATGTGTGTGTGTGTTTGTAACTGTGTTCCTGTATGTTTGTGTGTGTGCGCGCCGTAGAACTATTATGTGAAAAGTGCACATGCTTTGTGTTTGTGTCTGTGTCTTTGTGTGTGTCTGTGAACAAGCCTGTGTGTTTAAGTGTGTGTGTGTGTGTGTGTGTGTGTGTGTGTGTGTGTGTGTGCGTGTGTGTGTGTACATGTGTGTGGATGACTGCATGTATGAAGACAAGTGTGTGTACATTACTGTGTGTGTGTTTGAGTGTGCCTGTGTGTATATGCGTGTATGTGTGTGTGTGTGTGTGTGTGTGTGTATGTGTGTGTGTGTGTGAGTGTGTGTGTGAGTGCGTGTGCATGTCTGTGTGTGTGTGTGTGTGTGTGTGTGTCAGTGTGTGTGTGCGTGTGCATGTTTGTGTGTGTGTGTTTGTGTGTGTGTGCGTGTGCATGTGTGCGTGTGCATGTCTGTGTGTGTGGTGTGCATGTGTGTGCTTGTGTGTGTGTGTGCATGTGTGTGCTTGTGTGTGTGTGTGTATGTATGTGTGTGTGTGTGTGTGTGTGTGTGTGTGTGTGTGTGTGTGAGGATAGTGGTCTGGGGTAGTGGGGATCAGGTGGGCCAGAGAGCCCAGACTTCAGCCACAGCAGTGAGCACAAACAGACGCTTTGAGAACACTCCCGGTTCCGCTGGCCCGGGACCCACATCTGGGCCTCACACCCACACACAGCCTCGCCCAGGGGGGTCCCACAGACACCAGACACCCCTCGCTGGAGAAGGGGGCAGCCATTCGCTGGAGTTGTACCGCCGTATTCTTTAGGACCTGCTGGTGAACAGTCCGGTTTTTAAAAGGCCCACTTCCTACAATCGATGGATTAGCAAGGATGTCTTTGATTCGTTTACATTTACATTTAGACACTTTTATCCAAAGTGACTTACAATAAGTACATTTGTCAGAAGAAAGACTGACAACAATATATTGCACTAACAATTGTAATGTTAACCCATTCCCCGTATACAACAAAGAAAGCTAGGATAAGACACTACACAATGCTCAGTACTTTTTCTAAGTGCAAGGACGTACAACATAAATAAGGGTGTGTGAGGAGGGTGGAGAGGCTATACTAGTCTCTATAATTCAAACATAAATATATATATCACAGTGCTTCCACGCGATGCACGGGACGCCTTAAGTCAACTCTCCTGGTTCATTGTTCTGCTAGCGTCACGTTCAGGACGAGCCAGATCCCCTGACTGACACACAGGAATGCCGTCCGATCAGACGGTTCACGGTTCCTCCCGGAGTCGCTCGTTCAGAGACGCACACTTTTATAACTTCCTGGCTCGCAGGACTTAAAAAAGGAACGCTTTTAGTTTAGTTTGGTTTTACTCAAACCTCCTTGGAAGTAAAGAATCACTGAAGAGGATCAAGATAAAGTGGAGGTTATTCCCATTGTAGTCCTCTTTCATCGGTTACGATAGATTATACAACAGTTAGTTCCGACCAAGAAATTTGATTGGACAAGCGGCATTCCATGAGCACTGACATACTGTCGAGTATAACAGCACTGGGACCTTCAACTATACATGTTAACTAACAATGTTAACTAACTAGTGTGTTTATGTGTTGCTTGGCAACAGTTCCGTGGCGGATCTATTTGTCTTGGCAGAGTCAAATAAATCGTTAAATAAACAAAACGATGTTAACTAATAAATGGTGCATGTTGTATAAAAGTAATTATCTTTGGCACTCGGCCTACGGCCTCGTACCTACGACCAGCCGTGCAGATATTCAGTCCAACAGCACTCCCTCTCGTGTGATATTGCCTAAATGCACACCTATCGTTTGTCGGACATGTGTAGCGACAACAAATCGTGGTTATTTCAACACATTGTAAACAGGTTAAGATGTTTAACTCGCTGCACCCCGACTACCAGTCCTGGGGTCCCCACCGGTTAATGGATCGGAGGAGTCTCGTTATCGCAGCCAGACATCGAGCCACCCACGTTTACAAGATCAGCCAATTACTTTTATCATGTGAGAGATCAGTAATGTTCTTTATTCGGGACAATCAGCGTTAAACGAAGGACTTTAACGAGGGAGGCCGCGGCGGGGAGGGGCTCGGGGTGGGCTGAGCAGGAACACACGTGGGACCCACAGCACGCGCTGCAGGAACATTGTGGCTCGCTGGAACTAATGGGCTCTCCCACCCTGGGCCGGCCTCATGACTCCTGCTCCATCAGGGCGCAGGCAGCACAGGACGGGGTGTTCCTGACTGGAAGGCTTCCTTTAGATTGACGTTTACATTCATGTACAAAAGATGTTGCCTGCTGAACTCTGGCCCAACAAAAGGACGAGTTAGTCATCCAAATATATAACCTGAGCACACACACACACACACACACACACACACACACACACACACACACACACACACACACACACACACACACACACACACACACACACACACACACACACACACACACACACACACACACACAACACACACACACACACACACACACCACACACACACACACACACAACACACACACACACACACACACAAACACACACACAACACACACACACACACACACACAACACACACACATGCACAGACACACTCACAGACACACACACAAACACACACACACACACACACACAACACACACACATGCACAGACACACTCACAGACACACACACACACACACTAATGCATACACACACACCCAGGTCCCCACCCAGTACCCAGGCCCTCCCAGGGATTAGTGTGGGGTTGGGAGGCGGGCTGAGTGTGTGTTCGGCTCCAGGAGCAGCCTGATCAGGTCATACATGCACAGCAGCATACCTGCTCTACGACGTCCCCCCCCTGCTCCACGTCAGCAGCCTGGCTCTGGTGGTGGTGGAGAGAGAGACGGGACCTGACCCGCCGGTTCCAGAGAGAGAGACAGGGAGGGAGAGAGGGAAGGAGAGAGAGAGAGAGAGAGAGAGAGAGAGAGAGAGAGAGAGAGAGAGGGAGGGAGAGAGAGAGAGAGAGAGAGAGAGAGAGAGTGAGGGTGTCAGAGAGGGAGAGAGAGAGAGAGAGAGAGAGAGAGAGAGAGAGAGAGAGAGAGAGAGAGAGAGAGAGAGGGAGAGGAGAGAGAGAGAGAGATCTATCTATCTATGTATCTATCTCTTTCTCACATTTGAACTGGCTGGACGGTGTCCATGTTTAAAAAAGCAGTACTCTGGGCTGCATTCCAGTAACAATTGTATTACTTTCTGCTCTCTCTATATCTTCCCCCCCCTTCTCTCGCTCTCCCCTTCTCCTCTCCTCTCCCCCTCTCTCCCCCCCTCTCTCTCCTCCCTCTCTCTCCCCCCCTCCCTCTCTCTCTCTCTCTCTCTCTCTCTCTCTCTCCCCCTCCTCTCTCTCTCTCTCTCTCTCTCTCTCTCTCTCTCTCTCTCTCTCTCTCTCTCTCTCTCTCTCTCTCTCTCTCTCTCTCTCTCTCTCTCTCTTCCACCCCTCCTCTCTTCTCCCTCTCCTCTCCCTCTCTCCCTCTTCCTCTCTCTCTCTCTCCTCCTCTCTCTCTCTCTCCTCTCTCTCTCTCTCTCTCTCTCTCTCTCTCTCTCTCTCTCTCCCCTCTCTCTCTCTCTCTCTCTCTCCTCTCTCTCCACTCTCTCTCTCACCTCTCCTCTCTCTCCTCTCTCTCTCTCTCTCTCTCTCTCTCTCTCTCTCTCTCTCTCTCTCTCTCTCTCTCTCTCTCTCTCTCTCTCTCTCTCTCTCTCTCTCTCTCTCTCTCTCTCTCTCTCTCTCCCTCTGCGGGTAGTGTATTATCATTATCATTGATTCACGAGGGGAATGCGATCAGATGATTCACTCTCGTCTCAGCCAGGGGCAGCGCTTCACGGAGAGTCGCTGGAGGGACGTGAGGGTGGGCGACTTCGTCCGCCTGGGCTCCAACGAGGTGGTCCCGGCGGACCTGCTGCTGCTGAGCAGCTCGGACCCCCAGGGCGTGTGTCTGCTGGAGACGGCCAACCTGGACGGGGAGACCACGCTGAAGCAGAGGAGGGCCGTGGCCGGCCTGGGACGTCCTGTGAGAGCACACAGAGAGACACACACACACACACACACACACACACACACACACACACACACACACACACACACACACACACACACACACACACACACACACACACACACACACACACACACACAGTTACTGAGATACACACACAGAGAGACACACAGACAGACACACAGACACACGCACACAGACACACAGTTACTGAGATACACACACAGAGAGACACACAGACAGACACACAGACACACACACACAGACACACATAGACACTGAGATACACACACAGAGACGCACACACAGAAACACACACAGACACACACTGACACATACACACAGACACACACACACACAGTCACTGAGATACACGCACACAAAGTCACAGACACACACAGTTACTGAGAAACACACACAGAGAGACACACAGACAGACACACAGACACACACACACAGACACACACACAGACACACATAGTCACTGAGATACACACACAGAGACGCACACACAGACACACACAGACACAGACACACACACACAGTCACTGAGATACACGCACACAAAGTCACAGACACACACAGTTACTGAGAAACACACACAGAGACACACACACACACACACACAGACACACATGATACACACACAGATACACACACACACTCACGCACACACACACACACACACACACACACACACACACACACACACGACACACACACAGATACACACACACACTCACGCACACACACACACACACACACAACACCACAGCACACCAACACACACACA
>OLKM01000345.1:195640-308140 GCA_900291075.1 Melanogrammus aeglefinus
GAGAAAGGAGAGAGAGAGAGAGAGGAGAAGAGAGATCGATAGAGGATAGAGAGAGAGATGGAGAAGAGAGAGAGAGAGAGGAGAGAGAGAGAGAGAGAGACACTCGAACATCACCCGTCCTCCTGAATCCTGTCCTGAATATTCATAGCCCGGGCCATGTTTGTGTATCTGTGTTGACTTGTTTATCCTCTTTCTCCCCCCTCCTTCCCCTCTGTCATCCTTCCTGTCAGTTTGTCATCCCCCATCCTTTACTGTTTAACGTCTATCAGACCTCAGGCATTCAGCTTTGTTAGCTCCTGTTATTTTATTGCCTCGTTCACCAAATGAAGGAGTCCCTGGCTTCTGTTTGCTGATCTAGCGTCACCAACGTTGACCAAATATGTGTCTGCTGACGCGATGCCTGGCCGCAGTACCTAGAGCCGTCACCGAGCGGTGTGCGTTCTCCTTGAGGGGAGCACACACGGGCCCGTTATAGAACCCAGGGCCCAACCGTCGTCCCTCTCACCAGTGGTCAGCGCTGATGCCTGTAATTGCTCTGTGCAGCCCCGGTCCAGACGGCGTTGTGTCTCGCTAAATGAACCACAGGGAGACGGCGGAGTCGCAAGGGGAACCGGGGGGTCGCCCTTCCTAATGTGATTACTCGTTGTTCTCAGCTGTGCCGTTCTGGAACAGCGTACTCCAGCTTGAGTTTCTAATTTTAGGTTAAAACACACGCAGTGAATTAAAGCGTCTCCTTGTGGATGGACGAGGGCCTGCCCGGGGGGTAGCAGACTCGCCTATAGGCCCATACCGCTTCTCTTTTAGGCAATTATGTCTTATCTCCGCACCGCAATTCCAAATTGACCTCACATGCTCCGATTCGAGGTATTAAAGAGCGAGTGTGAGAGAGTACAACTTGGGTATTAACGTATAAACATTGGTATCATCTTTCCAACTCTCAAAGTTGAGCCAACTTTCCAGCACCTCCGTCTCCACCGGCCCGTCGTACGCCCTGTCCAGCCTGGCCCAGAAGCTGCGCCGGAGCCTGGCCTCCTGGAAGCCCCTGAACCGACGGGACAGCCCGGACTCCCAGGTCCTGGCCCTGGAGGAGGAGGAGGAGGAGGAGGAGGAGGAGGGAGGAGGACGGAGGAGGAGGAGGGAGGAGGAGGAGCGCGGCCGGGCTTTGGGCCGTGCCGGGGACACACTGAAGAGCTGCCGGCTGGTGGTGGACTCGGACGAGGTCCTGTTTGAGGCGGAGAGTCCGGACGAGGCGGCGCTGGTGTACGCGGCCAAGGCGTACGGGTTCACCCTGCTGGCCCGCGGCCCCGCCGGCGTCGCCGTGAGGCTCCCCCACGGAGAGAGGCTGGAGGTGGAGGTGCTGGACACCTTGTCGTTCGACGCCCACCGGAAGCGCATGTCGGTGCTGGTGCGCCATCCCGTCACCGGGGAGATGGTGCTCTACACCAAGGGGGCTGACTACACCATGATGGAGCTGCTGGGCTCGCCCTGCGCAGGTACTGCTAGACATGCAGGGATGGGAGATCTTGGTTCTGCAAGCTAAAGCTCTGTGTCTCTCAGGGTGAACGGTGAGGGGTGATGGGCTCTCTTGTGAGACGGCGTTTGGTGGCTCAGCGCTCCATCTTATCACGGACGTATTTGAAACCTCACGTATGATGTGGTACATCTTCCAGAGCAGCTTAACGGCGACCAGAGGAGTGTCGCAGCAAACTGCCAGAAACACCTCGACCAGTACGCCAAGGAAGGGCTTCGAACCCTCTGCTTCACCAGAAAGGTGAGTCAACTACCGCCATGTTTCTACTCATCACCCATTAAAAAATGTCGCCTGTATGTATGTCAATTATGGCCCCCGTTGCACTCCTGATCACCCTTAGAACGAGGGATCCCCCACTCTGCGTTCCTTCTCAAGGTTTTTTCCTCACTTATTAAGTTCTTCCTTGACCTCTGAGGGGCTAGGGTCAGGTGACATAAATGCATGGACTGTGAAGCCTTTTAAGTCTGTACCTGTTATTAAGGGCTATACAAATACAATTGAATTGAATTGAATGTACTACAATATGGTTTGGACCGCTGGGTTTGACCGTGCCTCCTCTGACGTCCAGACAGTGAGCGAGAGAGAGTACAGTGAGTGGTCGACGCTCAGGCAGACCGCCCTGGCTGCCATGGACAACCGAGTGGGGCAGGTCAGGGACAGCGCCATCCACCTGGAGAGAGATCTCACCCTCCTGGGTAACTCCCCTCGGCGCCAAGCATGCACGAGTGTGTCCGCTTGACATGCACACCCCGCAGTAAAGAGTGACACGCTCCAGCTTTGTATTCCGGGCGTTCTGACCAGCCACGGTCCTTGTGTTTGTGTTCGGGGTTCCAGGGGCCACAGGCATTGTGGACCGTCTGCAGGACAGCGTGCCTGACACCATCGAGGCTCTGAGGAAGGCAGGCATCCAGGTGTGGGTCCTGACCGGGGACAAGCCGGAGACAGCTGTCAACATCGCCTACGCCTGCAGGCTGCTGGATGAGGGAGACATGGTCATTAACATGAGCTCCAAGGACAAGGTGAGGGAACACACTCCTGTGTGTCCTAGTGGCTGTGTGCCCGGCCTGGGCCGGTTTTGTCCTGCGTGGCGGCTCACCGTGACTCCCAAAATAAACAGTGTTCGTTATTTACGCTGTTCAGTTGCGTTGGGATTTTAAGTGCACGCAAAAATTAATGACTGCGTTCATTTAATCGTGCCTTTAACACACAGGTAGATGGTCAGGAAAAGTGAACGCCATATCTATTCGTATCCATCCATCCCAATTAGCCATGTCTCCTCAGGCTCATGTCATCTCCAGGTTCTGGACACATTCGGCCGTTCAACTGTCTGACTTAAGTGGCCCAGGCTTCAAATCCCATCCCAGCCCCCAAAGGTCAACCCTTTAAGGTCCTGTCTGCTGGGGGAAGGACGTGTGACACCGGGGTTCTAGTTCTCTGTGGTCATTAAAGATCTGGTGGCACGTAGGGCAGGAAAAGGCCTTCTGAAAACAGCCTGCTCATCCAATCAGCCCCCCCGGTCTCCAATCGGCCAAGAATGAGCACTCAGCGCTTGGGCTCCCTGTACGGAGGCACTGGGAGCTCCGGACCCTGGGGCGGCCTCAATCCACTCAAGTGGGACCAGACATCCGTGATGGATGGAGTGAGTTACTCCCGGAATAATATCGAGTGCTTTCAAATCAAATGAAAGGTCCAATATACGCAACCCAGGCTGTGCTGAGGTATCGCGTTCAGACTCCTCAGAGGGCCCACCTCCTCTCTGAAAGGAAAGGGGGGGTTCGTTTTTAATCAATTTTTTTTTTTATCCGAACACCGCCTCCGGCTGACGACCCGTGGGGGACTTCCAGTCCAGGTGCGCTGCCCTAAATAACACACCAACCGGGTTCCCTGTTGTAACAGCAGAAATGCTAGCGTAAATATGTGTTGTGATGTCTGGTCCTCGAGGTTATAAGAGGAGAAGTCATTGTACAGCCTGAATTCATTCCTGTTCATTCATCAGACACTCGTGCTCCGTTAGAGGATAGGATGGCTTCTTATTCTGACTCAATGGCAATACATCAAATCTGCTAATGGTTTAATTGTCATAGCTTATAGAATGATCTATTCCCCACAGTTTAAGTGTTATTCCCCCTCTTCATGTGTTAGCTTTGAGCTCAGTCCAACCAATCGAATGGCAGCCTCACGGCCGTGAGGAGGTGGTCCCCTAGTGGGGAAGTCTGGTACCACGGGAGCGCCCCTCCACCCGTCGAGAGCGACGGAGTGCCCCCGTTAACGACCCCTCGTCTCCCCTTCCCAGCGCCAGTGTGCGTCCATGTTCGACTGCACCCTGGAGGCGGTGCGGTGCTACCCGCCGGGCCCGGACGGCACCGTCACCGACCCCACCGTCGCCATGGTGATCGACGGCCGCACCCTGGCCATGGCCCTGGAGTCGGACCTGCAGGAGCGCTTCGTGGAGCTGGCCCGACGCTGCCGCTCCGTGCTCTGCTGTCGGGTCACGCCCGTGCAGAAGAGCGCCGTCGTCAAGGTCGTCCGGGACAAGCTCAAGGTCATGACGCTGGCCGTAGGTGAGAACGCCCCGCCGTCGGCAGTGACTTATTTGTGAAACACGGAAACATGTATGTTTGTGTGCGAGGCGCCTGTGTTTCAGTGTGTCTTTGCGTGTGTGTGCAACCGATGCGTGCTGGCGGCTAAGTGCATGCGTGCGTGGGCCATGTGTCTGTCGTTTTATACCGTGCTCCGTGTTCACACTCGCCTCCTTCAGGGGACGGGGCGAATGACGTCAACATGATCCAAGCGGCTGATGTGGGAATCGGCATCTCAGGCCAGGAGGGCATGCAGGTGAGTGTCTCCGTTTCTCCACGTCTTTAAGATGTTGTCAGGGAACCTCTCGCTGTGTGAACACTGACCTGGTGGAACATGAGGCAGGGGGGAGACGGTGACTGCGTGGTTGACTCCCTCAGGCGGTGATGGCCAGCGACTTCGCCATATGCCGGTTCAAACACCTCCGGAAGCTGGTGCTGGTGCACGGCCATTGGTGCCACAGCCGGCTGGCCCACATGATCGTCTACTTCTTCTACAAGAACGTGGTGAGCGTTTAGCGTTTTGATCCCCATATTGTATGAGATACTTTCCTTTCACGTTAACGTGTCATTGTGTGGACTGTCTAACCCGGTTCCCCTCACCGGTCTCAGGCCTACGTGAACCTCCTGTTCTGGTACCAGTTCTACTGCGGCTTCACTGGCACCACCGTGATAGACATCTGGCTGGTGATCTTCTTCAACCTCTTCTACACCTCAGTTCCCCCCATCATGTTTGGCATAATGGACCGGGACGTCTCCGCGGAGACGCTGATGGGCCTACCGGAGCTGTACCGGCTGGGGAAGGGGGTCAGTGCCTAGCATGTGGTGTTCACATGTCATGTTTAAGAATATAGGGATTGTTTAAATTGTGAGACATACCAATTATGCTTTTTTACATGCGGCAATGATTTTGTTTTAACTGTGTGTGCTGGTGTGTGTGTGGGTGTGTCTGTGTGTCTGTGTGTGTGGATCCACGCGTGTGTGTGTGCATGTGTGTGTGTGTGTGTGTGTGTGTGTGTGTGTGTGTGTGTGTGTGTGTGTGTGTGTGTGTGTGTGTGTGTGTGTGTGTGTGTGTGTGTGTGTGTGTGTGTGTGTGTGTGTGTGTGTGTGTGTGTGTGTGTGTGTAGTAGGAATACAAGTCCTCCATCTTCTGGGTAGCCATTCTGGACGCCTTTTATCAAAGTCTTGTGTGCTTCTTCATCCCGTACTTGGTAAGAACATTTGTTTTATCCACTGGTTTTGATATTAAACAATCCCAATGAAATGACGATTCAAACAACTAGCGTCCTCAATTGGGTGCCCGGTTGTTTCAGATAACGCTTGTTTGTACCGTCATCTGTTCTCTCAGACTTACCGGGGTTCAGACATTGACGTGTTCACCTTTGGAACCCCGTTGAACACGGTGTCTCTGTTCACCATTCTACTGCATCTGTCCATCGAGATCAAAGCCTGGGTGAGAGGTGCCGTTGGACATCATTCATCAAACGTTGTCTGACATCATTTAAAACATTCTGATGGTACTCCTATCGAAAAAATAATGCAAAAGGGTCAATATTATTGTAACCGAACAAATGTATTAAAGTTAAAGTTATATTTTAATGTTCATCCTGTATTTAGCGTTTAAAAGATGCCAGAGTCAAATAGATGACTTGGTCAGGTAGTGATTATGGACGAGAAAGCCCTCCGATTGGCTTAGCATATAGCCAATAAGGCGTGGTGAATCATCAGCATTAGGAGAGTAGAGTTAGGTTGGATATCACAACTTGACTAAAACATGACTCAGGCCATTATGCTGTGAGGGTATGCTATATCAATACTGCTGCTCTTCTCCAGTGAGACGGAATGATCCCGGACCAGGCTGAGAGCCTGAGGAGCGTTCTCCAGACGGGCGGGGCCTCAGGTCTAGACTGGTCCTCATCCAGGTGTGTGTGTGTTAACCCTCCGCTGCGTGTGTGTGTGTCTCTCAGACGGCGGTCCACTGGGGGGTCATGGTGGGCAGCATGGGGGTCTTCTTCGTCTCAATCCTGGCCTACAACGCGCTCTGCGTGACCTGTAACCCTCCCGCCAACCCCTACTGGACCCTCCAGACCCAGATGGGGGACCCCATGTTCTACCTGGTGTGTCTGCTCACCACCGTGGTGGCGCTGTTGCCCAGGTAACCATTCCTAAACACGGAGGGCCCCTTCGCCTGTCGCTCTGTCAACCAATCACGACAACAGCACACCTACGGATTTGTACCCCCTGGGGTTAGACTCAATGTGGTGGAGAAGAGATCAGGAACGTGTGTGTGTGTCTGTGTGTGTGTGTGTGTGTGTGTGTGTGTGTGTGTGTGTGTGTGTGTGTGTGTGTGTGTGTGTGTGTGTGTGTGTGTGTGTGTGTGTGTGTGTGTGTGTGTGTGTGTCTGTGTGTGTGTGTGTGTGTGTGTGTGTGTGTGTGTGTGTGTGTGTGTGTGTGTGTGTGTGTGTGTGTGTGTGTGTGTGTGTGTGTGTGCTGTTAGGGGGGGCTGGGCTGCCTCCTATAGCTACTATGAAAGATTATTAATATAATTCATTATTAATTGCTAAAGATTTGGAATTTGCGAGGCGGCATTGAGATGATTCCTCCTAAAAAGAGAGTGAGAGAGAGAGAGTGAGAGAGAGAGAGAGAGAGAGAGAGAGAGAGAGAGAGAGAGAGAGAGAGAGAGAGAGAGAGAGAGAGAGAGAGAGAGAGAGAGAGAGAGAGAGAGAGAGAGAGAGAGAGAGAGAGAGAGAAGAGAGAGAGAGAGAGTGAGCGAGAGAGTGAGCGAGAGAGAGAGAGAGAGAGAGAGAGAGCGCGCGAGCGAGAGAGAGCTCTGAGCAGAACACAGAACACTCTGATTACATCAAAGTGGCCCATATTATAGTATATTTTTCACTGGCCTACTTTCCCCCGCGCCGTCCTCCTCCGCCGCGCTCGCTCTCCCCCAGGTACACGTTCCATGTGCTGCGCAACACGCTCCGCCCCTCCCCGCTGCTGCTGGCCAGGAACCTGGAGCGCCTGGACCCGGCCGCGCGGCGGCGCTGGACCGAGGAGTGGAGGGGCACGTGGGGGGGGCGAGGCCGAGGGGACGCCCCGGGAGGAGAGGACGGCTCCGGGAGAGGAGGGCCCGTCCCCGACCTGGACCCCTCCCCTTCCCCCCCGGCCCCCCGGGACACCACCACCACCGCCGCTTGAACCCCCAGAGATGACCCCCCCTGGAGGAAGGCGGTGGAGGACCGAGGCGGACCAGAGCCGAGTGCGCTGAACGAGGAGAAGGAGAGAAGAAGAGAAGGGCCCGCACTTAAGGGCCAATCATTTATTAAGGAGAGTGTGGGGACATATCTGGATGTGTCCCAGTTTACAATAATATGACATCTGTTTTTTTATGTTTTGTTATTGGGGGGGGAAGGGGGGGTCTGTTGCATAACAATACATCCGGGGAACCAGGTTATTTAAAACAGGAAAATGTTCATTTTCTGACAAATAATCGTTGAGGTGATGAGTTAATTTCGTGATGAATCGCTGGAGTGGAAAGCAGCCCTCCCCTCTCGCTGCCTCTTCACATCTAACAAGCCTCCGTAGCAAAAGCATAAGCCTGTTACTGTCTGATGGCTTTTGAGTACACAGTGGTAACCCCTTTAGTCACGCTACCCGCCCCTCCAAAAATATGACATCTTTCTAGCACAAAGCGGCCCTTAAAAGTCTGTTCCTCCACCTAAATACCTGAATGTAGGTTGAACTGGTTGCTTTGCCTACTTGGTGTTTTATTCCTGAAGCTTATCTTACACAAAGCCTGATGACGACACAGCATGCAGATGACATGCTATGGTACGCCTTTTGTCCGTGTGTAGCACTTTGTACGTCTATATTTAGGTCGGGATGTGTTAAAGCTGAGAGAAAAACAACACAAGAATATATTATTTTTTGAAAGGCTGGGCCTATGTGTTGCCATGTGCAGCGAATAAACCTCTTAGAAAGAAACGGAGTGAAATTATTATTTTTTTCTGTTCTTATAAAATTTTGAGAAGCCGGCTTTATGGTACATAGATGCTGTCTAAACCAGTCAAACCCAAATAGTAGAAAGGGCCTGGGAGTTGTGGTCGACTCCATCACGTAGCACCACCGTTTATGTAACGCGCAATCAGCTTCATTTCAGACCAACTGCGCCCTCTAGCGGTCGGATTGAGAGTCGCACGCAGGTCAAACTGGACAATGTCATTGAAAAGTCTTTGAAGGGGGTTCTCTTTAGCAAATATGTGCGGGAAATGTTTATCCATCAAGCAAATGCAATATTGGCAAACGCCGTTGGTAAACGTTTTTACTGTAGAGCCAACATTGAAAGACTGAAGTGTATTCAATGCAATTTGGATACAGACAGGGAGCTGGTCCTATTTAAATATTGACTTAACAAAGGAGATTAAACGGCATTCCTGGCCGGATGTGCAGAGACCAGCCTCAGCAGAGGTCGGAGCAAAGTGAATAATGAAGACGCATCCCCGTGAATCCAAACAACATTGTCGTCGGTTCTCCCGGTACACCGCCTCACACGGTGCACCGGTGGGTGAGGGATGCCTCTCCCAGGGGCCCGGGGGCCACTCCCGCTCCCGCACAGGCAGAGGAACACGGCAGCGCCGACCTGAGGGGAATGTCTGATCAGGGAGAGCTCATCCGAGGACCGATGCGTCGAGATGGATGATGGGGGAAGCATGTGCTGTGTGCGTACGTGCTTCTGTGTGTGTGTGTGTGTGTGTGTGTGTGTGTGTGTGTGTGTGTGTGTGTGTGTGTGTGTGTGTGTGTGTGTGTGTGTGTGTGTGTGTGTGTGTGTGTGTGTGTGTGTGTGTGTACGTGTGTGTGCTTGCATGCGTGCGTTTGTGTATGTGTGCATGCGTGCGTGTGCAAGTGTATGTTTGCGTGCGTGTGTGTGCATGCGAGTGCGTGTGTACGTGTGCTTGCATGCGTGCGTCGTGTGTGTATTTTTGTGCATGCGCGTGCGTGCGTGTGCGTGCATGTGCATGCGTGTGTGCTGGAGGCTATTTCACAGCCAAGCTTGACCTGCACCGGTGTTCCCAGACCGCTGGACGCCTGTTAGAAAACGGAGGTTCGCTGTAATTAAAGCGTCAGATAACCAGTGGGTCTGCGACAGGTGTGACCGGTGTGATGTAGGCGGTGTCGCTGCTGCTCAGGTTACTGCACTGTGTTCAACACGGGGATGTATGATCAGAACAACCACCTGGGAGGAATGCTTAGGCCTACGGAATGTCATGGAAATAGCCACAGATGCATCTCAATTACCTGAAGGAAGATATAGGCCTGGGAGACAATGGAAGGGATATTTGACAGACAGGCAGATAAGAGTCTTTATGATAACTTTATTTAGTTACTGAGAGTGTTTTCGTTTTTTATGTCTTAGATGTCATGGCCTTTGGGTCACGTGTCCACTAAAAACAGGCATATAGGGGAAATTTGTGTTCGGTATTAGTTGATCAGAAATCTCTATTCGCATTAATGCCTTGAATTAGTGTCTGTCAATAAAATTTGCTCATTTGCTAAATATAATAAAATGGCTATAGACCGCTGCACAACAAATCATAGCACGTTCTGAGGCGTTCTCCTTAACGACGGAACGCCTGGAACAAGACCCTCCAGAAGAGCGTTATTGGCGAGTGAGAGATGGGGCGGGACTTTCAGTGACGTGAGATTCGCTGCGAAAGAGAAGATAGAGGGATGAACTTCCGGAATAAGGGATATCCTTTTCGGTTACATGTTTCGGCTAAATTAATGATTTGCTGAAACTATACTTCAAACATCCATAATACTTCTCCTTCCGTTGTCGCTGTTCTTGTTGTTTTCTTATATTCCCCTCGCTACCGGGAACCGTTAACCGACGTACGCGCATCCTCATCGAAAATAGTTAAGATACCGGAAATTGCGTTCCGGTAGATCAGGGCAACGTTACATCCCGGGACCCTCGCCCAGCCACACACATAACAAATACCCCTGAGAAACGCCCCCTGTACGTGACGCGTGTGCACTGTGCATAGTCACTTCCGGGTGCCGTCGCTAAAGATCTAGTCAGCAGCCTTATCTCCTAGCTAGTGGCGGTCCGGGAGCGAGTTGAACAACAATACATCTTTTGCGGCTCATATTAATTCCTTATCGTATTAATTGGCATGCCCAGGTTGGGTTTGTGAAGTAGTTGATATAGTCCAGAGCTGATCAGAGCCCAGCGGGGTGGCTAGGCTGGATCAAAGCCCGCCTATGAACCACAGCAGAGCTACTCAGGGGTAAGAGCCAAGAACTATCGCATTATTATTAGAAGATGCCGTGGAAAAGTAGGACCAAAGGTGTTTGATCGTGTTGGTTTCTCTTTGTTCTGGTGCTTTATGTCTTGGATGCTTAACAAAATTAACACGCATGTTGGGATCAGGAGAGCAGTTTGTACTTAGGTGGCTGTTATTGTAATTTAAGATTATTATTTATTTTTTGGTCGATTTGGTTAAAGTTCAGTTATATACATTTTATATACACTTCTGTTGACTAGGCGAATAATGTATTTAATTGATGATTCATACAATCTATTTTTAATCCTGTTGCAGTTACATTGCATTTCTTTCATCAGTTTCCAGAACCATCTTTTCTCATTATTTCTAAATCATATAAAGTGTTTCAATGGTCGTAATATCCAAAGCATGAACAAAGCAATGCGTAGTAAAAATATTATTCCCTGTTTTCCTAAAAATATATTACTACAACCTTTACTCAACTCAGGAGTTGAGTTTCAGAAAATAACCAAATAGTAGTTATAGTTTGTAACACAAATAGAAACAAAAGCCTATTACATATAATAATTTCTCATACTTCACAATAGTTTCAAAAATATGAATTGATGAATTGTTTGTATTTCATGGATTGATCTTACTTGGAATAGCGCCATTGACTGCAACAATACAGACGGCTGTAGTTCACATTGATGTAGACATTGAGATGTTGTGCTGGGTGTTCAGACTGTACTCAGATCAACACATGTCCCCTTCCTCCAGCAGACAGGAGCCTTAAGATGGCTCAGGAAGCTGATCTGCGCTCAGTGCGTCTGGAGGTGGAAGGCATGACGTGTGGCTCATGTGTCCAGTCCATAGAACAGCGCGTTGGTGGACTGCCTGGAGTCGTCCACATTAAGGTACCGCTAAACATTAAAGATTCCCACGGGTTAAGGAATGCAGCGTATGGCGTGTGTGTAGAACCACAGGCACGCTGAGACTGACGGTTCTGCGTCATTGTTTGTTTACTCTCATAAATCAGACCTTAGATTACATAAAGTATGATGCCGGCGCCATACTTTAGGTAATCTAAGGTCTGATTGTGGGCTTGGATTTGGGAACAGGGGATATCTATTTTGCTGTCGTCATAATTGCTTTGCCTCAACATGTCTCTTGAAGTGGGGATTGTTAATTGCGTAATTGGTTATTTACAGCAAATACAAACTCGACCAGCACTAGTAAACGGTAAACAAATCAACACCGTATTGACTGGGACCTGTAGGAATACACTTCTTTAAATCCCCTTCTGAAAGCTTTGTCTACTTGCGTAGATCAGTTTCTCTTCGGTAGAAAATCTTCGTAAACGAAACGGAGCACAAGGTGTGACTCCGCCCCTTTTATGCTTTTGGTTTCCTGCCCAGTTTTGGACCCGCCTCCTCCCAGAAGTTCTGCTATAGGGGAGTTGAGTCTCCGTGTAACGCATGCATTGTACATGCATGGTGCATGTGTTGTTACACTGTAACGCACATTAACAACCGTCATCCAAGCAACGACAGTGATCACAACGGACATCAGCGCGGCATACGCTAATGTTGTCCAATGCTACGCTAATGTCCATGTAAGTCGGAGCAGTGGAAGGAGATTGAACTCTGCGCTGGCCAAACTTGTGTGACCTTTTGCTAGCCGAAAGGTCTCCATGCGTAGCTCATGGCTATTGACTCAGGGTCTAACTGGCATGGAAGCAGCTGAGACCGATGGTGATGAGCCTCAAAGCCAAGACAGCTCCCCCTGGGGTCGTAATAACACGGAGGCCTGCTATTTTCTCTGTTGTGTGTTTACCCCGCGGGCTTGGGCCAAATGAGGAGATAACGTAATAGTTTGTCCTGTAAGAGCTCTGCCCTTTGCGGAGCTGTGTCCCCCAGGTCAAAAAGCGATCTGTGTTCCCAGTCAAATGGAATTAGGGGCTTTGTAACGCACTTAGAGCTTGTAAACATCTAGGGATTTGCTTCTTTTTGCTTTCCTTTCCTGTATCTATTTATGTCCCGTATATATCATGATTGAGTACATAATCATTGGTTTGTACCACATGCTTTTTCTCTTAAAACACACGCACACGCACACTGCCTCTGGGTTCCCAACTGTGCTTTGTAAACTCTGTCAGGTGACTGCTTCAGTGCGTCACATGTTTCCTCCTCGCTGTAGAGGGAGAGCAAAGGGTCGCGCCACAGTCAGAACTCTCCAAAGACAAACACACTCATCTTCTGCTTTTTAAATATATGGCCGGCACGGCTGACGAGATAAGAACGGCGTGGGGCACCGGGGTTGTATTGTTGATGGGTTTCTACCCAAGGGGGGTTTTACTGCCCATCGATTCAGGGTGCTAACGCAAATACTTCACAATATGACTGACCGCTGACTGAATGAATCAGCCTGGTTGCCAGGCATTGCACTTAATGCCTGAATAGTTGAAGTGTATTTAGTCGATTACACGGGCGTTTTGGAGAAGGATTGACCGGGCGGGGAGGCTATGCAGAGTTCACCTCTGCATAGCATAACCCCCCCACCCCCCTCTTACGGACTTATTGTATGTTGTACGTCGCGGGACTTAAAACTAGTACTTGTGTAGCATCTTATCCTAGCTATGTTGTTGTATACGGGGAATGGGTTAACCTAATGGTTGTTGGTGCTTGTCCCTTGGCTCTATGAACATCCTTACTGTACCCTCAGAGATATATTGTTGTTCCTCTTTTTTCTGACTCTCACTGTGCTCATCGTGAGGTGGTCCCGTGACCCCCCCCGTCGTGTACTCATCGTGAGGTGGTCCCGTGACCCCCCCCCGTCGTGTACTCATCGTGAGGTGGTCCCGTGACCCTCCCCCCGTCGTGTACTCATCGTGAGGTGGTCCCGTGACCCCCCCCCGTCGTGTACTCATCGTGAGGTGGTCCCGTGACCCCCCCCATCGTGTACTCATCGTGAGGTGGTCCCGTGCCCCCCCCGCCGTGTCTCCAGGTGTCCCTGGAGTTGAGGAGTGCCGCGGTGCTGTTCGACCCCAGCCTCCAGAGCCCGGCGTCTCTGTGCGAGGCGGTGGAGGACATGGGCTTCGAGTCCAGCCCGCCGGACCCCAGCTCCGCCGAGCCGGTCCCCACGGAGTCCCTGCTGCTGCCCGCCCCGGGGCCGGGGCCCGGGGCCGCCCAGGAGGCCCTGGCCCGGCTGTCCCGCGTCCAGGGGGTGCTGGACGTCAGGGAGAGCGCCGGGGGTCTCTCCGTCGCCTTCGTGCCCTCCCTGACCACCGCGCCCCAGCTGAGGGAGGTGGTGACGGGCGTGGCCACGGCGCCGGAGCCCCCCACCTCCGCCAGCCCCTCCTCGCCCTCCTCCCTCTCCCCCCCGCCGCCGCCGCGCAGCACGGGCTCGGGCGTGGCGCTGGTCAAGCTGGCCGTCGAGGGCATGACCTGCCACTCCTGCACCACCACCATCGAGGGGAAGCTGGGGAAGCTGAAGGGGGTGCAGAAGATCAGAGGTCAGCTCTTGTTTCTACATCCCTTTGGTTTGTTTATCGAGCTCGTCTTTTATTATCTCTGTACTCCGTGTTCTGCTCTTCTCTGTGTGATGTTTATTAGTACGTAGCGCACCGCTGCTGACGGCGTTATGGCATTGTGATTCACTAAATGAAGTTGGCCGTGTCTGTATTAGGTTTTCAACTGTACTTTTGTTTTAGTTTCTCTTGCATTGTGTCTGTTTCCTTCAAAACAAGATGTTGTATCTCAGTCCAAGCTCAGGATCAATCTTTTCCCTGAAGGGGATATCAGTTTTGCAGCCAGGGTCTTAAGATAACAAAGTAATACAAATGACCACATCCAAAACAATAAGAAGGCAGATAAATACAAATAAGAATGACCAGTTCGGCTGAGCAGTGGAGATACTGGGCAATACTTCAGCATTACAGTGGTTTGACCTAACAGAAGCAGAGTCAACAAATATAAAATAACCTGCCAATCATTCAATGTTTTTGTTAACTGGAACAGATCCAATTATTCAACTAGTTGATCTTGTTTAGGCAAACAATAGTGCAAGGACATCGGAGAAGATTGGAGCTGGTTCTCACTTCCTTCCCAGCAGTAGGCGATAGAATGGGGTTTAGGTATTAATAGTCAATATAAAGGAAGCTTCAGGATTGCGTGAAAATGAAACCCATTGCTGAGGCCAGTTGGGAGTGTGTTAGTCTTGTGAGTGGATTCTACGTGTCAGCTTTTCTACGTGTCACTGTGACATTTCTGGTCAGGATTTCAGCGTGACTCATAAGATCTGCGGCTGATATGTTTTTTTACAGGGTCTGAAGTGACAGGAGTATTTGCGGTGATTGTCCGTGAACTTCTCCTCCCAAGTCATAGATTTATGTCCCATTCTTGAAGCGTTTATAACATTGAACAATGAGCCATCCAAAACATTGTTCGCAAGTCTTTATTCAAATCAAACAAACCCCTAATCTTACCCCGGGCTGACCCATGCCTGAGCAAAGCCAACCCGATGTTGTTTCTCAAGGACACCCTGTGTTTAGTTGTGGTGTGTTTTATTGGTCGTTAACCACTTTTGCTGCCACAATAACGTCCTGCCTTTTCTTGGCCTTGGCTCCCAGTGGCCCTCGAGTCCCAGGAAGGCCACCGTGGTCTACCTGCCCTACCTCGTCACCGTCCAGACCATCATTGACCAGGTCGCCGTGGCCGGCTTCAAGGCCGTCGCCCGGTCCAAGCCCCGCCCCCTGAAGCTGTCTCCCAGCGAGCTAGAACGTCTGGTGGACGCCCAGCGGCCCGCCGCCACCTCGCCGTCGGAGGAGGCGGAGGTCTTCGTGGACTCCGTTGCCGTGGCGCTGCGGGTGGGGGGCATGCACTGCCGCTCGTGCGTGGTCAACATCGAGGCCAGTGTGGGCGGGCTCCCGGGGGTGTGCTCGGTGGAGGTCTGCCTGGAGACGGGGAAGGCGTCCGTCTGCTACGACCCGCTCAGCGTCACCGTGCCCCAGCTGCGGCAGGCCATCGAGGCCCTGCCCCCGGGGACGTTCACCACCCAGCTCTGGGGCTCCGCCGGGCCCCTGAGCCCCCCCGCGGCGTCCCCTACTCGGCGTCCCCCGGGGGCCACGGTGGAGGTCCGCATCGAGGGGATGACGTGCGGCTCGTGCGTGCAGTCCATCGAGGGAACGCTCTCGCAGCGGAGCGGCGTGCGGTCGGTGCGGGTGTCCCTGGCGGAGCACCGGGGGACGTTCGAGTACGACCCGCTGCTCACCTGCCCTGAGGACCTGAGGGACGCCGTGGAGGACATGGGATTCGACGCCTTCCTGACGGGTGAGGAGGTCCTTGGTCTGGGCTCTGGGGACCAGTTGAGGACCGGAGACGCTAATTTATTGTTATTTAATTAACAATGTTATAATCAGTGACGTCCTCCTCCCCACTCTCATCTCATATTATTATATCAATCAATTACATTTACATTTGGGGCATTTTGCAACCTTTCCCTCAATTTTCCCTAAATGATTCCTCTGTTGTGACTTTAAGTACTAACGATGATAAACACGCCAACCGCAGCGGTCCATGTGAACGTGTTGTAGCCAAACACTCCAATCATCGCTGATGACTGTGCATGGTTCCCGTAGCGACCAACAGCCTGGTGCCGCTGGCCTGTCCCAACCCCCTGATGAGCCCCGAGCCTCCGAAGGAGAAGGAGAAGGAGGTTGAACCCGAGAAGGAGGGCAAGCCGGGAGGGAAGGCCGGCCCCCACTCCAAGTGCTTCATCCAGATCGGAGGCATGACCTGCGCGTCCTGCGTGGCCAACATCGAACGCAACCTCAAGAACGAACCCGGTAGGTTCGACACGTTTCCCCTGACCCGTCCACGACGTAAACCCCAGCGTTGAGCGACCCCAGCTCTGATCGTTGACACCGCGCCCCTTTGCCCGTGACCCGGGGCGGCATGCGGCTCGGGAACCGGAAGGTCGCTGGTTCGATCCCCGGCTCCTCCTAGCGGAGTGTCGAGGTTTCCCTGAGCGAGGCACCTCAGCCTCAGTGTGCGAACGTGTGCGTGAATGTCAGGCCATATCGTAGAGCGCTTTGAGCGGCCACTTGTTTAGGGCAGCGCTGTCTAAACGCCGTCCGTTTACCTCTTCCCGTGCTGGACAGGCATCTACTCGGTGCTGGTGGCCCTGATGGCCAGCAAGGCGGAGGTGCGCTACAACCCCGACGTCACGGAGCCGCTGGACATCGCCGAGTGCGTGAGGGAGCTGGGCTTCACCGCCTCGGTCATGGAGAACTACGAGGGCTCGGACGGCAGCTTGGAGCTGGTGGTGAGTGGCGCGGCGACGTTCGCAGCGGTCCACACGGCACCACGCATCCATCACTCTTAATTCAGCCCCTCGGTCTGAGCGTGACCGGACTGGCCGCGGGCGGTGGGGGGCTCTCCGGTGTTTAGTGGTGGGGTCTTGTGACTGATGTTGATGTCTGCACCCTCAGGTTAGGGGCATGACGTGCGCCTCCTGCGTGCACAAGATTGAATCCAGCCTCATGAAGCAGAAGGGGATTATCTATGTGTCCGTCGCCCTGGCGACCAACAAGGCGCACGTCAAGTACGACCCCGAGGTGACGGGGCCCCGAGACGTGATCCGGTGGCTGGAGGTAAGCACCCCCTTAATCACGGACCCCCGGCCCTCAGGGGACACTAGAGCGGGCTGGGTCCAGCCCCAGGCTTTATGGGGGGGGCTTGGTAACGATGGAGCTACGCACGCACGCGCGCACACATGCACGCGCGCCTGCACGCACGCACGCGCGCACGAACACACGTATGCACGAACACACGCACGCACACACACAGGTTTATATTTGGAGTGCGATCCTATGGAGGAGGATTGGGGCCACATTGTTGAGTTCTGAGTTTAAAGGCAGACTCCTGACCTTTGACCGTTGATTCACATGTGGCCCTGATCCTCAGCCTGTGGTTCCCCCCCGGTGGGTCGCCAAGTGAACCTCACTGCCCCTGGTGCTTCACAGGTAGCCTGCGCATTATTCTGACTTTAATCGTAGAGTTCTGATTTTAAAATCAGAATTATGAGATTATAGTCCAAATTCACTCGTAAATAATCGTAGAATTCTGATTTTACCTCGGGGTTCTGAGATTCATAAAGTCAGAAATCCAACACCAATCCGTCACATGTGACCCTTACCCCCTCTGCACGATCCAAATTAGAAAATGTTGATTTACCGGCTGCTTGTTTACCGGCTGCCTGTTACGGCCGTGGGCTTTAGGCCGCCTTGTGGTCCACCTTGACTGTGTGAGGTTTAATCCTGCGGCACATCAGTCTTTGTTTTTACGTTCTACTGTCTTCATGATGTCTTCTTGCAAAGCACATTGCGACCAAAAGTTTCCATATGGTTATGATGAGTGGTGTTTGGGCCTGGTGAATCACACTGGGGTCTGTATTCATCGGATGATGTTTCTTAATCTGGGTCTTGTTTGTTCTAAGATCTGAGTGATTAATAGAGTTGATCTAATTGGTAGAGCCTGGGTTTTGAGGCTTCACTGGTGAAGAGGGACCGAACAGGAAGTCACCTGGACCACAGCACTGAGATACAGCAGTAAGTGGTGTGTGTGTGTGTGTGTGTGTGTGTGTGTGTGTGTGTGTGTGTGTGTGTGTGTGTGTGTGTGTGTGTGTGTGTGTGTGTGTGTGTGTGTGTGTGTGTGTGTGTGTGTGTGTGTGTGTGTGTGTTTCTGGTGGCACAAACTCATTCAACGCAAAATATTTCATTTTTCAATTGTTCAAAGATGTCAGACATTTTGGTTCCCTTCCGCTCCTCCCTCTCCTTTGTCCTCCAGGTGGAGGAAGTCCTTCCTGGTCAGCCTGTTCTTCTGCGTGCCGGTGATGGGCATGATGATGTACATGATGATCGCGGACCACCAGATGGAGACGGCCCACCACCACAACGCCTCGGCGGAGGACAACGTCCACGAGCACTCCTCCATGTTCCTGGAGCGACAGCTGCTCCCGGGGCTCTCCGTCATGAACCTGCTCTCCTTCCTCTTCTGCGTGCCCGTGCAGGTAGGACTCGTTCGGGGGGGCTTTTATCTCCGTGGAGCGCGGACGCCCACACAATATTCAGTTCAATTGTATTTGTATGGCGCTTAGTCACCGGTTCTAGTCTCAAAGGGGGATCCCTCCTTCAGAGTGGGGGATCCCTCCTTCAGAGTGGGGGATCCCTCCTTCAGAGTGGGGGATCCCTCCTTCAGAGTGGGGGATCCCTCCTTCAGAGTGGGGGATCCCTCCTTCAGAGTGGGGGATCTCTCCTTCAGAGTGGGGGATCTCTCCTTCAGAGTGGGGGATCCCTCCTTCCAGAGATGATCAGGATTGCATTGCGTGCCTTAATTGACATCCATACATACAGGCAACATTTTAAATCAGTGATGGGGTGCTGGCGGGTTAACCATCCAGTCAATGTCACCGCAACACGCTTACAGCTCTGCTGCCAATCCCCCTTCACCTTTTTAAGATTAGCCAACAAACGCACAATACGGTGCCTCGGCCCGGTCGGCCACCAGCTCCACTTCACCCTCGGTGAACACAGAGCTGACATGAACACCGCACCTCCGGCGGTGGTGAAAGAGGCCTCTGTTCCTCCGGGGGGGGGGGGGGCGTGGGGGTCAGGGGACCCCGTTGGTGCGTCCCCCCGCAGTGAACACTAGCCTCTGTCTGCCCTCCTCAGTTCATCGGCGGCCGGTACTTCTACGTGCAGGCCTACAAGGCCCTGAAGCACCGCTCGGCCAACATGGACGTGCTGATCGTGCTGGCCACCACCATCGCCTTCAGCTACTCGCTGGTGGTGCTGCTGGTGGCGATGGCGGAGCAGGCCACCGTCAACCCCGTCACCTTCTTCGACACACCGCCCATGCTCTTTGTCTTCATCTCGCTGGGCCGCTGGCTGGAGCAGATAGCCAAGGTACGGCGCCGCACGCCGTGCTCTGACCTCGGCGTCGGACACAGGCTAGTGGGGGTGAGGGTGTGGGTGTGGGTCTCACAGCCGGAAGGTCTTGGGTTCGAATCCCTCATGTAGAAGGCCTCCCTTTGAGGCGGCTGTTTTGTTACCGGCTGTGTTACCGTCTGTTTGATGTCGTCTGCCTTTCTGTCTGGACCAGAGCAAGACGTCAGAAGCTCTTTCCAAGCTGATGTCACTGCAGGCCACAGAGGCGACCGTGGTCACGCTCAACAGCGACAAGTCTGTCCGCAGGTACCCCTCCCCCTCCTGTTCCTCCCCCTCCTCCCCCTCCTCCTCCTGTTCCTCCCCCTCCTGCTCTTCCTCCTCCTCCTCCTCTTCCTCCCCCTCCTCCCCCTCCTGCTCTTCCTCCTCCTCCTCCTCCTCACTGGTTTCCATTTCCCTTTGCTAACAACAACCAATTGTGTGTCGCGCCGGGAGTCGGATTACATCTCCCCAGCGGTATGGATGTGGGTGGGTAATCCCACACTTGGTTTGCATGTGGGAAAGTCCAAGTTGATCCGTGAAGTAAAATGTGAGACTCTCTCAAAAATAAAATGTACACGTACATTTATTTTTGTGTACATGGAAATGTTGAACTACGGTCACTTGTGACTTTGTGATTATAAAGTCACAAGTGACCCTCGAGTCCTGATATAACGAGGGGGCCCCCATGGGGCCTCTGTCTGACCCTAGCGGTGGTTGTGGCCCTGCAGTGAGGAGCAGGTGGACGTGGACCTGGTGCAGAGGGGCGACGTGGTGAAGGTGGTCCCCGGGGGGAAGTTCCCCGTGGACGGGCGGGTCATCGAGGGGCACTCCATGGCGGACGAGTCTCTCATCACAGGTGGACCATTCCTACGAGTTGTATTACTATTATTAATATTATTATTGAGCGCTGAAAATTGGACGGTGCAGCAAGTGATCATTCAAGCAGACGTCGTTCACATTCGTACAGACGGTATGTTTTCATAAGATCCGTAGTGACATGAAGAAGGCGTTCACATAAAAGATTTAAAATGCGTTGTTGTTGATGATGAGCATACTGTCTTCAGGTGCGGCCACACCTAAAGTGAGAGCGAATGTTCCACGCACGTCACTTGGGTGAGGTTTGCTAGCATGAAACGCAAACCTTTCTCATGTGAATGTTCGAGCATCCAGCGAAATTCCCAGGAAAGTTGAAATCGCAAAAGAATACGCACAAATCACGTGAACTCTGTGATTCAGATCATCAAGCCAGCTGCCGCCTACTTGACCGACGGAAAATTCGCGTTTCTTTTTGGGTCTTGACTGCGGTTGATCCCTAGGATTCGTGTTGTGTTCACTGTTTGTGATGATTGTGCATACTGTCTTGAGGTGCGGTCCCACCTAAAGAGAAACAAATATTCCACGCACGTTACTTGGGCGAGGTTTGCTAGCATCAAACAAAATCCCCGGAAAATGAGCTCTCGGACCGATGCACTCAGACTGTAGAACGGGATTCCTGAGCCTGCTTGTGTTGTTCTGTTGTGTTGTGCTCTGAGCCTGCTTGAGTTGTGTCACTGAGCCTTGTTATGTTGTGCTCTGAGCCTGCTTGTGTTGTTCTGTTGTGTTGTGCTCTGACCCTGCTTGAGTTGTGTTGTGTTGTGCGCTGAGTTGTGTTGTGCTCTGACGCTGGTTGTGTGGTTTTCTGAGCCTGCTTGTGTTGTGTTGTGTAGTGCTGTGCTGTGACCCTGGTTGTGTAGTGCTGTGCTGTGACCCTGGTTGTGTGTTCTCCGTGCGTCTAGGCGAGGCCATGCCGGTCACCAAGAAGCCGGGCAGCACGGTGATCGCCGGCTCCATCAACCAGAACGGCTCCCTGCTGATCAGCGCCACCCACGTGGGCCTGGACACCACCCTGTCCCAGATCGTCAAGCTGGTGGAGGAGGCGCAGACCTCCAAGGTGGGGGCCCGGAGCCTCGTCCGGGTTCACACTGGAGCTCAGGCTGGGCGGAGTGTTTTCTCTCTCTCGGGGATGTCTTTATCGTTTGGGGCTTGGTGGTGTATGTAGTGTCAGGGTTAGGGTTCTGGGTTCAATGCCCGCTACCCACTGTCCTGATGCCTTGCTCCTTGGTGACATTGACCTTTTGGGGCATTTAGCAGAGGAAGGCAACTTTATTCATAAAGCACTTCTCATACATGAAGCAGAATCGAAGTGCTTCCCGCAAAAACATCGTCATACAATAAAATGAGGTTATTGGGACTTACAATAAGTACATTTGTCAGAAGATAGAGAAACAAGTTGTACCGTGTGCTCCAGGCCTGTAGTCGAGGTGCTCAGTCTCTCGGGGTGTCTGAGTTGTACCGTGTGCTCCAGGCTCCCATCCAGCAGTACGCCGATAAGATCAGCGGTTACTTCGTGCCGTTCATCGTGGTCGTGTCACTGCTCACGCTCTGCTCCTGGATCCTCATCGGCTTCCTCGACTTCCCTCTGGTCCAGAAGCACTTGCCGGTAAGCTCTTGGTTGACTCCGTGTCTTAACGGTTCACTTGATGACGTCATGATGTTGTTTTGGTCTGTTGCTCTGTTGGGTCTGATTTTAATAAGCAACACCGCCCCCTGGTGTCCGTTTATCCTCCCAAAAACGTTATGTAATAATTGATATAACTTGTATAAACTTGAACTCCCCCTCTCATCATTGACAAACGTTGGGACAGTGATATGGGCCAAATCCACAAAATAAGAAACGAATTTAAAACACATAAAAGACAAGTTAAGGGATGGATTAAAGTAGGGCTGTAATAAAACATGACATAAGGTGTATGCCCCCCCCCCCCCCCCCACAGGGCTACGACTACAGCATCTCGGAGGTGGAGGCGGTGGTGCGCTTCGCCTTCCAGGCCTCCATCACGGTGCTGTGCATCGCGTGCCCCTGCTCGCTGGGGCTGGCCACGCCCACCGCCGTCATGGTGGGCACCGGCGTGGGGGCGCAGAACGGCATCCTCATCAAGGGGGGCGAGCCCCTGGAGATGGCCCACAAGGTGGGGGATTGTCAAACACTGGACCCTGATTGGTCGATGGGGCTCCAGGGTGTGCGTTAGTTTCCAGCAGTGGGACACGTCTGCCTTTAACTGAATCACTGCTCCTCACATGTTTATTACGGCTAAATGTAACGATGGACCAGATGTTTCCTAGACAACGCAGCAAAAATGAAAGCTCAGAGCACCCTAGAGGAACAGTTGTGAATAAGAAAGTGATTCAAGTCCATAAAAGCCCAGTCGCTTTATAGATAAGTAGCTCACATGGCTCATGTGTCACTGCGGGTCACTTGTGTTAGCAGAATAAACCAGTCTGCTGTTGGTAAGCAACCATCACCGCCGCTCCCCCGATCGTTCATCGTCCCCCAGTGCTGGTCTGTTGTTTAAAGGGGGGGCTGTACCCCTTGCTTTAGTAGAAGCCTGTTCCTTTGTTTTAGTGACGTAGTAAGCGGCGTGTCCCCCTAGATGTGTGATGGATAGATACGCAACATCTGCTAGCGTCCACCGGGCAGGCTGGTGGATCGTTCCAGTGCACGTGGAGGCGTGCACAGGGCTCCTAGAGGCTGATCACACTCACACCTGGTGGCAACCCCCCCTTTAACCGCCTCCTCTCCGCGGGCGGGGGGCAGGTCCAGACGGTGGTGTTCGACAAGACGGGCACCATCACCTACGGCGCCCCCGAGGTGGTGCAGCTGAAGGTGGTGGTGGAGGCCAACCGCATGCCCCGCGCCCGGCTGCTGGCGGTGGTGGGCACGGCGGAGAACAGCAGCGAGCACCCGCTAGGCACCGCCATCACCAAGTACTGCAAGCAGGTCCGGGCCCGACCCCGCCCACCCATCCATTCATCCATTCATTCATTTATTCATTCATCCACTCATTCAATCACTCGTTCATTCATTCATTCACGCAGTCATCCATTCATTCATTTATTCATTCATCCACTCATTCAGTCACTCGTTCATTCATTCACGCATTCACGCAGTCATCCATTCATTCAGTTATTCATTCATTCACTCATTCATTCACTCGTTCATTCATTCACGCAGTCATCCATTCATTCAGTTATTCATTCACTCATTCATTCACTGGTTCATTTATTCACGCAGTCATCCATTCATTCAGTTATTCATTCATTCACTCATTCAGTCACTCGTTCATTCATTCACGCAGTCATCCATTCATTCAGTTATTCATTCATTCACTCATTCATTCACTGGTTCATTCATTCACGCAGTCATCCATTCATTCACTCACTCACTCAAGTGCTTGCGGACTGACTGGGAACTGTTCCGCTGTCATGCTGTGAGCCTCCATATCCATAAGTAATGATTGATATAACTTATTGTGATACCTGAATTCCCCTGTTGACAAACGGTTGGCAACAACAAATGGACCTCCATTATTCCAAACATAAATTCAATCAAAAGTATTTAATTGTGATGAAGAATCCCACTGATGGTGAACTCCACCGTGCGGGTCAGGCCTAGAGCCAAAGTGCCCCGCGGGGTCCCCCCCCGGCCGCTGAGCGCGTTCCCCCTGCTCTGCCCCCAGGAGCTGGGCAGCGAGTCGCTGGGCGCCTGCACCGACTTCCAGACGGTGGCGGGCTGCGGGATTCGCTGCCTGGTCAGCAGCGTCGACAACCTGCAGAGGAGCGAGGACGACCACAACCAGCGCAACGGCATCCTGGTGCAGATCAACGACGCGCGGACCCCCGCCGCGGCCCACCCCCTCATCATGGACCCAGAGCCCCTCAGTACGCAAGACCGTCGCTAACGCCGTTTGAATCGTTTAAAACTTCTGTAGGCATGTTTGTTAAGCGGTTTGATACTACTGCTAGCTTAGAGTATTGAAAACTGTTTAACTCTAATAGCTCAAAGTATTGAAAGCCGTTTAAAACCCCTGCAGGCATATTGTATTTTAAACGGTTTGATACTACTGCTAGCTTAAAGCATTTTCGACAGTTTAAAACCTCTACTAGCTTAAAGTATTTGAATCTGTTTAATGCCACTGCTAGATTCAAATCTTTAAAAGTGTATAAAAACCTCTGCTCTCTTAATGCTAGGGTAAGCCTTTCAACTTACAACGGTCTTCTGAGAGTATTTTGTCCGTATTTCCCGACAGCGATCATCAAATCAAACACTCCGACTAAAATAACTAAAATAAAAAGAGGATGACATGCCTGCCGCCTCAGGCCTGTGATCAGCCCGTCCAATCAGGGCCCTTATATCCTCCGTGTCCTCCCTGCAGCCCTGGTGCAGACGGCCTCCTACACCGTCCTGATCGGGAACCGCGAGTGGATGACGCGCAACGCGCTGGCCGTGCTGCCCGACGTGGACGAGGCCATGGTGGAGCACGAGCGCAGCGGACGCACGGCCGTGCTGGTGGCCGTCGACGGTGAGCGGCAGTGCACCACCCAGGGCTCCTCCTCTTCATCACAACGCTGTTCATCCATAACCTCACCTCCTCTTCCTCATCATAACCTCACCTCCTCTTCCTCATCATAACCTCACCTCCTCTTCCTCTTCATGACAACGCTGTTCACCATAACCTCACCTCCTCTTCCTCATCATAACCTCACCTCCTCTTCCTCTTCATGACAGCGCTGTTCATCATAACCTCCCCTCCTCTTCCTCATCATAACCTCACCTCCTCCTCCTCTTCATCACAACGCTGTTCATCATAACCTCACCTCCTCTTCCTCATCATAACCTCACCTCCTCTTCCTCATCATAACCTCACCTCCTCTTCCTCTTCATGACAACGCTGTTCACCATAACCTCACCTCCTCTTCCTCACCCTAACCTCACCTCCTCTTCCTCTTCATGACAGCGCTGTTCATCATAACCTCACCTCCTCTTCCTCACCATAACCTCACCTCCTCCTCCTCATCATAACCTCACCTCCTCCTCCTCTTCATAGCAACGCTGTTCATCATAACCTCACCTCCTCTTCCTCTTCATAACAAAGCTGTTGTTAATTTATCGTCACTATTCTTCCTTGACCGTACCCTGATCTCTTCTTCCTGTCCTGTGAGCTACACCTTCGTCACCTCGTCCCCTCCATCCCCACCAGGCCTTAACCTGTCCCCTGGCCGTGTGTTGTTCAGGCCTGCTGTGCGCCATGATCGCCGTGGCCGACACGGTGAAGCCGGAGGCGGAGCTGGCGGTCCGCACGCTGAACCACATGGGCCTGGAGGTCATCCTGATGACGGGCGACAACAGCAAGACGGCCCGGGCCATCGCCGCCCAGGTACAGCCCAGGGGGGGCGCGACGAGGGACAGACGGAGGTCTGTCAGACGGAGGTCTGTCAGACGGAGGTCTGTCAGACGGAGGTCTGTCAGACGGAGGTCTGTCAGACGGAGGTCTGTCAGACGGAGGTCTTCAGCTGGGAGGTCCAGACCACAGCGCTCAGCGTATATAGGGTGTACCATAGACATCCTGAGTGTGGGATAGTCATTGGGATTGTGGTAACAAACCAAAAAGACGGCATTTGTTTTTGCATTGATTCTAAAAAATTGTCTGAAGAAGGTGAAACAATATATCTCTGTCGGTACAGTAAGGATTTTTATAGAAACAAGTGCCAAAGATAGCTAGGACCAGATGCTACACAATGCTAAGTACTATTTATATTTAGTAATATAAATATGCTACTCCAAAAAGATGAACATAATAAATAATTCCCCTAGTTGACCACCGGGGGGCAGTAGAACATTGGGCAGTAGGGGGCAGTAGAGAGCGTTACCGGGTAAAGGGTTGGCGCTGTGGAGGACGGTCCCGCCTCTACAAAGTGTTTGAGGGTCACGTGCCCTTGGGGTTCTCTCGCAGGTGGGCATCAGGAAGGTGTTTGCGGAGGTGCTGCCCTCCCACAAGGTGGCCAAGGTGGAGCAGCTGCAGCGCTCCGGGAAGCGGGTGGCCATGGTGGGCGACGGCGTCAACGACTCCCCCGCCCTGGCCATGGCCGACGTGGGCATCGCCATAGGAACGGGCACGGACGTGGCCATCGAGGCGGCGGACGTGGTGCTGATCAGGGTGAGGACGAGTCGCCATGGCGACGCCGACGTACCCCCCCCGCTGCCACGGTGACGCTGCCACGGTGACCGCTGAGCGGTCCGATGGGGCTCCTGCCGTCGCGGTGACGCAAAGCGGGGAGCCGCCATTTTGGAAGCGCTGGGATGTTTGTTGCGGTGTTTCTTTGGTCGCTTCGTGGTAAATCTTTGTTTGTCAGATCATGGTTTTATTTTATTACATCTTAGGGTTCCAGTACACACGAGTTTAATTATTAGGCTTGGTTCCTCAACAGACACATGACAGCAACAACACAAGAGCTCAATAACCAAGTAGGTCTAGATAAGTAGCAGCATCAATATGAACCCGCCACAGAGAGAGGTGGCAGAGCAGCCTTTTCCCCAGCCTGGAATACGGTATATTCACGTTGATTTCATTATTTGACCGTACCCCAGCTCCCCTGATTCCTCTCAATGTGGCGGAACAAAGAATCCCATGATGCACTCTGATGCACAGGCTCTGAAGGCTGCGTCCTAACCAGGGTCCTCCTCCCAGTCCTCCATGTTGAATGGAGTCCTCCCCTCACTGTCTCTCTTCCTCCCAGTCCCCTCACTGTCTCTCTTCCTCCATGTTGAATGGAGTCCTGCCCTGACTGTCTCTCTTCCTCCCAGTCCTCCATGTTGAATGGAGTCCTGTCCTGACTGTCTCTCCCCCCCAGAACGACCTTCTGGACGTGGTAGCTAGCATCGACCTCTCCATGAAGACCGTCAAGAGGATCCGCATCAACTTTGTCTTCGCCCTTATCTACAACCTGGTCGGCATTCCCATCGCCGCCGGTAGGTGGTGTGAGCGTCGTAGGGCCGGGGTTATCAGTGGGGGTTCTATAAAGGGACGGCACGTGGCTCAGGAGGTAGAGCGGGTTGGCTGGGAACCGGAAGGTTGCTAGTTCGATCGCCGGCTCCTCCTAGCTGAGTGTGGAGGTGTCCCTGAGCGAGACGCCTCCCCCCCACTGCTCCTGACCAGCTGGCTGTCGCCCTGCGTGGCTGACCCCACCGTCGGGGTGTGAATGTGTGCATGAATGGGTGAATGTGAGGCGATATTGTGACGCGCTTTGAGCTGCCGCTGTTTAGAAAAGCGCTGTATAAACGCAGTCCGTTTACAGTTTAGTATTTAATCGGTTTTATGACTGCAATCAAAGGAGTGGTGTTCCCCGCTGACGCTCACCTGTCTCCCCAGGTGTGTTCATGCCCGTGGGCCTGCTGCTACAGCCCTGGATGGGCTCCGCTGCCATGGCCCTGTCCTCCGTCTCCGTGGTGGTCTCCTCCCTGCTGCTCAAATGGTAAACGTCTCTCGGGATAGGACCCCCAGGCCAAACCAACGCGGCTGTTAGCAGGCCTGAAACACAGACGAGTGATGACTCATCAGTAGGACTAAAATACAAACACACACTTTTGACACTTTGATGAGTGACCGGGTGAGTAACTACTTGTTTTAGCAAGGTATGGTAATGGATTCTAGTCTCTCTGCTCTTGTAATCCATCGGGGCGACGCAGTAACATCCTCCCTTCAGACATCGTTTCCCTGATCAAGTCAGGGGACGTTTTGAGTTATGAAATGGTCCTTGGCCAAACTGTGATGGGAACATTTGTTTAATTGAGCTTAAGTACGTCTAATTGAATCCCCCCCCCCCATCAGTTACGCCAAGCCCACCGCGGAGAAGCTGGAGTCCCAGCTCGGCAACGTGAAGCGGCGGCAGGGCAGCCTGTCGGACGTCAGCGTCCACATCGGCTTGGGCGACCTGCGGCGCGCCTCGCCCAAGCTCAGCCTGCTGGACCGCATCGTCAACTACAGCCGCGCCTCCATCAGCTCGCTGCGCTCGGACAAGCTCTCCATCCACAGCCTGGCGCTCAGCGAGCCCGACAAGCACTCGCTGCTGGTGGGGGAGTCGCTCTGCGACGAGGAGTTTGTCTAGACCTTGACGGGGCGGGGGGAGCCGTGCGTCCCACCCGAGGGACGAAGGGCGCAGGGGCGGACCGCCAGCTCCGCCGGTTTGTATGTTGGTGGGGGTCGGCCGTCCGTCTGTTGGTGCGGGTTTAGTCCTACCGAGACGGGGTGCTTCGTCCCCCGGTGGAGGTTTAGAGGCAGTATGGGGGCGCCGTCGTGACCCTGAGGCTAGCCTCCACAGCAGGGAGCCAGGAACCCAGAACGGTTACGCTCACCGTGCCGCTGTGGGGGCCCGTACCATCCTGAATATCTCCCTCTCTATCCAAAGACACGCAGGGCGGCCTCGCGAGAGTGGGAATGGAGACATGTTATACCAATGCTGTATATTAGATGAGAGTATTTATATCACCCTTATTTATCAATTTTGTTTTATGTGTCGGAAATGAAGTAATGTTTGTCAGTACAGAGGCCTTGGCTCGATTTCTATGTTCCAAAAAAGGAAGAAGTACCTACCTGTGGATCATGTAAAAGTCTAATGAATGATGAGCGAGCTTCAGACTTTTATCTTGATTTAAAAATGAGGTGTGATTTACATATATCCTAAGTGCCAGTTTTTAAGCCGCCACAGCAAGCTATCAACACATTCCAAAGATTACACCATGGCGACCAGTGGGACCCAGGTCCCTTCAACTGAATGTGCAGAAACTCAACCTTTCTGTTGGTAACTTTGCCTTCCAGTAGCAGGATGTTATTCCGTAGTGCCACGTGTGAGCATTGAGCCTGAAGCAGACGCCTTTGTAGAAGAAAACGTAGGACAATCGTTCAAACTGTCGCCTTGAAATTTCTTTTTTTTCCCCCCTAGACGGCTTTCAACGCAGTATTCCTTCAAAGAATGTGATCGTTCACTTGGAATAAATTGAAGCTCCCATCAAAATTTTATCAAAGAATGCAACTGTTTTTTTGTAACCTATATAAAATCATTTCTACTTCTATTGTTTATCAAAATTTCTCGTCAGTGTCCCCGCACACCCAACTGTGCCATGTGAGAAAGAAACAAACTAAGCATTAGTGTTCATCTTAAAGTTTCAAACAGATCAAAATAGTGTGGTTTTCATTATCAACGTGTCCTTCTGCCTCGACTGCTAACTGAAAATAGGTTTTGGTTCTTGGGGTAAAACTGAGTAGCAAGAAGGAACAGAATTCCAGGTCAGCGCACGAATATTCAGCCTTAAGGGGATTGGTCTCAAACTTGTTTGACGGGGTGTTGAGGAATGGCGGGGTCCACATGTAACAGTGCCTACTTCATGACGTATATTCTCTGTTTCTGTAACCGAGTCAGCGGTAGGCCCATACCGAAACACGGTGATGATGCGCTATGTCCGTGTTAGAAGTGTTTACTCGTGTTAGTCATGTTGTCCATATTTATATTTTGATGTCTTCAAATAAAGGTTTATTCTGCCAGGAGTTGTTTGCATGAGATTGTGAAGAGTCAAGAATGAGAAGTTGGCATTTCCTTCAGTACTGGTAACTGCTGCTAATAAGACTCATGTTTCACCACTTTTATTGAATCCATTCAGCCTAACTCTAAAACCATCTGGATGTAGTGCATAACAAATACGAACACACCATCCTATCAAACAAAATAAGAACATGTTCACCATCAATCTGGCTGAAGGGACAGTTGATGCAAGGTCGCTACATTGTGAAGGGTTGTTCGTTGAGTGGGTTAAATAAGGTTACACAGTGTGGGAGAGTTGTGGGGTCACTCAGAAAGCCTACCAGACTGTTGGCTATCAAAAACAGCAAACGTAGACTTATTATCGCGGACAATCTGCTCCAATCTGCTCAATGATTAAGGGCAGGCCTACTAAGTCAGAGCCATGAGTGTTCAGATTTGTGATTTATATTATGAAGTTCAGATTTACAGCATTTTAGATCTCTTCCAACTTTGTGCTTTGAGCGATGTACAATCCAGTAGGCCGTGGTATTCAGATGAAACACTGCCGTTTTTAACAACATTTTGTAAACGCTACATTCATCCACAAAGACACTGGAACAACAAGCATTTATATACCATATACTCTAGAGGATAAACCCCAATTTAGTCGATTCTCTGAAATGAATATTTGAAATAATCTAATACACCGACATATGCAAATAGATCATTCTTAATTATACAATAATACACCACAAATACACAGAATGTTGCAAGCAAATTAAGTACTTTTAGATCATTTAAACACAATTGTCCCAGCCAAGTTAATTTGTATCCCTGCACATTAATACTGTGTGTATCTGTTATTACTATTCATTGAAAATACTGTTTTTCATAAGGTTTCACCTGGCTTCCTTAGAATGGATATTCGTATACTATATTGGCTTGGTTTTGTGTTTCACAAGTAGGTGGACAAAGAACACAAAGGTCACCTTCATACACCAAACGAAGCAAAACCGTCACACACTGAGCTACTGTCTTACTCTGGGAAACAAAGGACCCCGATCTCGTCATGCATGTCTTGAAGACTTTAGATTATTTGTTGCAAGAGAGAGAATGTCCACATACTTCCATTATGTGGCATCGTTCAGTATGTGTGGTCCTTGTGTTGTCCCCTGTGCTTTAATTGAACCATGAGCTCATCGTGTGCTTTTCAGTGGCGCAGAAAAGCACAGGAGTTCTCCTGTCTCTGGGAAATCTCAAATCCTCTCTCATAAATCCTCTGTTAAATGTCACACAGCTGTACAATGGCAACGGTCATGACACCGGCGGGCTTAAAGGGGAGAGGTAAAAGTTACCAAATGCTTTGTCAACGTACAGAAATACAGATAAAAAAAAATGGATGAGCATTGCGACAGTTCACGTGTGAAAATGAAAACATGGTCACGGTCAAGAGAGCATTGATGCAGCTAACTGTCCGAAGACTGGCATGGACTCAGAGAAGCGTGTGGTCAGGTGCACTGATGCCCGCTGTGGTTTGATCATGCATGTTTGGCATTAATTATAGCAAGATGTCAGATAGCACCCTGTTGGTCTAAGTCACCAGCATATAGCATCACATTGTGTAGGGAGAATCCCAGAATGTTTATTTATCTTCTTCTTTTAAGATTCTATCCTCAGTAATCCGAAAGCCTCAACACTTGTGGCGTCACACATTTGGCAATTTATTACTCTTAATTGTGGATTTGAAATGGCACCGACATGAGGAGGTTGTGTGCGTTGAGAGGTAAGTTGGGAGCGTTGAGTTTTGGCAGATGCATGGAATGGGAAGAAGGTCTCAACTCAACGAAGGTTTGAGTCCCTCAGGAACAACTGAACGACAGAGCACTATTTTAAGAGAAGTAAAACAATGATTTGGCACCGACACCTGAACAAGTCACAGACTGAAACTGTACCGTGAAGAATACAAAAATAATACTAATCATCACCACGATAACCACTTTCCACTACAACCGCCATGAAAAACATCTTTTTCATGAGGTCCGGCATGACACAAATGTTCCCCGATGTAATTTTACACAATCACCCAACCACAGAGCGGGATCTAAAAAAAAGAATCTCCTAAAAATGACTAGAGTAGACCAATCCTGGGGGAGGAGGAGGAGGAGGAGGAGGGTGAGTCGATCTGAGGAGCGAGGATGAAGAGTAGCAAACATAACTTTGGCACGCTGAAGGAGATGACGGGATGAGCTAGCAGTGGGGTTAGAAGGACTGTGCTCAGAGAGGACTGCTGCCTTGTGACGGCATGGCAGTGCTTCATCGGGGGGGGGGGGGGGGCGGGGGGGCGGGCTCATCTATAGCCCCTTGTTGAAGAACACTCTCTCCACCCCCGGGTGACTCGCTCGGATCTTCTCCTGCAGCTCCGGCTCCAACCGGCTCACCGACATGGAGCTGGGGGAGGAGAGAGGAGAGGCCAGGTCGGAGGGTTGAGACGGGGCTGGGATGTCATGTTCAGGTTGAGAAACATGCAATTAGGCAGCGCTGTGTCAGCCATGGGGTGGTAGAGGTCCCCCTGACGGACCTACGTAAGCTCAGCGATGTTCACTCACCTCTTTTGTGGAAAGAGGGCACAGCAGAGTGGAGTGGCGAACACCAGGCTGTAAAAAACACCAGAGTGAGATCTCTGCTCCCAGGCTGAGAGATAGCTGCTGTGAACGGCTGCACAGCCCAACAAAACCCTGCACTGGATGTAAATGTAGCATACTCTGCAGGGATTGCATGACGTTTGCATGACTGGCACTTTGGCACTTAAAACACAAAACCCGAGCCAGCGAGATTATGAATGTAAATGGTAAACAAAACCTCGATGCAGCATTCCTGTCAGGACGGGAGCCGTTCTTGGCTACATGGTTGCAGAGCGATCTCCCCTCACGCTCATTGGAAAGACCGGCGTGCGACTTGACTTTGGATAACGTGTCGCGCGTCAGAGTGGCGTTTCTAAAGAACTGCGGATGGCGGCTTATCAGCAGACCATCTCTGACTACTCACCAGAATCCCACCAGCCCCACTTGAATGGGTGCACTCATCCATGGGAACTTCTGAAAAGACCATGCAGAAAAACGCGGTGAGGAACACAAAGGCATGGGAGGGGAGCGCAGCAGTGGGGCGACCCCGCGGCCCGGGGCTCACCTCATGTGTCAACACCAAGTGGTGCGAGCTGGACGGCACACGGGGATATCTTATGAGGTCATGCCTTCTCCCCATTTAGTTTTGAGGTGAAGGGTTAGCAACTCTCCCTCCAGACTGAAGTAAACAAGGGTGTGTCTTTCAAAGATCCTACGTTTCAAAAATAACTCTTACCCTCAAAAATGCCTTCTTTTCCAAGTGATTCATTAGGAATGGAGGGATAGCTGAAAGAAAAACGACATCAAATCCATGAACGAATGTTACGTGAAAAAACATGGAGACAAGAGACATACCAGACATGTGACCACATCAGCCTATCAGGAGTATGTGTGTGTCCACATTATGTAAACAAATGGCCCAGAGGTCGAGGGCCAGGCGTGCTCGTACCCATCCCGGGAGAGGCCATGAGGATCCTAGAGACCACCACCTGGGAGATGGCTTGCTGAGCCGCCTGCGTGGACTCCCCCAGCCGGTTGTCGTTCTCGTCCGTGATGGGAATGCCGTGTTTCAGCTCCCTGTGAGTAGTTTCCGAGAAGGGAGGATGTTATTGTGTCTTATCCTGGTGTCCTTCCATGGGTCAGGGTAGGATAACATTCACATTTAGGACGCTTTTATCCAAAGCAACTCACAGTAAGGTCATTTGTTGGAATAAAGAGAAACAACAATATATCGCTGGTCGCAGGATCTTTCAGAGGGGGGGAGGGCAGTATGGGTCTGTGCCCCCTCACCTTTGTCTCATTAGGGGGATGTTGATGCAGTTAGCGGCGGCGACTGCAGCAAACGGTACGAACCGGCCGAAGAGTGGGGAGACGTGCTGAAGAAAGGAGGAGGGAGAGGGGAGAGAGGGGAGAGGGGAGAGGGGAGAGGGGAGAGAAGAGAGAGGGAGAGGGGAGAGAGGAGAGAGGGAGGAGAGGGGAGAGAGGGGAGAGGGAGAGAGAGGAGAGAGAGAGAGAGGGGAGAGAGAAAGAGAGAGGAGAGAGAGAGAGGAGAGAGAGAGAGAGAGAGAGAGAGAGAGAGAGAGAGAGAGAGAGAGAGAGAGAGAAGAGAGAGAGAGAGAGAGAGAAGAGAGAGAGGAGAGAGAGGAGGGAGAGAGAGAGAGAAGAGAGAGAGAGAGAGAGAGAGAGAGAGAGAGAGAGAGAGAGAGAGAGAGAGAGAGAGAGAGAGAGAGAGAGAGAGAGAGAGAGAGAGAGAGAGAGAGAGAGAGAGAGAGAGAGAGAGAGAGAGAGAGAGGAGAGAGAGGTGGTTTGATATAATATATATTATAATGTATATACAGTTGCATAACAATGTAATAACAAAACAGATAACTATTGAATAATTAACTCTAACACCTTACCTGCGGTTCATAGGGTTAGGTTATAACAGAGAGGCGGTTAATGAGGCCACAGTGCACGTCAACATGTATGAGCCAAGGAGGGGAATGAATAAAACCAACAAGTAAAAGAGTTAGAGGGACAGGTACCTTTGTTAGTGCATTAAGTCCCAGGGCCGTGGCCACGGCCCCAGTGGTGGCAGACACATAGGCCGTGCCAAGCTGACTGCAAAGAAAGTGGTCAGTCACACAGGAGGCACCAACAACACACCACGTCATCATAACAGGGATGTTAACGCCAGGTCACACCACTCAGTGCCAGGAGGGCCCGTCTCCCACCTGACGGTGAGGGGCGCGTCCCCACTCCTGTTGGTGTAGTTGACTATCGCGTTGAAGGACTGATTGATCCACTGCCACATCACCACCGCTGGGGTCGTCCTGGAAGGACAAGACCAGCGTTCAGTACCCCCGACACTTACCATCGCAGCCTCGCACCTCACTGAGAAACATGGGGTGTTTGTTTGAATCAACCCGTGTTCCCAAAGAGCCCCTATTGGACCAGTGGCATAGTGACATCACAGGTGGGCGTGTCAATCCTGGTGTATGATGGACAGGTCACCTTCTTGGACCGTACCAACTGGTAGGCTTGTGGACACTCCCACTTGTGACGTAGCTTAGAGACAAATTAGAACTGGAGTGTAATGGCTAATCACTCTCACACCTGACGGCAAGAAAGGGCCGATAGAAAAGGAAGAGCCCGTACTTGTAGAAGGTCATCATGCATCCAGTGATGGTCATGTTCATGGGGACCTGGGCCGACATGCGGCCAATCAGGATCATCTTCTCCCCGGTGTCGGGGTGGAAGGCAGAGTCGAAGATGTATTTGGCGCGCCATAGCTCATCCTCGCTCAGGCCTGGGGAGACCACTCCTTTTCTTTGAGAGACAAACATACGAGAGCAGCGTTTAAAAGACAGCAAACCGTCACAGCCACAGTTGGCACATTCTTTGTAGTAACACATCTGGAAACGCCCTGACGACCTACCTGTAGTCGGTGATGATCTTGTGCGCGCTCTCCAGCTGCTCGTTGGACAGCAGGATGTTCCTGGGGTCTGTGACGGTGAAGAAGTGTTTGGCCCGGCCCTCGAAGGTGCTCTGGTCCCATCGGGGCTCCTTGATGTTTATCGAGGTAGATAACTCGACCGCCATTATCTGGTCGAAGAGGAAGAAGAGAGTCTTGGGTAAGAGTTGTCATTGTTAGCGTGATGTTTGCATGAGGAGTGATGTTCGACAGGGCCCTCGCTGGGATGTCTCTGGACTCCATGGAGCTCGTTGCTCACTGCGGAGCCCACGGGTGGAGCTTGTCGAGTCCAGCTCCACCTCTAGGTCTCGGCTCCAGTCCCAGACTCCTTTATTCAGGGTTAGTTTTAGTAGAATCGAGCTGCAGCCCCGGAGAGGCCCTGGGGATTCTAGCTTCAGGCATGGGTTATGGGCTAACCCTAACCCCTAGCTAAGCCATTACCCTAACCTTTACTCCTTTACTAACCTTTACTCATTACTCATAATAACCCTAACCCATTACCATAACCCCTAAACCTGACCTTAACCCCTAAACCAAACCATAACCCCTAAACCTAACCATAAGCCCCTAAACGTTACCTTAACCCCTAAATCTAACCATAACCCTACTGTAACCCCAAAACCTTACCCTAACCATAACCCCTAAACCTAACCATAACCGGCTTGATTGGCCGGTGTATCAGCGATCCAGATAGCGGAGATAGATGAGGTCACCCTCTCCCGTTGGGCTCTGCAGGGAGAACCACTTATTCACGGTTAGAATAGCTGCCAGTAAAAGAGTCCTTTGTGGAGGACTAAAACATGTGGAGTTGTTAATAGAAGGAGCAGAGGACGCTTTGCTCGTTTGTAGATGAATTACACCACGATAATGATTGGGAATAACAGCAAATACTTCAGTCTACTAAGTAGAGTTGTCAGTCTCGAATGTACCCGGTGTGGTGAATGACGTATGCTATAAATAGAGTCTTAGCAATGCTACTTTTCTTTGCGGCTGATGCAAGATCAAAGGTCACTTTGTATTCCTGCAGTATGGACGGCTTTGACAGTTGAACAAGGTCCATGCTATTACACAACACGGGATCCACGTGTCGCTTGTTTAAACGTACAAAAGCAATATTCTTCATAGCATTGATGTGAATATGAGGCACAAAAAAGATGGGTCACGCTTCCTTTCATAATTTGGTCAGACATTGCAAACAAACCCTGTCTTTCGGTTTGCAGATTCAGCA
Source organism: Melanogrammus aeglefinus (assembly GCA_900291075.1). NCBI lineage: Eukaryota > Metazoa > Chordata > Actinopteri > Gadiformes > Gadidae > Melanogrammus > Melanogrammus aeglefinus. The sequence goes on from OLKM01000345.1 coordinate 232,185, forward strand.
CAATCCAGTTCTTAAATCACACACACAGCAGTGTTCCATGTGAAGGATTTACCACAAGGGTTTGCATCAAGTCATTGCCATTACACAATGTTGTATTGAGGAGTTCAAGTCTCTTATATAACTTCATATTTGCTATGAGAGAAGCCCTCTCATTAAATCATTAAAAAACAAGAAAGTATTTGTATTTTAACTCATGTTAAACATTACGGAATAAGTACAATATCACGTAATAGCATATGGAATACATTCTTGGTATTACTTGAAAATTCCTCCGAAGATTACTCTGTTTCTTCCAGTCAAAGCAACACAAGAACAACAGGCTGAACCAGCAGTATGGATTCTGGTAGATGGAGCAATAAGGAGGTCACTTTAACTTGATCGTAAATAGAACAGTCGAATATGTTTGTCTGTAATTTTTTTCAACATTGCATCAGATCATCTTTTCATTCAAACAGGCTCCCCAGACGTCGTCCAATGAGTGACAGTCAGCTGAGAATCACCGACGCAGAACCGTCTGCGCTCCACTGCGGCTGCCCTACGCAGGCAACGCAGACACGCGGCCGTTCGCAGCCTGATTACGGCGGCCGATCGACGCAGAGGGATAAATTGGCCTTAACTGTGATTACTTCACTTCGACTGAACTTCAAAAAGCATAAAGTGTTCCCTCGTCTATGACAAGATGCGACTTGGTGAATGGTAAGACGAGCCCATGGGCCACCACGGCAGTGACACGCAAAGCGACGTATGCATGCATGCATGCTCTCCCAATGGAAAGAGGGACGTAGTGGGTCCGTGCAACCAGCGTACCCAGTCCGATCTGGTTTTGAACCACTGCTGCCGTCCGTGCCAAGCCAGAATCAACTGGATGGAGCAGTGTGCAAAGGACAACGGGGCGCATTAAGGACAACGGGGTCCATGTCGTAGTCGTCGTACACATGCAGACATCCTCATGGAAATTGCACCAAAGATGGCTGCTGAATTTACCATTATAACGGAGCGTTTGGGTCCGCGGCTGCAGGAGCCGCGACGTTATGTCTTTAATTTAAATTAAATCAGAAGCCACGGGTCCTCGGGAGATGGGGGTCTTCTGGTGTTCCTCCAACACCACGAAGCATCAGCCTTCTCTGGGGCTTTTTCCTTCTCTGTCTTACCACTCTGGGGCCATTGATTGTATTTGTGTCACTGTTTAATGAAGAGTTGTTAAGGACCCACTGGTGGAGGCTCAATAAAACATTAATAACGAGCATCGTGCGAGCCGACTGAACTTTGGTCGCGACGGCGGTTTTTGGTCCCAACGAATAACAAAACCCCTCCGTCTCACTGAACCTGAGAACCCAGGCTGTACATTAACCTGTAGGCCTAATGCTTCACTCCTATCCATATCGTCCTGTCAAGGCACTGTCATGTTATCTGGTGGAAGAGGTCAATCGGTCGGTGCGTAAAGCCAGGGAGACACCATTGCGTTTGGCCCCTGATCAGCTGCACTGGATAGGGACGATCCAACCCGACATACCCGTCGATTCCGAACCGAATCTCTTTGAAATTATTCATTTTAACGAGGCCGAATAGCACAACAGGAATAAAACAGCCACCAATTGAAACATGCACATTACACACGACATCTTTGGCCCAGCTGTGCGTCCTAATTCAACTAGTCTTCCCCTGCCACATCCACACCATGCATGCAGCTGGCTGCGGGCTCTCAGGCACCACCGCTGGAATAAACCTACATGTCACAAATACACTGCTTACATGCTAAATAAGAACAAGTATGAAATGCGTGACTTACTGCACTACGGAGTGAGTGTACCTGCCCCGGTTCCAGCAGCTTGTGAGTGGAGTCCCCTTAACGGAGCTACTTTACGTGGCGCGGCGTCAGCAGCAGCACAGCATCAGTGAGTGGTGCGACCCCAGCGGAAGGAATGGCCCCTACCAGGGGCCCGGATAGCCTAATGATTGATAGGGCATAGGGAAGCGCTAGGACGTTTATTTATCGATACATAAATATCCAGCACTTTTATTGATTTATAGATATGTATTTATAAATATGTATATTATAGTTAGGAGTATTAAACATATATTAATATAGGAATATCTGTAATCTATTACATTTATATAGATATGTAATAGATTAAACTAACGAATATATATATAGCCTATTGATATATATATATATATATATATTTTGTTATTTTAAATATAAAACAAATATTTGATGATAAAACTAATATGGATGGTTTTACATCATAAGTGGCTCTGACACATTGTGAATGGATGAAATTTGCAGCCTCCTAAATATATCAACCATTTTTAATGATAACAAAAGCGATTAGATTGACACCAAAAGTTTGAGGCGTTACGTTTCTCCTTTGAAACCCCCTGTGTCTTAGCGTAGCTTTTATATAGGCTGATAATATATGAATAATGTTTTTTTTTTAAATACATGGATACAGTTTCTGACAAAGCATTCTTAATCATAGTTAGGGCTGCAAAACAACTTTATTTGACATGAATATCATTGGTACAGATATTGCATATAGAACTCATATCAACTTTATATTAACGCCAGTAAACACATGAAGCACAACTCAGCTCACATCAGGACATAAGGGAATTTGGCATCAGTGCTATGTGATCAAAATTAGACAAAATAATGCAAAGATAAATAAAAGTCAGACATCTTACTGTACCGTCTCACATCACAAAAAATGAATAATTGTGCGTCTTTGTTTAGAAAACAACAATAAAGATTTACATTAAATAGAGCGTAATCTTTGAGGCCATGCCTCATGAAAGATGCGGTTTTGTGTTAACTAGGCATCACATCGTCGTCATGATCACATCAACATCCGAACACAAAGGGTAATTACACTTAGGCAATAGTCTTGGAATTAGATAATCTGCTTTAAATCACATACTTCCTGACAAACCAGCAGGTGTTTTAAGTATTCATGTTTCACCGACTTTTCTAGCAATAAAAACATGCACAGAGAGGGCAGAGTTAAGAAGATGGTAGTGTTTATAGCTGATGCGATATATTACGCTATTTTTTGTGATTATGGCACACAATATGTCGGTCTTTAGGGTCATGAATAATCATCTCTCCGAACCTCTACATAGTACACCGTTGGCAGTCCTTATCTTAACCTCCACTGGCTGTGACAACACACATCAGGCGTCGTCCTCTCTACAGGAAGTAGTCCGGGGTACGGCGAGTCACGTGAGGCTCTCCCCGGCGCGGCGCGGGGTCGAACTGTAAACTGAAAACACGACGGCCGCACTCATAATCTCTCTCTCCGTTTTTTTTCAACAAATCTGAGAACTCTCAAGGATTCTAAGCTTACGGTTCAGCATAGCGTACTCATTAAAACCAAGTCTTGATTAAAACGCACTATAAAAAGAAAGCTTGATGACTTACAAGGAGTACTTCAGAGTGTCGTCGAGTTCCATAATTGCCGCTTGGTTTCCGCAGCGGTAGCAGTAGTTTGGCGCGCTGAAGATAGTCACAACGTTGCGGTCGTGGCACCAATTATAACCCTATTTTGGGAGAAAGGAGGCTTCCTATCAAAGTGCAACTCACCACATGTACATGCTTCTTTGTTTAGGCCTACAACACCGCATCGTAGCGACACTGGACCCCTTGATGTTGGAGAACCTCACAGGAAGGTGCACCTACCTCCATGACCAGCTGGTGGGCTCTGGAGACCAGGGTCAGGCCATTGGCATGGTTGAAGGTCTCCGATATGTCCTGGCCGAAGGTGTACCCGGCTCCTCTGGGAGAAATGCCCCAGCCACCGCGGTCGTCTGGGTCTGACCAAAGCAGGTCACACATCGGACCCTGGAGAATATTATTGACGGTGAATATTGATGAAATTCAAGTGTCTTTTAAAAACACTGACAGGGAGCAAAATGTGTTTCTTTCAACTAATAGGATTTATAACAATGGGTCTGAAACATGATATGCATATGATGTAATATATATAATATGATCTGTTTGAGGCGTCTACTTCGTGGGGAACTTCCTGTAAGCGATCCAGCGCTCGGATGTGGTCCAGTGTGTCTATTGAGGGAGACAGCCCGCCATGGAGACAGAAGATCTGCCGGGAGTGACGTTAGTTAGAGGGGGTTGATCCTCATTCAGACGAGGACATGTAGCAGTAGTCACGGCGGAGGAGAGGCTTTTTACCTGGTTATCGACCAGCGCAGTCAGAGGCAGATAGTCAAAGAGGTCTGTGAAGTACTTCCAGACGTTAGCGTTCCCGTATTTCCTCAGGCACTCGTCGTAGAAGCCGTACACCTGGGTGATCTGTCGGCTCTCGTGGTTCCCTCGGAGGATGGTGATTCGCTCCCGGTACCGTACCTGCAAATATGGATTTTAAACATCAAAACCGGGCATGGGTTCTAGATCTTTGTGCAATCTAGAATACCTCCCCCCACCCCCTCCCCCACTGCAGCTTATAACATTGTTAAGACATTGTTCATATTGTTATAATAGCCCGTATGAAGCCACACTTTTGCCTTCAGTGAGGCCAACTCATGTGTACATATATTTGGCCGATCTGGCTCGTGCATGTTTCCTAATCATCATTATATCATAATCATCCTAATTATATTATAAGCTATAACTCAAGTCCCATTTCCTGTGTTTTAAAACCAGCGTCTCATTGTCAATATGACGTGGATGACGAGACACATCCTCAGGGGTCTCTTTGAGTAGCTCTTTACCTTCAGAGAGACCAGCAGGGAGACGGTCTCCACGGAGTAGTAGCCCCGGTCCACATAGTCACCCATGAAGAGGTAGTTGGTGTCTGGAGACTTGCCTCCGATCTTGAAGAGCTCCATCAAGTCATGGAACTGACCGTGAACGTCCCCACACACCGTCACGGGACATCTCACCTCCTGGACATTGGACTCCTTGGTCAGGATCTCCTTCGCCTAAGAGGGAAGAACCGTGGGGACCCATACTAGGGTTGAGAGCTTATCTTGGCACTGCCCTTTGCTTTTTAAATTAGGAAAGAGGAGACCCACACCAAAGCAATTGAGAGGAATGTTGATGTACTTCACTGCTATAGCTTGCACTTGGAGATGGCTTGTTGTAACCCAAACATTCCCAAAACGGCGATTTATAATATATATGGGGGAATGCAATAACATGACTGAAGGCCATTTGGCACAGCAGGGCGTAAATAAAACGTGGGCGTAGCTTAGCAGTGAGTTCACCTTCATCACCTCTTCCACACTGAAGCTAAAAGATGTGCGTCAAAAAGGCACAAATAAACGCAAGTGAAAAACCTCCATTGAGATGACCCATGCATTTTATTAACATGCACGCCATCATCCACTGCCGGCTGACTGGCAGGGTGTTAACATACACCAATAACCCAGCTGGTATCTATTTACAATAGAATAATATAACGCACCTTTTCGCAGAGGAATTTGACTTGGTTCTCCGATAGCTGTTTGCACTCATTGAGCCGTTCGATCCATCCATCCAACTCCTTGGTGAAAGACTTGTCGTCCATGGCAGGATCTCTATCAGCCAGCAAGAAGGCTGGCTTTAATTCTAAACGGAGAGCCCTGGGCTTACAATATATGGATGGCTATATATAAACATATATATAAAAATATATATAAATGCACGATGCTTGGATCTGATCATCCGCTCCGAATCTGCTCTCAAAAACGAATGCGTCAACCGCAGCTGGACGGACCGCGTCCCTGACCGAGCCCGGATCCCGATTTATATAACATTAAACCTTATTTTCTTCTTGATTAGTGTCCCTCCGGTGGTTCACCGTGGGTGAACTGATATCCAGTAAACAAAACAAAAAAAACCTCAAATTCGTCAACCTGTTCCTGCCGTTTCTCCCATGGTTCGTAGTGACGTCACCGCAGGGCCCTCTCCATCACCCTGCGATGCACCCCTGTCCGAATATTTCCATAATTAAATTAATTAAATTCCTATAATATTCGTATTATGATACAAGTTTCACCTTTAAAATAATATGATAGACTTGCTAATTAGCTCTTATTTTATTAGCAATTAATGTACTCGGCAGAAGTCCTCTCCCGCGCGGATGGATGTACGTCAAGTTAAAAACGACATTACCCACAAACCCTGAACTGTCTGGGTAGTCATTAGTCGCACATGCGCAGAAAGATATACCCTCGACAGCTGTAGGAGAAAATGGCTTCACTCATGTTAGGACAGCAGGTAAGATATTCAATGCTTTTTTATGATTTAAAGATAACGAAAGCTTGAATTTTACCATGTGATCCCATGGGAACATTACTTAGAGGTTCATCTGTGCAGGACGGGGTCACAGCACCCGTGGGTTACCACAATTGCCACGAGACCTTGGGGTTGGATAGCATTGTTGCTAACCAGCAAGCTACCTCCAGAGCTCCTGATCTGTCACGTTCTGTTTCTTAATGACCCTTTAACCTCCCCAGGCGCGCCAGTTCAGCACGTCTGTCATCAGGCCCATCTCAAAACTGATGAAGGTGAGTTGATAACCTTAACAGGACCGTCGACGTATCGGATCGATTGATTTGCGACATGCATCTGGGATCCACTGAAGTCAATCAGGAATAATGATGCATCCATCCTGCCCTCGTTTCCCCCCCGCCCTGAATCAAGGCTCCCATCGATGTGTATGGAGTCGAGGGTCGCTATGCCACCGCGCTGTTCTCAGCGGCCAGCAAGAAGAAACAGTTGGACCAGGTTGAGCAGGAACTGGGCAAAGTGTCGGTAAGTTGTGGCAGTGACACGTTCAAACACATCCTAACATGTTGCACCCTTTAAAAGAAACAAACCATTACAACTGTCTTGTCTATACGGTTTTCTCTACGTTGCCCTACATGGTTACCATAACTTTGACCTTTTCTGTCCTCAGACCATGATCAAGGACCCCAAGGTCTCCGGCATTGTCATGAACCCTCACATCAAACGCGGCGTAAAGATGCAGGCAGTCACTGACGTTCTGGTCAAGGCTAAGATGTCTCCTCTCACCATCAACCTCATCAGTGAGTGCATTAATGGCAGCTTAAGCTAAATGACTCCAATCTCCGCAAACCGGGTCACCAAATCAAGAAACCGGTCCACCTCAGATTTTATTCCAATCACTTTTAAAGTATCGTTGCCTTACACAACATTTCGGTACTTTTCAATTCTAGATGATCAGATCCGATTTCCAAAAGGCTGTCATTGAGTGTTATTTTCTCCTCACCTATCGACCCAATGTAGCTTACCTCTCACCCACACTTTAAAAGGAGACCTTCCTTTTATAGGTTTACAATCGGACAACCTAATTCTTATTTACGTTCTGTGATATTGGGCTCTGCTAGGTCGATAAGCTTGGCACACAACCTCTAAAAACATGCTACTAATAAATTGGTTTTCCATCTGGATTTTGGCTCAATTGTCATGCTTTACCAGTGGCGATACTCCGTTGACCCCCCTCTCTCCTCTGCAGAGGTCTTGTCTGAGAACGGCCGCCTGCCCCTGACCGCCGATGTCATCAAGGCCTACAACATGATGATGGGAGCCCACCGTGGAGAGGTCATCTGCTCGGTCACCACCGCCCAGGTAACTCGGCTCGTTAAACGGAATGGTAACGCATCATCACACCGACCCTGACCAGCTAATAAAATATAATTCAATATAATTATATTCCTTGCTGTACTTCATGCTTTCATCAAATGTGCAATATCTAGTAGTGTTATATCTCTATTGTATTGTTTAATATATTAATCTAGGTATTGCACATTTGATGAAAGCATGAAGTACAGCTAGGAATATAATTCATCTGGTCATAGTCTAAATGTATATTCCTTTTTATATAAATAGCATCTGAATTAGTCTATTAACTCTTTGATTTAAAAAAATTAAAAATGATATTGCGATGATTTATACTTTATACCTCATCATCACATTTAATAATTATTTAATATTTCAGGCGTTGGATGCCGCCAGTCTTGCTGACCTGCAAGTCGCCCTCAAGGGGTTCCTCCAGAAGGGTGAAACCATCAAGCTAGAGACTAAGGTGGGCTTCAGACCCAACGGTGGACTGGTGACGGCTTTGGAAATGTTCTGGGTTCCGTTTTCTAATTTTTCCTTCTCATCCGCAGACGGATTCCGCCATCTTGGGGGGCATGATCGTCAGCATCGGGGACAAGTACGTGGACATGTCCACCAAGACCAAGATTGCAAAGCTCACCAAGATCATCAGGGAGACCTAAGTCCAGTGGACGTTTAAACAGAAGAATGCAGCGAAGTTGCTTATTAATGTACATTGCTACTTGTCTGGTTACAGAGTTCATTTTAACACCAGTGTCTATTGTTGATTTCACGTTAATGTATTAAAAAGCGTTGTGAAACGGCCCCTGTTGGTTCTTTATTTACAAGCTTTCCTCAAATTATATTTTATTTGGGTGTAAATGTAACTTGAATGCAGCACTTTTTAAATCCATTCAGAAGCCATTTGGCTAAAACGGGAAATTTAGTTTCCCACACTCTGATCGCTATACTGAATGCAGTTTATTTGACCCGGGTACACGTTTAGCCACAAAAAGGATCATTGTTTCAAGTGAACTGTTACGTTTCAATGAGGTATTCGGCGCATGCGCATTCGAGCACTGCATTTTATTTTTTTCACAAAAATGGCTGCCTCTTATCTAAACCTCTGCTAAAACGGACACATAAACCGGGAAATAACCACGGTAAATTGCAATCCTCGTTCGCGGCAGCATCAGTAGATAACCAGGCGTGGTTTACAAACGCTATTGGGAAAATGGTGTGGCTGTCAAATAGAAAAATTATATTTGATTCAAATTTAACCCTTTCCATCCTATGAGCCGCCCACAAATGAGGTACGATCTTTTCATTTTCCTGCTTTAACTATCATGTATTCGCGTTCACACCTAATCACGTATTGGTATAACGAGGTGCATTGCTTGAACAATTGTGTACGCGTCATCCTTGAGGGCTATCCCTTTGTTTTACATGCATAGTGTGTGTCAGTCCAAAAGTAAGCAATTCCGCAAATTCCTCGCTTGTGTGTGTGCGCAGGCGTGTTGGTGTTAACAAAGAAACATCTCGTTATTTTCATCTGTTCCCAGTCCCGTTGGTGTTTACAACTAGTTTCTCCACCCTGCAGAAAATGATGCACCAAGTGACCAGCAGCAATGACTATTGCATGAGTGCACTGTCAGAGGATTGCCAGCATTCTGCAGGGCACTTCGACTTGTGTGGAACACAGTCCAACAAGTTCTACTCCTCGCCTCCGCCGTCCCTGCAGCTGTCCCTAGCTAACCTACCCCCCCTGCCACAGGGCATGCACAAACCCATGACATGCCAAATGCAGGAGAACCAAAACGAGTTCCAGCAGCCTCCCACTGCGAGGAACAGGGGGGGCGAGGCACCGGGTCCTGATGGCACCAAGAAGAAGGGAAAGGGGATTGTCAAGTCCGGGAAGAGGGGCCGGCCGGCCGGCACCACCAAATCAGCCGGCTACCGCACAAGTACTGGACGTCCGCTGGGGACCACGAAAGCTGCCGGTTTCAAGACCAGTCCTGGAAGACCCCTGGGTACCACCAAAGCAGCGGGCTACAAAGTGAGCCCTGGCAGGCCGCCGGGGAGCATCAAGAGTCTGGCGCGCCTGAAGAAGCTGGGCCTGGCCACTTGTGAAGCAGCCAAGAAAGTGGACTTCAGCAACTGTAGTGGGCCCAAGAAACTGGATTACACCTGCTGTGACGTGACGCCCTTCCCGTACAGCATGATGCAGAAAAGAGACCTTTGTGAGGCCGGGGGCAAAGTTGAAGACAGCAACGAGTAGCTTTGCAGAAGTCTTGTTTCTATTGTTCTTCAACTTGTTCACCGTTTTGTTTTTCTCTCAGTGTGTATGGACGATGGAGAACATAATAATGTAAATTAGCTTAACTTTTCATTGTGCAGTCTTGACATTACTTTCCTCTCCTCATAGATCTAAACGCACCCATCTAGAAAGTATGTTATCCTGTTTGACAGTGATGCATGCATAGGAATACAATCAAATTAATGTAGGAATGAAAGTATCTATACCTTGTAGTGTATGGTCCATGTTCAATGGACAATGTTTTTTAAGCCTTTTTTAAAACAGACTTTTAATTGATTCATGATTTGCTACTATGCTTCATATTGCTTTCCATTCCAAACATGTTCCTGATCTTATGTGGAAGTGTAGTTGTCCTTTTGTATTGTTGAGTGCAATATGTGATTCATTTTATATTATATATGAAAAAAGATAAACAGAAGGAAACGGAATGGGGACACAGCGATGTTTTTTATGATCTTGATTGAACAACCCAGCACACGGTAAACTATTTTAAAAACCAAAATTGTTATTTCTATACTTTGTGAATATGTTTGACTGGGTATTGTAATAGCCTACTTTGTTTCCTTGGATTCCTCAAACTATCACTTGATAAGCGAATATATATGTTGTTATGCAGTACATTAGCAAAAAAATATTCACTTAAACTTCATTTTAAGATTATTTCTTTGTGGAAAATGTATTAAAAGCTTCTGTGGTGTATGTGAAACCCAAATAAAAGTGTCATTTCCGACAGTAAACATGCGTGCAATACCTACAGTGAACGCTAGAGGTCTCACGCCTTCCTGTGCCAATAGTGGGCCTATCCTTTTATTTTCGGGTAATAACTTTCATTTAATAGTCTAATTGATCGCCCAGCCGTACAGGCCCTCCCCGTACAGACGCTGAAACGCAAACGCGTGTCATACATCCAAGTATTGGACGTTGGGAAATGTGAAAGATAATCGATCCATTTCAACCACAGGAAAACCGACCCCTCGGAAAATCAAGTGGCGTCTTTTGTCTTTTTTTTTTTTTAAGGTAGCCTATACTATTATGCAACCACGTCTAACCCGTAGGCCTTGTATTGAACGTCGGTTTATGAACATAAACCCGTGAAGAGCAATGGTGTCTATAAAGGTTTATATAAGGATTTGACGGGCTTTGTGTGGCGCCGGGTAGAGGAGGACGAGGCCACTGCGGCAGTACGGCCACGTCTATTGTTCAGACGCGCACTGACGCCGTCTCCCGGGGCAAGACACTGGGGGTTTCCTATCCAAACTGCGGGGTAAAAATTGGGAATACAAGAGTACCATCCAACGTTTGCACACGTCGTTTTTTCGGAGCAGAAGTCGCTCCATGACCATGGCCCCACTGGCACCGACATGTTGTGTCTGCAGCGCGGCCTGCTTCCTGAGCTCAGAGACTCAGGACTCAGAGGCAACATGGCGCACGGAGCCTAACTACAGGGACTCTGCTCAATGTGCATTGCCTTCTCCATTGGCGGCCTGGCATCCACAGAACAGGCACTTAGGCTACTTCCAGTGCCGTAAAACAAGAAACATCAACAGCAGCACCACATTTCTATTCTTATAATCCACAATGCAGAATTTATTTTTGCTTATAAATAGATGCATTGGATAGAGAACATAAACGCATTACACGGACTCTGTGATTGCACCTGGGTGTGTGTGTGTGTGTGTGTGTGTGTGTGTGTGTGTGTGTGTGTGTGTGTGTGTGTGTGTGTGTGTGTGTGTGTGTGTGTGTGTGTGTGTGTGTGTGTGTGTGTGTGTGTGTGTGTGCGCGTGAGAGAGACTGTGAGGAGGGTAAGACAGGCCCTTTGCAGCGGGGGGTTGGGTGGCGGTGCCGATTGGTCGCTGCTCACCAACATAGGCAGTCTGGGCTTGTTTTATCATTACCGGGGGGGCACTCCGACAGCAGGCTCAAATCATGGTGTTAAAATAATATATATAGATGATTGAGGATTGATAGTGACACGCCGGTTTTCCTCGCACTTGATGTGCTCGCAAATATAAATGATCTAGTGCTTATTTTTTGCATTTAAAGTGACAGTTTTCATCAGGGCCGCCGCTGATGAGGCTGTGATGAAGGGGAGAGAATGAGAGCTGCGCTCTGGCCTAGCGCTACTGCAGCTGGGAGTGTGCAGATCTGTCTCCACAAACCGAGGGAAATAGCCGCTTTAAGCGCAACAACGACAGATTCGCGTTCGGTTTCACGGTGACCGACGTCCAAATGGTGAGTTTCGTGATCTTTTCCCACGTCGACGCGTTTTTAACTTGTTTCGATGAGTTCTTGTCCCAAGTTACCAGTAGCTATGTGGCTGTAGCCTGTTTGTGTAGGTCTGTGGGAGACCCTTTCTCTGATGGCACAGTGTCACCACCTTTGCCGTAGCGTGTGCGCTCCTACGAATATACGAATCGGCGATCGCTTGTTTCTTTGCTTTATTATGATCGGTGAATGCTACCCGGACTGGTTTGGTTTAACAGTCATTGTCTGAAAGCAGCATGTCAGGAGTAGTATCCTCTGTTTTGGCGACCGACGGCCTTTTGGAATGGAGGCCAGCCATGTCGGGTTATCGGTGAGCATGCAGCCCTACATGCCACCTATTCTCCTTGGAAGGCGGCCGTCGCTTTTATTGGGATTGTCGAAGTATTTTGTCTAAAAGGTTAAGGTCTTCACGGGTCGGTGATTCCCTTTCAATACCGGTCGGTGCATGAAGCCATAATAAGAACTTGGAGGTTGCGTCTTGTTGTCCTGCTTTGAGTGTAAATATTGGTTCACCTAACATGAACCCTTTGTTTTTTGGCAGGAAAGAGCCATGACAACATGAATCAGTCTTACAGACGGGCTGTTAGGGGAGGCTCCGTGTTCGGCTCGGGTCAGCCAGAGCTAAGGCCCCCCAATGGCCTCACCACTACTTCCTATGGAAACCAATGTGGCAGTCGAAGGCGCAGGTCAGGCCAACCGCCAGCCATTCAACTGCCATCCTCCAGCATCAAACCAGCACCTGTCCCGGGCTACAGCCCCCCCGACCGGCCCCATTGTTTCAGCAGCCCGCTGCGGAGCCTGCAGGACCTCAACAGTCTGGTGACCAGGGGCTCCGACCTGGGTGGGCCCCCCATGGACGTCCGCGCCAGGGCTCACCGGCACTCACCGAGCCCCATCAGCAATGAGGAAGACGACGAGGAGGAGGAGGAGGAAGAAGAGGAGGAGGATGACGATGAGTTCGAGGCGCCGTCCGTCCATCTTCCGCCATCGCCAGGCGCCGTCCAGACGGACGCCTTCGAGGCAATCCCGGAGCTGGACAAAAACGGGTTCTCTCCCCACAGCCTGGACCGCTGCTCCCCGCTGCCAAACGGCTACCTCCACTTTGAGTCCACGCTGTTCGACGGCGGAGACCTCAAGGTGGAGGAGCGGGGGGCCGGCGGTAAGAAGGAGGACCTCTCCTCCTTTTCCTTTTCCCCCAGACTGGGTCACCAGCGGGGCTCGTCGGACCGTAAGGCGGCCACGGCCAGCTCAGGGCTGGGCAAACAGAGCGTGTACAAACCGGGCGTCCTCAACCTCATGGCCCAGACCATTTCTGAACTCAACCCTACACTAAGCCCCAGCGCGCTGCCCGAGATCAGTATGGGAGACGACTGGAGCGCGGGGGAGAACTCTGACAGCGACGCAGAGCTCTCCTTCACCCCCGACCACGGGCTGGTCTCGCCGTCCGGCACCAACTCCAACGTGAGTGGCAGGCCCCTCGGCTACCTCTTTAGCCTTCGTCAAAAGCTTTCTTTTTCTGTTCTCGTATTGTTTTGCTTTTGTAACTGAACTGCGGGCGTCAGAATAGGAGGTTGCTGTTAATGTGTCTGGATCCCCCCCGGCTCTTAACCTCGGATGGCAGAGCAATGCACCGCTTGGATCAATTAATTGCAACTGTTTTGGAAGAAGTAAACACAGGCAGTACAATGAGTACAAGTGCACATCCAAAACATAATTCTATTATGTTGTTATCTTATTTAATTATTATTCTCCGCAGTCAAACAGCCCCAAGAAGAAGCTTCTGTCGGCGGTGAAGTATCTGAACGGAGATCTGGTCTGGGCTAAATTCAACAGGCGCCCTTGGTGGCCCTGCCAGATCGCGGCCGACACGCCGCAGGGGGTCCACACTAAGATGAAAGGTGAGACGGAGATTCAACGGTCCCCGGCTGCTTTGTTGTGTGGGCATCCTCAAACTGGATCCACCATTTGTACACTTTCAAGGCCCAAGTCCAGCCTTATGTTTGTCTTGACGTTTTCCTTTCGTCTCTGTGTTAAGTTGCATGTTGTCGACTGCGCATGCGCGTGGGAAGTGTGGTGGCGGTTCTCTGGGTGAATGATGGCGGCGGCCATGGTTGTGCATGTAATATGTTAACGTTCAGTAAAAGTTTCAACTCGATCGACTGTCGTTGTGGTCATTGATTAACATCTGTTCCAGCACCGAGCCATCGTCCGTGTCGCTTGTATTTCCTGGAGACGATCGGTGAAATAGCGGAGCGGGCCTGGGTCCCAGGGAAGGCCATTCTTCCTTTCCAGGGAGGCCACGAGTTCAACGAGCTGCCTGTGCTCCGACGGAGAGGGAAGCAGAAGGAAAAAGACTACAAATATACGGTAAATAAATACCTGTTAGGATGCCCTGTAAACTTGTGATACTGCATTCTGTAACGACAGCGATATAGTGTTGTTTGTCTTCATTCTGACAAATGTACTTATTGTAAGATGCTTTGGATAAAAGCATCTGCTTAATGCCCCAAGTGTAATTGTTATGTGGGTCCAATTGCCGGCTCAAATGCTATACCATGTTAGAGAATAGTTTTGACACAGAAATTTGACACATATTTTTGGACACATCATGGTAAATGGTCTCACTTTTTATGTTTTGAAGAAATGCGTATGAATTGCGTCCCTTCTGTTAAATTAAAGTTATAAATCAGATCAGTGGTTAACTGGGCTGTATTGGTTGATACTTAATCATGTGAAGAGTGAAGTATTGGAAGTGGTAGTATCACTGCAGCATCCCTATGAAACGTTGTCGTCCTCGTCCCCAGATTCCCAAGAGTTTACTGACGGCCTGGAAGGTCAGTGTGTCTGAAGCGGAGCGCTTACTTCCCGGTCTCCGAATGGGCGCAGACGACGTGCTGGACGTGCCCCTCAACGGGGAGGTCTGTGACCCCACCCCGCTCCAGGGTCTGGACCCGACCGAGACCCCCCCGACCGAGGCTCACCGGCCGCTGTCCCCGGACCCCGTCGGGCCCGCGTCGCCCGCCGCTACCCCCAACGGCACGGTGCCCCCTCCCTCCGCTGTACACCCCCCTGTTAGCTCTACTGTAAACTCCACTGTAAACCCGACTGTAAACTCTACCGCAAACCAAGGCTTCCATAAAAAGGCCTGTCGAGAAGAAGAAGAAATGCCTGTCGGACATATTCGGCCACATCGTGGGGGGGTTGAAGGACTCCCCCACGATCCTGGACCTGGTCAGCCCGCTACCCAAAGTCCCGGACCCCATCAGAGAGTCCCAGGACTCCCCCTACGCCGACCTGGACTCTATCCCCATGCTGAGTCGTCCCAAACGGACAGAAGGGTTTCCCACGCCGGAGACCGAGAGCGGCTCCAAAGCGGTCAAAAAGGAACAGGGTTCAACCCCGGGGAAGGACGGAGGTGTCGGGGACACGAGCTCGGCACCCGAGACGGCCGTGAACACTGCCAAGGCTGCCAGAACCTCCGCAAACAAATCGGTTTGCCATGAGATACGGTTAGGTCATTTAAAGTCCAACACGGATTTGGACAGCTGTAAAGACTTACAAGACGGTTCTCTGGACCAGCACTCCCTGCACCTGCCCGCCAGCAGTCGGCTGATGACCAGAGCGCTGAAGGCCGAGGAGGAGACGGGACTCAAAGACGCCCCGGCGACGGGCCACACCTCCAAGAAGAGCAAGAACAACAACACCGAGGGGGACGACAAGAACGATGAAGACGACGACGGCGGCGACGTCGTGCTCAGTGATGCCGAGGCGGGTGCAGACCAGGTGTCGTCCTCCACCAGCCACAGCTCCCCCAAACGCCGCGCCAGGAAGCCCGACAAGAAGCGCGTCTGCAACGGCTCGCTGCCCAAGTCTCCGTGCCGGGGGTCCCGAGCGCCCGCCCTCGTTCCCCCGGCCAAGATCAAGACGGAGAACGTGGCGTCGGACCTGTCGGCCGGCTCCTCCCCTCCCTCGTCGCTCTCCCCATTGGACGCCTTCCAGGAGGGCAAGGAGCTGACCTTCAAGTCTCTGGTGAAGGAGGAGGAGGGCAGCGAGGACGCCGACCAGAGCGCCTTCCAGCCGGACGCCAACTACAAGTTCAGCACCTTCCTGATGCTGCTGAAGGACCTGCACGACACCCGGGAGCTGGAGGGCAAGCCGCTGGTGGTGCCCCCGCCCCCTGTCCTCATCAAAGAGGAGCCCCAGGTCATCCCCACCTCCCCGGGGGGTCCAAACCCACTACTGAAAGGCGCCGGCCCCCAGCCCAGGGAGCCGTAGCTCAGGGATCAAGGTGGAGAACGGCTGGCCGGGGAAGCCCCCCCCGCTGCAGAACGCCAACGCCACGGCAGGCAAGCCCAAGAAGAGGACCAAGGCCATCATGAAAAACGACACCTACAAATGTGAAGGGCTGCCCCTCCTCTCGCAGGCGGCCGGCGCCGACCGGCAGCGCAGGAAGCAGCGGATCCCCGCCAAGCTGAAGGTCAGCATCCCGGGGCTGTCCCCGGACCTGGCGGACATGGCGTACGGCCGGGAGTTCGTCAGCGGGCACGCCGACCTGGCGGAGCCCGGGTCGCGGGCAGAGCCCGCGTTGCGGGCGGAGCCCGGGTCGCGGACGTCCCCGCCGGCCGCCGTCCCCGGCTACCTCGGCAAGAGCTGCGAATCCAAAGTGGCGCCCAAGAAGCGCTGGCAGCTGGCGGAGGGCCTGGCGGAGCGGGGGGGCGGGGGCGGGCCCGCGGGGGGGCGGCCGGGCGGGCAGGTCAACGGGGGGACGTGCACGGACACCGCCGGGTTCAGCCCGGGGTCACCCCAGGTCTCCCTGGGCGACGGGAACCTGTCGGAGGACTGCTCCAACGTCTCGGATTCCAGCGGTAAGGCCGGCGCTGTGTGGATGATGAGCGCTGCTGCTGCTGCTGTTGTTGTTGTTGTGGTTGTTGTGGTCTGAGTGATAAACAGCTGACTGTGTGTTCGCTTCCCCCTCAGACAAGCGGCTGCGCAGACCCAGTAAGAGACTCCTGGAGGCCAGCGACGGGAGTGAACCAATAACGTCCCCAAAGAAGAAGTCAAAGAAGAACGCTGAGCGCTCCAGAATGGTGATATTAATGATTCATACATAAATATATTCTGGTGTTGCACCTTGATATGCACTAATAACAAGAAATATAAGGGATTAGATGGAATAGAGCTCTCTTCGGTTATGAGTCTATAACCCAGGTCAAGTTTGTAGAAGTTATTCTGCGTTTTCTTTCACTCTAATGTGTAGGTGCCACCATTCTTTGGTGTAAGCTTTACAAATGCAGGTAAAGGTTATAATAGAGACTGCTTTATACATTGTGATGACAACATTCCACAATGTATATGCAAATACTTATATGCTATATACTTAATCTATATGATTTCCATTGGATCATTATAATTCAGTCTCACAGTCTGACGTTATGTCCTCCAACGGAGGTTTCTGTGGTATCAATATAATGTATAGATATACACTTTAAGTATATGCTTCACGTGAACCTCCTAAAATGGCGCAATTAGATTCTCTGGATATTGCCCCTTATCCCATGATTGAGATCTCAAACTCGGGACATTGTTTTCGCTCGTTTAACGACCGTCACGCCAGTAAAAAATAAATAAACTGCTAATAAAAACAAAATACTCCCGGCTAAAAGTATTATCTTGTTTATTTTTGGAGTGTTCACGTGTAGTGTATACTAAAACAGTTATTCCGTGAGTAGTGGGGGCTATTCCCCACTACTTCACAGAGCCTGAGGTGATTAACTGTTAAATAACTGAGGTTTCTGCGGTATCAATGTAATCTATCCACATATCATTGTGTGTGTGTGTGTGTGTGTGTGTGTGTCTGTGTCTTCCAGACCAGCGAAGCAGACAGCAGCCTGGAGACCCCCTGTGCGGCGACAGACCCCCCCTGTCCCCGCACTCCGACCGTGACCTCATCCTCCACTCCGGGCTCCGTCCCCCCCCACGCCAGGGGCCCCGGGGCCCGGGGCCGCCTGGAGGAAGACTGCCCCCCCCGGCCGCCCTCCCCCTGCGCCTCCTCCTCCTCCTCCTCCTCCCCCTCCGAGATGGGGGAGGGCCCCGATATGCCTCCAGACCCCCGTGAGTGGCCCCTCCGTTTTCCTTGGACGCGTTTCAGGAATATCTCCGTAGAGACGGGCTCAACGCATCGAGCTGTTGGAGCGCTGTGGTACATAGCACTGGTTCTCCACAAAAGAAAAGTGGAGCGCATCAAGCCTGCGCGCTGTATACAAACATTCATTCGAGACAGCAGTTGTTAACCCGTTAACCAAAGAATCGGTTCCGTGTGGACGGACCTGCCCTCGCTCTAGAACCAGGGAGGGTCGGCTGAGGAGGGGCCGAGGCAGCATGATGCTTCCCCCACCAACCCCCTTGCACACTTATTGGGTTTTATACGTCCTGGCACTTACAAATAGGTGTAGCGTGGAGTAGCGTCTTATCCTGGCTATCTTTTAAGTTGGGGAATGGGTTCACCCAACAGTCGTTAGTGCTTGGCTCTTGTTTCTATGAACATCCTTAACTGCACCGACGGCGATTATATTGTTTCTCTTTCTTCTGACAAATGTACTTATTGTCAGTTGCTTTGGATAAGCGTCTGGTAAATGTACTTTACATTACATCTCTACGCTTTATATCCGTCCTGTTGTTTGTTATTTTGATGTTAAACCTGCGTTTCCTGCGGCAGCCCGAGGGCTCTTGAGAGGGGGAAGCCCTTTCTGCGTTCCTGCTAAAGCATTGCTCATTCTCTGCCCGTCATCCAGAGTGTACTGTGATGATGAGCTGTGACAATAAACCTGATGCGACATGTTACTGGAAGCACGTACGAGTATTCCTCTGTCATTAAAGTGTATTTACTTCATAGTGTCCCAAGAGAGGAAAAGGCCAAGGAAACTCTCCCACCGGATCCTGGAATGCACCATAGAAGAAGTGTCTCTCGCTCCCGCCAACAAGAAGGTACAAAGATGGCATGTTAACAAAAAACTGTGAGAATGTGTCTTTTATTTCACGGTAACCCTGCAGTGTAGCACGATTTAACCTTGTGTGTTTCTCTCCTTCAAGGAGGCCAAGAGACTCTGTGGGATTACCTCAGAGGAGAAGAAGACCGCCGCAGACACTCAGGTAGCGGAGACAAATGACTGAAACCGTGTGGTTGAAGGGAAACCATCACAATTTCCTTTGTTCTCACGCTAGCTCGTAGCTAAAGGAAAAAAAATTGAACTTAAATTCAACTGTATACAAAATCAGCGGCTAGGAACTTCCCAGAGACGAGTCGGTTCTTAATTCAGTCGAGAGTCGTTCCTCGGTGTCCGCCGTCTGTGACATTTGTTGGTGCGTGCGCGAGCAGACCACAACCCCCCCCCACTGATTGCGGGGGTTCAGTTTTTTTTTTGGGGGGGGGGGGGGGCTAGCAGTCAGAAGGTCCTCTGTTCTGACCCCTGACGAGCGCCTCTCTGTGCAGGATGACCTCATGAGGAGAGAGCCGGTCGTCCAGAGCATCGCCAGCCCCTCCAGCCCCTCAAGCACCGCCGCTAGCTCCCCAGGACCTGGGGGCCCGCCGGGGGTCTTCCTCCCGGCCGAGCCTTCCCCCCCAACCGGGTCGCCCAAGATGGAGGGGGAGGGCGGCGGCTCGGAGGCGGGGCCAACCCTGGCCAATGGGACGCTTGCTACCAAACCCCAGGTCAGCAGGCTTTTACGGTCAAATGATGTCGGTAATGGCCCATTCATCTCTATCTGGGTCGATCTCTATCGCTCTATCTCTATTACCAGCCCTCCAAACCAGTCGCTTTGCTTATTTGATGAATTTGTATTTATTCAAATGATTCATGCTTGTTTTGGGTAATATCTTCATTCAGTCAGTCGCTTTGGACAAAAGCGTTAAATCAACGGTGAGCTGAGTCAACCTCCGAGCACACCTCACCCTCTCCTGCTTCCTGCTCCCTTCAGGGGCTGAGTCCCGGGGTGAACCACAGCTTCCACGCGGACGTGAAGGGGAGAGCGGGCGCCACCACTCTGAAGGAGAACGTGTGCCAGGTGAGACCATGGCTCCATCGGCCGGAGAGGCCCTGAACGCCCTTCATTCATAAGCACATCGACAAATGACCGCCCTTCCTCTTGTGTGTGTGTGTGTGTGTGTGTGTGTGTGTGTGTGTGTGTGTGTGTGTGTGTGTGTGTGTGTGTGTGTGTGTGTGTGTGTGTGTGTGTGTGTGTGTGTGTAGATGTGTGAGCGGGCCGGGGAGCTGGTCCAGTGTGAAGGCCAGTGCTACGGAGCCTTCCATCCGCAGTGTCTGGGCCTGGCCGTCGCTCCCAAGAGGAAGTTCATGTGTCGTGAATGCAGCTCAGGTGGGGGGACTCTCATTGTTTCGGGGCTCAGTTCGTCTCCACGAGCCGAACGCATCTGGTTTCAGTTTCACGACGGGCTGTGGTCAGAAGACTCACTTCCTTAGTCTTGGGTTTCTTTTATTGTCATTCTTCAGTGCAGGGAGGGCATGTGTAGAAAGCTGCAGGACGAGATTCACTCTATGTTATGTCCAGCATGGACGTATGAAAGCTAGTACATGCTTGCCCCCTTCCTGCAAAGCTTTGGGAAATAGTGGTAGTTAAACACTCGATCTGTAAGTAGCATCGCAACATCCTGGGAGGGGCCGTGTGTAAGAACGTACCCTATTTAGAAAATATTGGTTTCGATTTTCAACGCCATTTTCAAAGCTCAAATCTGTAATCGGATTTGTGAAAAACAAATGTGTAAATAAATCCAAACGTGTTTCCGATCCCTCTCAGGTGAGCACGCGTGTTACGTGTGCAAGAAGCCGGGCAGCGGCGTGAAGCGCTGCGTGATTCCCATGTGTGGGAAGTTCTACCACACGGACTGCGTGGTGGCCTCCTCCACGAGCCAGCCGCAGGGAAAAGGCTTCCGCTGCTCACTGCACGTCTGCCTAGCCTGCCACATCGCCAACCCCCTCAGCCTCTCCAGCTCCAAAGGTACGCCGCCGCCGCCGCCGCCGCCGCCGCCGCCGCCGCCGCCGCCGCCGCCGCTGGGTGTCAGCAGAACCACGCCGTTAGACAGAAAGTCATCAGATTAAAACCACTGTAAAACGTCAACCACAAGTATATATACAGATGTGTAGAATGAAGTATGTTTGACTAAATGTAATTCCAGTGTTTCCAGGATACAATTGAAGTCTACATATTCGGTAACCATTGTGTCAAACATGAAACCTACTTATTTGTCGACATAATGACTATTATAAAAGCATTAGTTATCCTTACCCCTTGTTCACACTACCTCCGTCCGTCGACGGATCTCATTGACTTTGTATGGGCCGCTCGCGAAATGCATTGTGGGTCCGTCCGTTCTGTCGGCTCCGTGGCCTGAGTCAAAAAGTCGAGAAATGTTCAACTTTTCAGGCAGAGATGGATCCGTCGGCCAATCAGACTGCGTTATGCAAATATACGCAAGGACACTGTCCAATGAAATCGCCTGGAAAAATCCATGGATCCATTTTCTGGCTGATTGTCTCTCCTCCTGGCTGGTTGTCTCTCCTCCTGGCTGGTTGTCTCTCCTCCTGGCTGATTGTCTCTCCTCCTGGCTGACTCTCTTTCCTCCTGGCTGAGTCTCTCCTCCTGACTGATTGTCTCTCCCCCTGTGGCTCCGCAGGTCGTCTGGCCCGCTGTGTGCGCTGCCCCGTGGCCTACCACGCCAACGACAACTGCATGCCCGCCGGCAGCCTGGTGCTGGCCAACAACAGCTTCCTCTGTCCCAACCACTTCACGCCACGCAAGGGCTGCAAGAACCACGAGCACATCAACGTCAGCTGGTGCTTCGTCTGCTCTGAAGGTCAGCATGGGGCCGATGGACAGGAGGGGAGAGATGTACTCGTATCAACTCACCCACACAAGGGGGATGAATGTGTGACGGGGAGTAATGGGGGCAGGATAGTGTAGTAGTTTGTAGTTTAGTGTTGGACGACCCAGTCCCAAGGTTCTGGGTTCGAACCTCCGAATAGTCGCTATCTGTATCCTGTGCCCTTGAGCTGGATGCACGTCTAACCCCTACCTAATTTATTTATGACTCCTGGCAAAGGTTCAATTAAAAAATCAAAGTCGGCTAAAAGCATCTGCTGATGACTCGATAGTAGACGTGTGAATGTGGTTAAACACTCCACTGGGTTTCCCTTCAGGGGGAAGTCTCTTGTGCTGTGAATCCTGTCCAGCTGCATTTCACCAGGAGTGTCTGAACATCGAGATGCCTCAGGGCAGCTGGTTCTGCAACGACTGCAAGGCCGGGAAGAAGCCGCGCATCAAGGACATCCTGTGGGTGAAATGGGCTCGCTACAGGTAAGGCCTCCGTTCATCCCCCCGTGTCCTAGTGACCGGTACAGTATGGTCGGCTTATTTTTCTCATGTCGAATGAGGTGTCGCCACTTAAATCAGAAAAATTGGTTCAGGGCATTGGAGGAATGCCATCTGGTCTTTCAGGATGTTACTTTGGATCCTGCTTTACTGCTAATTTCCGGGCGAATGTGTTTGATTAATAAAGAACATCTTATCTTAATTGACGTCATAAACGGCGCTAATCCGCTCTGTGTGAGCCTGTTGGACTCTGTGAGGCTGAGCTCATTGTCAACCCCGCCAAGGATGTTAACATCACACGTGTTGGTTGGTTCAAGCGTACTGTGTTGGACTTGGATGTGAAGCACGAATAAACGCGTTCAATTCTGATTGTGGCTGGGACTTTGGGCTTCGAAATTTGGCTAAGATTCAAGATTCAAGAATTTATTTGTCACATGCGTAATTTGTGGAACAAAGAGCAGTGAAATGGGGACTGGGACTGCAGATCCCAGCTGTGCAAAGTTTAATAATAATAAAAAAAAGAGGATTACTAGTGTGTTTTTCGGGGGTCTCTGATAGCACCCTTCCCGTTCGTTGATCAGGTGGTGGCCTGCCGAGGTCTGCCTGGCCAAAGACGTCCCGGAGAACATCCTGCGGATGAAGCACGAGGTGGGAGAGTTCCCCGTCCAGTTCTTCGGCTCCAAGGACTTCGTGTGGACCTACCAGGCCAGGGTCTTCCCCTACATGGAGGGCGACACGCACAACATCGAGAAGATGGGGAAGGGCGCCGACGCCATCTACAAGAAAGGTACGCAGCGTGGTTTATGAGACGCTCGGGGTGTAAAGGATTATATGACTCGGCAGTAGCTGGTGACCTGAAGGTTGCTGGTTCGATCCCCGGCTCCTCCTAGCTGAGTGTCGAGGTGTCCTTGAGCAAGGCAGCTTACCCTAACATGGCTCACTCCGCCGTCAGTGTGTGAATGTGTGCCTGAACGGTGAATGTTTGGCAGTATTGTGATGCGCTTTGAGTGGCCACTGGTTAGAAAAGCAGGGATAATTTTACATTTATTTTTTGGTCGAACATTAGGGGTGATTTTCTGTGTATAGTTTCAGTGTATAAGACTATGTTAGTGTAACTGGCAGTACCGGAGTGGAAAGGGCAGCGAGTCTGAAGGGTTTCCCCTGACCTGTCTCCCCCTCAGCCCTGATGGTGGCTGCGGAGCGCTTCAGAGAGCTGACGGCGGAGAAGGAGATGAGACAGCTGCAGGAGGACCGGAAGAACGACAAGAAGCCCCCGCCCTACAGACACATCAAGGTACTGTGTCCAGGGCCCAGCCGGGCCTTCGGAAGACAAGACATCAAGCTGAGCCTAATGAAGTTATACAGAAAACCATTGAATGAAAACCACTGTAAAATCTCGACCACAAGTATATACATGTGTATATAATACATAAATATAATATGTGTATGTGACTAAATCTACGTTTTTGGTAACCATATATATTTTTTTACCATTTTATTATTTTTC
This sequence comes from Melanogrammus aeglefinus, assembly GCA_900291075.1. Lineage (NCBI taxonomy): Eukaryota > Metazoa > Chordata > Actinopteri > Gadiformes > Gadidae > Melanogrammus > Melanogrammus aeglefinus. Next base: position 256,212 of record OLKM01000345.1, read on the forward strand.
CTTTTTATTTCTTCTCCCCAGGTGAACCGACCAATCGGAAAGGTGCAGATCATCACGGCGGACCAATCGGAGATCCCGCGCTGCAACTGCAAGGTGTCGGACGAGAGCCCGTGTGGCGTGGACTCTGAGTGCATCAACCGCATGCTGATGTACGAGTGCCACCCCCAGGTGTGCGTGGCCGGGGAGCGCTGCCAGAACCAGGCCTACACCAAGCGGCAGTACTCCCCAGTGGAGATCTTCAGGACGCTGGCCCGGGGCTGGGGACTCAGGGCCATCTTCGACATCAAGAAGGTACGAGGGAGTCACCATGATGTGCATTCACTTTCTTCTGCTTGGAATCAGTTGTAAAGTAGCTGGTAACCTTCAGTGTGTTTTTTTTTATCTCATAACTTGGTTCCCCCCCCTGTTTGTCATGCGATGGGTAGCGGACTGAGCTGAGCCTCAGTGGAGGACGTCCCAGGTACTGACTGTGTTCTCCCTCCTCCTCCGTCCCCAGGGAGCCTTTGTGAACGAGTACGTCGGGGAGGTGATAGACGAAGAGGAGTGTCGCGCCAGGATCCGGCACGCGCAGGAGAACGACATCTGTAACTTCTACATGCTTACACTGGACAAGGTCGGCTCCTTTTTTATGTTTGTATTAATTTTATCAGCAAGACATTATTCAGCAGACTAGGCCATATCCGATTCAGTGAATGCATATTTAATTCACTACTGTACTACTGACTACTGTAGTACTAATTGATTAGTCTACTTTAATTTAAGTTTCAAATCGCCGTGTTTCGTTGTTATTGCAATACGATCGTACCTTTGGGGTATTTCCAGCAACGGAACATTTTCTGGTAATTACATTTACCAGCCAAAATAACTTTAAAACCTTACTTTTATTAAACCGTATTGTTAGCATGAGTTCTGATTCCCTTCCTACCATCTAGCGTGGGTTTGTGTTTCCTGCTGAAATGCTCTGGTGGCTCAGTAAGGCTTCCCTGTTGCAAGCCTGGTGTGCGTTACAGTTGTTCCGATGCCTTTTTTTCCCCCGATACGATTACCATTTATGAACTTTATTATCGGCCGATACAGAGTATTAAAGTATATTAGCTAGTCACGTGATGGTATCGGATCAGCGCATTGATGTACTGCCGATCCCCCATACTGCATTTTAGGCAGTATGGGGGAATTTCCGATGCTGGTATCGGTGTGGGAACAACTCTAGGGTGCATAGTGGATCTGAATGCTCTCTCCCAATCCCCCGTAGGACCGGATCATCGACGCGGGGCCCAAGGGGAACCAGGCGCGCTTCATGAACCACTGCTGCCAGCCCAACTGTGAGACGCAGAAGTGGACGGTGAACGGGGACACCCGGGTGGGGCTGTTCGCCATCCAGGACATCCCCACAGGTCCGCCCCACGTCCTCCTCCTCCTCGTCTTGTTTTTTTGATACTGGCAAAGTTGAAATGATGTTTATTGATTTCAATGCACGATGAAAATGATGGTCTGTAAGAAGATGGTTTGGCGCCTGTTCACCGTACGAACCGCCCCTGAAACAGGTGTGGAGCTGACCTTCAACTACAACCTGGAGTGTCTGGGCAACGGGAAGACGGTCTGCAAGTGTGGAGCCCCGAACTGCAGCGGGTTCCTGGGGGTCCGGCCCAAGGTACCGACCGGTCACCGCAGTTAGTTAGTTCCATCATACATCTAGGGGGACACACCCCCTGGTGATGTCACTAGGGCACAGTCGCATCTGGTAGCATGATATCACCCCTTTAATGGCAGAACACTCACTAATAGTGCTCCTCTAAGGACAGCATGAGTCACCCCGTTTTGTACCGGCATGCCTTTGGGGTTCACAAAAAAAAATCCTTCCCCGCCTGATCTCCTAGAACGTTCTATCCCTGTTCCGCAGAACCAGCCGTCGGCGGAGAAGCTCAAGCTGAGGGAGGGCAAGAAGAAGCTCCCCATGAAGAAGAAGAGCAAGCCGGAGCTGACCAAGGAGAGGGAGGATGAGTGCTTCAGCTGCGGGGACGCCGGTCAGATCGTGTCCTGCAAGAAGCCCGGCTGTCCCAAGGTCTACCACGCAGACTGCCTCAACCTGGCCAAGAGGCCGGCAGGTGAGTGACGTGTGTGTGGTCATACAGGTCATCCATGTAGACGGTCTCCTTGCCGGCTGTGCCTTCACAACTTCCAACCACCCGAGAATGGGAGGCCTGACGATGCTGAACAGGGCCTGCTGCCAAATCCTATCTGAAGACATGCCTCTCTAGAGGCATGGGTGCATTTTTAAAAACATGAATTATTTTTGTACTTTTGTCTAAATTGCAAACCTTTACAAATTCGAAAGTGCTTTATTATTGTAAATACTATAAATTATTATTCTGTGCCACAGAATGAGAAATCCATTGATAACCTGCTGATATCATCGTAATATGATGATGTTTGTCATAAGCGTGCAGCCCTGTTCAAGAGCAGTACCCAGAAGGTAGACCCGGCCTCACTGGGTCGTCTGGCGTGTTGCGTGACGGTTCTGCTCCTGCTTGGCGTGTTGCGTGACGGTTCTGTCCTGTTTGGTGTGTTGTGTGTTGTGTGTCTGTCCTGGTTCTTTTTGACGTGTTGCATGACGGTTCTGTCCTCTTTGGCGTGTTGTGTGACGGTTCTGTCCTGTTTGGCGTGTTGCGTGACGGTTGTGGTCCTGTTTGGCGTGTTGAGTGACGGTTCTGTCCCGTTTGGCGTGTTGCGTGACGGTTATGGTCCTGTTTGGTGTGTTGCGTGACGGTTGCGGCCTGTTTGGTGTGTTGTGTGACGGTTGAGGTCCTGTTTGGCGTGTTGTGTGACGTTTGTGTCCCGTTTGGCGTGTTGCGTGACGGTTGTGCTCCTGTTTGGCGTGTTGCGTGACGGTTGTGCTCCTGTTTGGCGTGTTGCGTGACGGTTGTGGTCCTGTTTGGCGTGTTGCGTGACGGTTGTGTCCTGTGTCCCTCAGGACGGTGGGAGTGTCCCTGGCATCAGTGCGACGAGTGCGGCAAAGAGGCGGCCTCGTTCTGCGAGATGTGCCCCAGCTCCTACTGCAAGGAGCACCGAGACGGCATGCTGTTCATCTCCAAGCTGGACGGCAAGCTGTCCTGCAGCGAGCACGACCCCTGCGGCCCGGACCCGCTGGAGCCCGGAGAAATCCGCGAGTACACCGCCCCGGTGCCCCCCGCCGCGATGGGCCCGTCTCCCTTCCCTAAAACGGGGGCTCCTCCGGGGCCCGGGTCCGCCACCAACGCCGCCGCTCCACAGCCCACCGTGGGATCGGTCGCCGGATTGGCCGTTACGGCCTCGGCCAAGCCGCTCCCCCCTCCCCGTCTCTACATCAACACCAAGACGGCCACCTCCAGCTTCCTGCCCACCGGCCGCGCCTACGGGTCGGACGGCTCTGAGGGGCCCGTCTCCTCCCCTGAGGGCTCCTCCAAGGGCCCGGGCGAGGTGGAGGAAGACGAGGACGAGGACGAGGAAGAAGAGGAGGAGGAGGAGGAGGTGGAGGACGGGGAGGTGGAGGACGGAGAGGTGGACGAGGAGGTGGACGAGGAGGACGGTGGTGAGGAGGAGGATGAAGAGGAGGATGAGGAGGATGAGGAAGATGAGGAGGAGGACGATGATGACGCGATGGAGATTGTGGAGGACGAGGAGGACAATAATCCACAGTATGGTGGGAAAGAGGTGGAGGATGAAGATGGGGAGGTATACAGCTCATTGGAGGATTATGTGGAGGGGGAGGAAGAAGACGGTGAGGTGGAGGGCTGTGATGTGGGCGAATGGGGGAGGGTTGAGGATGAGTGACAGTCGCCGAGCCCATCCATCCATCCATCCATCCGTCCGTCCGTCCATCCATCGACCCACAAATCTCTTCCTTTGACTGAAGTTGACCAAGCATTCCTAAGAAAGGACATCAGCCACGATGCGCCGTAGACAATTTATTTTGGAGGAGGGACAAGAATGGGGGAAGGGAGGACGATGGCTGAGAGACTTTATCCACTTGGTACTGAAGTTGAATGCAACACTGCCTTCATATGGGGGTGCTGCGCAGCCTTCCGGCCCCCAGGGTCGGGGACTCGGCTTCGGGGGGTGTACTGGTGCTAAAGCCCGAGGACTCGCCCCATCGGCCCGTTTATACTAACTGTTGATATGCTTATTTCTGTCTGGTGCTGTCATGTTGTTTGTTTTTTTTTCTCAAAAAATTGTTTACATTTTTTTGTTGCCTTTTTTTTTATGTTCGGAGTACAAAAAAAATCATGAGAAAACCTCAACTTGTCACTTACTGTCATTACATGGCCATCCTCTCCTGTAGTTTTTGACTTGTCTTTTTGACTACAAGCGTCATCAGAATTGTGTTTTTCATCATTCAATGTTAAAACTGAGAGGTAACAACTGCTTGGTTCATACTAGGATGGGTGAGAATAAACCATTTAAATACAAATTTAATGTAAAATGTTGTTTTTCCAGGAGGAGTCAACAAACCAGTTCAACAGCTCAGGCAGGCCAGTGACTACTGCAGGGCACAGTGCTTAATGATGACTCCATAGCTAACGATGCAGACATTGTCACGTTGCTATGGGAACGATTTCAGAGGGAATGGTTTTTGAAACGGGAACCTCGATCTCTTTTCAACACTAATTACCGGGCGTTTGGTTCGGAGCGCTGTTGAAATACAATTCTTACAGATTCAGAAATCAGCAGTTACATCATAAGCAGTCTCTTTGTAAGCAAGTGTTGTTGTTTTTTAAATAACCCAAATTTCCCATGATCAGATTCATCTTACATGGTGGTCAGTTTTTTATATCTAATCTACAGATATCCTTGTACTTAAATTCAACAATTTGAAATCTGTGATATGGTGCTGGAATCCCTTTGCCACATAATCCCAGAAACAGCAGCCAAATAGAGATTGGCCAAAGCAAGCACTGGGCGATGGGATAGCGAATAGTTGATTATTGTACTTCTGTCCAGGCTCTGCTCTCATCAGGTTGTTGACTTGTGTTTTCCAAGCTGAGCGTCTTTCAGATATTTTGTCGTGCTTTAAGTTGTATTTGGTCATGTCTGCTTTGGTTTTGTTCTCAATCCATTTGAGTATAAAGTATTATTTATTTCTGATGGGAAAGTCATGGTTAGTTGACCTTTTTCTTCTTTTTATGGCTGTGGTGGCCATGTAGATGATAATCTGTATTTTTCGGTTATCTACTCGGACACAAAGTTTTGTCTCCAATAAAAACGGTTTTAGAAAGGTATTAAATATTGTCAAGGGATTTCAAACCAATGTCAAATCAGTGGAAACGGGATTTGATTGATATTGTAAAAAATAATAATGATCAAACCTATAAAGTAATTGAGTGTTGGGTAAAAACAAAAGAATGTACTGCATTTGCAGGTTTTTGGGGAAAATATTTCCATAAAGCACTTCTAGTTTACACTGCATATTTATCAGTTGGTCACCACACTTAATAGACATGCAGGTAATGTAGGCCTACCATTTTGTTACTGAGTTTTGTACTTCTCAACAGTCTTTTACATTGTCATGTATAATATTTGTAAGCACAATACCAACTGAGTTTCATCCATTGTTGACTCCTTTCCTCATTGGGTAAATCTTGCAAAGAAATGTTTTAATCAAACTGTACTGTGCTCAAGAATAATCTGTGTTAGTAAAGATTTACGACAGTAGCATTTTAATCAAATTCTATGTTACCCTTTTCTGGCTTATTTAATTAACCCAATCCAATGAACAATACATCATTCAGACAGCACACCGTCAATATCAGATCTAGAAGATTAAAATGGCCAACAGCAGTTCCTCCGAGCTGCAGCCCCGGAGAACAACACATGTGTCCCAACTTGACAACAACCCAGGCGCGACGGAAGTACTCTGGTGTAACGGAAGTGATTTATTTTTAAAATCTTTTTTACACACCGCTATCAGACACCAAAGGTCAACCAATGAAGTGAGACTGACTGCTTAATATATTGAGTAATATTAATATTAAAGCCATGCCGTGGTTTATTTACTTTTCGCCAAATTCGAATATAATACCGTGCCCTATTTGAAAAAAAATGCTGCGATTCGTTCATGGAAGTAAGAGAGTTAACATGAATATTACTCAATATATTAAGCATATTGACAGTCTCACAAATAAATCACTTCCGTCACAACCGAGTACTTCCGTCGCGCCTGGGTTGTCAAGCCTTCTCCGGGGCTGCAGCTGGATACTCTCGAGTCTCCGGCCTGTTCAGCAAAGGGCGCAATAACCACCAGGTGTCCAGTAGGGGGCGCCCTCACTACCACGAATTAGCGTTCCCACGAAGAAGTTCTTTGGTGACGAAATACAAAACGTAAAATGGCGACGACTGCTCCGTCTACGTAATCAAAACATCAGCTAGCATCAGAAAGTAAATAAACCCCTTCAACTAACCCAAACCAGTGTTTTTTGGAATCCCGAAAAGGTAAACTATAATTTATTATACGGATTGTGCAATCATTAATAGCGGGTTATCTTAATTGAAGAATATAAAGCCATCAAAAGCATGCAAGAAGTCGCCATCGTGTTAGCACCACCAGTTAGCCTATGCACGTCTTGCACGAGTAACTGCCCGATATACAAAAAAGAATCGTGATACGGTTTGCTTTTATAGAATGATTAAACTCTAAAGAATATACTGTAACGATAACGACCACATTCTTTTTTTAAAACCGCTCCAGACCCGCAGTCATGACGGAAGAAGGACCCTCGCAGGCCGGGCAGGACGCGATGTTGGGGCTGGACGAACCTAAGAAGATGACCCGCGAGGACTGGAGGAAGAAGAAGGAGCTGGAGGAGCAGAGGAAGCTGGGAAACGCCCCGGCCGAGGTGGACGAGGAGGGAAAGTAAGCAGGTCGACGTGGGCGAATAGGGGTCCCAATGCCTTCCATGGTGTGCCCCATTCATGACAATATACGCGATCTGATTGTTTTAAATGGTGAATGATAAACTCACCATTAGATCTCTCTCTCTCTCTCTCTCTCTCTCTCTCTCTCTCTCTCTCTCTCTCTCTCTCTCTCTCTCTCTCTCTCTCTCTCTCTCTCTCTCTCTCTCTCTCTCTCTCTCTCTGTCTATGGACATGGAGGTAACAATGGGGGTAACAATTCCTTACATGGTGTACCTCAATCATGAGAATATAAGTCGGATCTGATTGTATTTAATGGCGCTAAACTCATCTTTAGATTAATATGTATAAATGGAGGTCGTTTTTACCGGTAGAGGGATATAAGCTTCCCTAGTCTTTGCTGTTGTGTTGACCTGACCGGTTCTCCCTTCCAGAGACATCAACCCTCACATCCCCCAGTACATTTCGTCGGTGCCGTGGTACATCGACCCGTCCAAGAGACCAACGCTTAAGCATCAGAGGCCCCAGGAAGAGGAAGAAGATTATGTTTCCTCCATCGGACAGTGGTACAAGCGGGGGGTGGACGAGGTCAGTGGTTGTCATGAGATGGTGACCAGATCACAATGGAGCAGATATTGTGTATGGAAAGGTTCTGTTTATAAACTAAAAGCTTTATGTTTAATTCTGTCACCAGAAACCAATTTCCACAAAGTTCCGCAAGGGCTCGTGTGAAAACTGCGGTGCGGTGACACACAAGAAGAAGGACTGCTTGGAGGTAAACAACTGCGTTCTCAACAAAAACAAATTTTTTTATGATGCTGATCTAGAAACCTGACCTTCTGTCAACACACAGGGGAGCTTTGATGTGTTTATAGTGGCACATATGTAACAAGAATGAAGGCTTAATTTGTGCTTCATTTTTACCTACCAGCGGCCCAGAAAAGTGGGAGCCAAGTTCACGGGTTCGGGTATAGCTCCGGATGAGCATTCTCAGCTGAACCTGTCCCTGGACTACGATGGGAAGAGGGATCGCTGGAACGGGTACGACCCCGAAGACCACCAGCGCATCGTGGAGGAGTACTCCAAAGTGGACCAGGTGAGGTTCACCTGCAGCCTCAGGCCCCCCCACCGTTCAACCTGTCGAGCACCACACCATCCCCGACCAGGAATCGTCTGCAAGATTAGAAATATTCTGGGAAAATTTCAACAGAAACTTTACTTATGTCCTGATGTGTGCATAGAGCTAAAATGGATCATCTATAATCTTCCTCCGTGATGCTTCTCCCAGGCCAAGAGAACCCTGAAGGCCCAGAAGCTTCAGGATGAGCTGGCTTCAGGAAAACTGGATCAGGTAAGTCTAGACTCAAACCAGCGGTCAACCAAAAACACTGTTGGAAACGTTCAGCATGAAGGGCATAACCAGTTTAAGATCCCTTAAGCTAAATTACATTCAGACAAATCTTAGCCATCATATATAATGTATAGGGCTGGGTAAAAATATCGATTCATCAATGCACTGCAATTAATTTGTTCTCGATTCAATTTCAATTCAGAATTTTTTGAAAGTGATTATTTCCATTAAAAAAATAAAAAGCATACTCAGTCATTGTAATCTAGAAGCGGGCATGTCTAAATGTACATGTGCTTTTACATTTGTCCATGTTATGATTATTATTTTTATGCTGCAGGTTTAGCTCAGGAACAATTCTATACAATGGTGTATTCCCTTTTTGCTAGTTAAAGCACAATGAAATGGTTAATTCTAAATAATATTTAGGTATTTTCGTCATCTGCAGGTATTTTTGAATCAATATCGAATCAAGACCTGAAGAATCAAATTGAATTGTGAGGTACCTGGCAATACCCAGCCCTAATAATGTAATGTTTTCAGGTGGAACCGGGGTCAAATAAACCTTGCTTGTCTGACCACTGATCCCTCTCGGTGCTTGAGGACCTTTCTTGCTGAATGTCATCCTCCAGGTTAAGTGGAGTCACTCCCTCCTTACATTCTGGTCTCTCCCACACAGGAGCGGGAACACGACAGCGAGGATGAGGATGAAGACAAATACGCCGACGATATCGACATGCCTGGGCAGAACTTCGACTCCAAGAGGCGTATCACCGTGAGGAATCTGCGTATCCGAGAAGACATCGCCAAGGTAAGAGGGTATTTCAGTCTGTCCAGTGGGGTTCATCTCCGGTCTCGTCTATTAAGGGGCCAGTGAGAAGGTGAAACCTTCCCTTCTCACTGTCTCTCATAACAAATAAACTATTGTTATTATATTATTGTATTATATTTAAGCAATAGATCACGACAGGCCGTGGTATATGCTCATTATACCACGGCTAAGGGGCGTTGTTCGGCCCGACGCGAAGCGGAGGGACGACAACCCCCTTGGAGTGGTATAATGAGCATATACCACGGACTGGAGTGATATATTGCTTTTATAAAACGGTTACCAATAAGGGCAATATGAAAGAGGAATACGCAATCAATTTCAGGTACAAAAAAAAAATAAATCACAAATTAGCCTACCTAACTGATAAAATAGCCCCATTATGAAAAAAATAGTCCCTCCTTTCTGGACGTTAGCTCTGCATGTCTCTTTTTCTCGATCTTTCTTCAGGAGCATGTCACTCCTCAGTCCCTCTCTGACCATGAATAACCTATGAGGGAAAATTAAACTAACATGTCAATTCACGATAGTCAGTTATTAACCTTGTCAAACACTTCGGCTACTTTTGCTACCTAGCCTCCTACGGTAACAGTTGGTTGTTGCCATGGAGACTTCCCTGACGCGGAATGATATGCTGCGATAAGGCTTTTTAGAATAGTAGCCGTGGTATATGCTCAATATACCACGGTTAACAGCCAATCAGATCGCCGGATTTCACCTTTCCGTTTTATAAATATATATTATATTATTATGATTATTGGAATTGTACTTCCGCCACAGTAGGGGGCAGTATGGCATTGAATCTCAGGACAGAGGGCACAGGGGTGTAAACAGCAGATTTTTATATATTTTTGTTTATTTATCTTTGGACTGTCACTCTTTTTTGCCAAATGGAATTGCTCCTCGTTTTTGTCCACGTTTTTCGTCGGCCCCTCACAGGGCCTTCATCTAATCCACTCCTTAATCGGTAGCCACTCATATATGGACTTCCCTTACATGTGTCAGTCATGTCAATCGTGCTCTTTTGGATTCTTTCTAGTACTTAAGGAATCTGGATCCCAACTCGGCCTACTACGACCCCAAGACTCGAGCTATGAGGGAGAATCCGTACTACAACACTGGCATGAACCCAGACGAGTGAGTCACCGACTGCCTGACTGACTGACTGCCTGCCTGACTGACTGCCTGCCTGACTGACTGCCTGTCTGACTGACTGTCCATCAGGTCTCTTCTGCTCTGTGTGGTATTGTCTGTCGACCGTACCTCAAATGCTTTCCTCTTTGATTCCCCGCAGGGTGGGATTCGCCGGAGACAACTTTGTGCGCTACTCAGGGGACACCATTACCATGGCCCAGACTCAGTGTGAGTTACCCAACACTTAAGCCTCTAACCAGCAGTAACTAGTTAGCCCCCGCCCTGCGGTGTGTGCGCGGTGCCCCTGGTTAACGGCGTGGCCGTGCGCTGTGTTCCAGTGTTCGCCTGGGAGGCCTATGAGAAGGGGTCGGAGGTGCACCTGCAGGCAGACCCCACCAAGCTGGAGCTGCTGCACCAGTCCTTCAAAGTCAAGAAGGAGGACTTCAAGGAGAAGCAGAAGGACACCATCCTGGAGAGGGTGGGACACCTCCTCTTTCACCTCCCCCTCCCCGTTGACTCTAGTTGAAGCTAGCTCCAGCCCAAGGTTGTATCGGTGTTACTAGGCCGGAACTTAACGGATCACGTTCATTGTAGGCCATTATTCACATCTTGTGATACCTGCGCTTTAGGTGAAATGATTCTTTTGTAAAATTAACCTGTGCTTATTTTTGCTATGTGATTACTTGAACTCCAGCCTGCAATCTCCCGTAATCATCGATATAGAGTTAGCGCACCCCAAAAGCCTTAAAGTAACCCCCGTAATGGTAGCCCTGTCTACATGACCCGAATGTGTTCTGGAGCACAAACAAGTTTGCCCATGCTCATCTGGGCCGTGTGTGTGACAGTACGGCGGCGAGGAGCACCTGGACGCCCCCCCCCGGGAGTTGCTGCTGGCCCAGACGGAGGACTACGTGGAGTACTCGCGCCACGGCGCCGTCATCAAGGGCCTGGACAAGGCCATCGCCCGCTCCAAATACGAGGAGGACGTGACCATCAACAACCACGTCGTAAGCACCGCGCCGCAGACCCAGTGGCGGGGAACGCATCGTGAGGCTGCCTCTGTACATGTTCTGATCTGCTTTTAATGAACTGTTCCTCTGCCCCAGTTCATCTGGGGGTCCTACTGGAAGGAGGGCTACTGGGGGTACAAATGCTGCCACTCCATGGTGAAGCAGAGCTACTGCACGGGGGCAGCGGGGATCCACACAGCCGTAAGTGGATCCACTCTTACTGTCTGGTTTGTGTATGTATATATATCACCGTTAGAACCAATGAGGGACTAGCTTATTGAGAATAATTTGGTACAAAACAAATGATAAATTATAACAACTTTTCTGTGCTTCCAGCTAAATAAGTACTACATCAGTGTTCCTAAAGTATGTCGTTTAGTTGAGCACTGTCGACCGTGCATCGGACATTGTCCTTTAGTGTATAGTATACTCTTCAGCAGGAAGTTATCTGCCACGTTTCTCCTGCTACAAATACTGTCCAACACGGGGTGAGAGGAGCGCTATCATGATGTTACCGCGTTTCACCCGCTGCAGAGCACCTCGGCCTGCGTGCCGTTTGACGACGGTGTACCGGAGGAGGAAGAGGAGGAGCAGCCCAAGACCCTGTTGGAGGTAAGGGCCCTCGGAGCAGAGCTGGGGGGGCCCTCGGAGCAGAGCTGGGGGGGCCCTCGGAGCAGAGCTGGGGGGGCCCTCGGAGCAGAGCTGGGGGGGCCCTCGGAGCAGAGCTGGGGCCTCGGAGCAGAGCTGGGGGGCCCTCGGAGCAGAGCTGGGGGGGCCCTCGGAGCAGAGCTGGGGGGGCCCTCGGAGCAGAGCTGGGGGGGCCCTCGGAGCAGAGCTGGGGGGGGCCCTCGGAGCAGAGCTGGGGGGGCCCTCGGAGCAGAGCTGGGGGGGCCCTCGGAGCAGAGCTGGGGGGGCCCTCGGAGCAGAGCTGGGGCCCGGATCACGGCCATGTTTGTTCTCCAACCCGATAGGACGGCCGGTTCACTTCACATGAGGATCACTCAGACCACAGCGCTCATTGTTTACCCTAACCCTAGCCCTAACCCTAGCTGACTTATCGATGATCTTTTGCGTCCTAATGTCGGTCTCGACCCCTAAAGTCCAGTACCGGTCCGGCTCTCGTTTGTTGCTGTCTCTGTCTATCATTGAACCGATGGCTTTACAGCTGGTAGTCAGGGCGCCGTCCATTTACCAATTTATTGGAGACACTAACTTTGTACTTTTAGAACTTGTAATTGAATAGCTTTCCATTGGAAACCGTGATGTGACATCATTCTCCCAAGGATGACCTGTTTCAAGCCCAAGTGTCCTCTCTTGGCAGATGCACCAGGAGAAGATGAAGGAGAAGAAGAAGAAAAAGAAGAACAAGAAAAACAAGAAGCACGGCTCTGACAGCGAATCAGACGACGAGGCCAAGAAGAAAGAGAAGCTGATTAAGGTAGTGGGTGGTGGTGGGTGGGGTGGGTGGTGGGTGGGTGTGGTGGGGTGGTGATGTGGTGGGCTGTGGGTGGGTGGGTGTGTGGGTGGGTGGGGTGGGTGGGTGTGGGTGGGTAGGTGGGTGGTGGGTGTGGGTGGGTGTGTGGTTGTGTGCGCGCAGTGCGGTGTGTGTGCCAGGGTTGCATAATTATGACAAAAATTATAATTGTGATTATTTTGCCTGATATTCCTATTAATCATTTTGATAAACATGGTATTAATTAGACAAAGGATGATGATGAAGATGATGATGATGATGATCACCTGTCTGAGTGCATCAACCACTTGGCCCTCACCCTGTCCCCTCTCCTGACCACCTCCTTGTCTCCTAGGCCCTCGCCCTGTCCCCTCTCCTGACCACCTCCTTGTCTCCTAGGCCCTCGCCCTGTCCCCTCTCCTGACCACCTCCTTGTCTCCTAGGCCCTCGCCCTGTCCCCTCTCCTTCCTGGCCTCCTTGTCTCCTAACCTCCTCCTTGTCTCCCTGTCTCCTAGGCCCTGGACGCGGAGTGCCAGCGGCTGAAGCGCGTGGACGAGATCATGCTGCTGGACGAGAGAAAGCGTCCGTACAGCAGCCTGCACGAGGTCAAGGAGCCCACCGAGGAGGAGATGGAGGCCTTCCGCATGAAGCGGGGCCGCGAGGAAGACCCCATGTTCGCCTTCCTGCACCCCCCCTCCTGAGCCTCCTCCGCAGGGCCTCGGGGTACCGGCCCCCCCCCCCCCCCCGGGGTACCAGCCCCCCAGTCTGTAGTGTCGGTCGATGGGGCAGCATCAGCCTAACTCACAGGACCCACCGCAAACTCGAACCACACAGTGTAGACTTTTTCAAAATGATGTTTGTTTATGCTTTGATGGCCGAATGAGGATGGTTGTTGTTGTTACGCTTTTTTTGTTGAGTCATTATTCCATGGTCAATGTGGAATTTCCATTTGTGCGCTTTGTAAATATCAACTACATATTCATTAAAGGCCATCATTCAAATTTTGTGATACTGAAATAAATTTGTTGTAAAATTAACCTTTTACTCATTTTTGTTATGTGTTTTCGAAACAATGGTCAGCTGCATGGAGCATCTCTAAAACGTATGCAATTTATAAAAAGGGTTTTTGCCAGGCAGTCCTATAAGAACAGCGACACCGCGTGTCCAGACTGCAACAGATCATCTCCCATCAAATCTAATCCAGGAGGTTTGCCTTAGAGGCTGGAGGTAATAAACAGACTCCACCAATGTCTGTTTTGAAGGATCTGACTAGTCATTTTACCATTCGCTCAGATTTAACGTATCGATCATCTTTCCTTTTTCTACCTTCAGAGCAGACCAAAGCACCAGAAGTAAAACCAATACGTCCAACCTTAAATGGATGTGGAGTAAAGTGGATACCAAAGCGCGTGGTACATTCCATTCTGTATGTCATATGTCCATTGTTTCCTCTATCTGCAGCATATTTAAAAGGCTAGTATATCAGCAGGCCATGCTTTGGTGCATTATGTTCCCCTAATACTGTTGTTCCCCCTTCTGCTGCCTGCTGCCAGCTACAGCACATACACATCTGTTAATAGTCATAGAACAAATCAGTTTCACCCCATCAAAATGAATAGCTTCTCGCTATCTTGTGACTCACTTCGAGCTTAATCTAACCTCTGATATGGATTATAATGACTAATACTTGCTCCAACAATGACGCACAGTTTAGGGCTTTGTTACATTTTCAGTGGGGCACTTTGATAGCTATCGGAAGAAGCATATGACATCACTGTCAAAGTATTTTACTGGCAGTGTTCTCTGTTTTCAGCAGGGCGGATGTTAGAGTTTGCGTGATTCACTGTTGGTGAGTCTTTGTAATGCTCTATCTCACCAGTGTTATCTATCCCCAATACTGGAAAAATATCATGTCCGAAACTTGGCAGACAACTACAGAGTAGCGTTGCAGAATGTCCACAGCCTACAGTTCTCGAACTGGTGAGTTGATATGCATCATAGCCTCTATGTTCTCGTACGGCCAATACACCCTCAACCCGTTCTTGCATTGCTTAGATTGTTATGCAGCATCAGGGGATTACATGGAATGGATCATAACATTTTCTGTAAATATACTGCATACAAGCCTATGCTTTGCTCGGGTGTTGCAAGTCTTCCCACTTTTGTAACATATGCTTTATGCACATTATTGGTCACACATAGTGACCCAACTTTAATACCGGCCAGCCGTAGTCCAATCCCAAAGACGTCAATGGTCGTGCTCTTCCTTCCTCAGGGAGAGTTACGCTCCAGACATGCATGCTGCTGTGTTTGGTGTCCGTGACGTCCTGCCAGTCACCATCGTACACGCACAGGAGAGGACGGAACCTCACCATTCATTCCTCCCAGCTGGTGTGCAGTCTTCCGGGCCCTCAGGGGACTGCAGGACAACCCGGAGCCTCTGGATCTCCAGGGGCTATGGGCGCACAGGGGCCCCCAGGGAGAGATGGCCTGGATGGGAAGGATGGAGAGAAGGGCGACAGGGGAGACGCAGGTGAGGCCTCCATCCGTCTCACAGTCTAACATGTTGTGTTTGCTGCAGCGCTGTGCATGAATCCGTTAGTTAACGTAACGCTGGTCGCTCTCTTCAGCTGAGCCCGGGAGGCCGGGGAATCCCGGGAAGCCGGGGCCGAAGGGCAAAGAAGGCGTGATCGGCAAGGCCGGGCCCCGGGGGTTCAACGGGCTGCGGGGCACCCCCGGGGTGACGGGCAAGCCCGGGAGGAAGGGCCCGCCGGGCGACGCGGGCGAGGACGGGGCCCCCGGCGGCTGCAGCTGCGGGGACAACAGGGCGCACTCGGCCTTCTCCGTGGCGATGACCAAGAGCTACCCCCAGGAGCGACTGCCTATCCGCTTCGGCCGCATCCTGCTCAACGAGGGCAACCACTACAACGCCACCAGCGGGAAGTTCGTCTGCGCCTTCCCCGGGGTGTACTACTTCACCTATGACATCACCCTGGCCAACAGGCACCTGGCCATCGGACTGGTCCACAACGGGAACTACAAGATCAAGACGTTCGACGCCAACACAGGGAACAACGATGTGGCATCGGGCTCCACCGTGCTGCAGCTGCGGCGCGGCGACCAGGTGTGGCTGCAGATCTTCTACTCCGGGCAGAACGGCCTGTTCTTCGACCCGTACTGGACGGACAGCACCTTCACCGGCTTCCTCATCTATGCCGATCGGGACTTTCTAAAAAGGGATGATCAGAAAGCAACTTCTACCGATTCTAATGCTGAAGATTTGAATTAGGCTTATTTGTTGTGTTTTTCTATTGCTTCACAGTATTTACGTGGTTAATTTCCATAGGTTGACCACTTTGTTGTATTCAAAATGTTTAGGTGTAGGTGTGTTACCATAACTGCATAAACTGAAACACATGGGACGATGTCAAATAGAATCGGACACCAGATGGCGCTCTGCTCTTGGGACCTGGAGGGAACGAAGACCGGAAAAACGTACTAATTTAAACTAAAAATGATTAAAATCCAAAAGGAATAGACATACAGACAGACAGCGTATCATAAATACGGACGGACAGACAAATCAAAAAGACAAATGAATAGATAACATTTCATAATTTAATAAGATATAATTGAATAAAATAAGATTAGCCTATTCAGAACTTTGTACTCTAAAAAGTCCCATAAACTAGCGTGTTTATTAAAAAATAATTATATTTACTTTTGCATTTGGTGGTCTTTCTCGCGGACGTAGTAATCGGACTCCATTATATTTCCCCGGTGTTTGTAGTCCGGATACTGTAGTCCTGTGTTGGACTACAACTTCCATGACCACCGCCGTTCTCCACGTCGAGCGCACGAGCCTCCCTCGCGGCAGCAGCTGGCGGTACTTTGTTAGCGCGGCGCCGAGGCGGCGGACGGGAAGATCGCTGGGAAAAGTGTCAACACTTTAGGAAAACACCGGAGCAAAGCGCCCGTTAGTCGGTACGGAGGTGGCGTTGTTCTGACCGCCTGACGGAGGATTCGACCCACGTTTTAACCGACCTTCGGGGAAGATTACCAAGTTCCCCGGAGAGGAATCCCCCGTCCGGGATGCGGGACTGAGACAAAGGGTCTGGGGCTTCCCGTCGGGCTGGTGAGTGGCACGCCGCGATGGCGACTAAAAGTTTACCAGGCTGATTGTTGATGGGAGAAAACCAGTGTGGATTAACCCAGTGCGATGGGCTGTTTTCTGTTGTCTTTTCCCCCCGGGAAGCTTATTATGAGCAGTGTTTTTACCAGTATGGCAAGTTGTGTGGCATGGCTTCTTATCGCGTCCTAGAGGTCGAGTGGATGAGACGCGTGTGGTCACTATAGTGCAGTCGGTTCGTCCTTTACCAGTATAACGTGGACCAGTATAGAAGCTGTACTGGTGCTTCACGCTGGCCACCCAGGGACATGACATCAGCGGGCTGCTGAGGTCCTGCCTGCCCTTGGAAGTGGTCGGAGGAGGGGTGCGGAAATGTAAACTTTCTGATCAAATGCTAAGAATCCTAAGACTTCTAAATGATTTGTGGTGAAATCATCTGCTTCTACATTAATAATAAAAAAGAACAACAGCATGCACTTATGTTGTATCCTCCACTTGGACAAAATGCATCTTGCATTGGAGTGTTGCTCAACTCTTGACAACAATGTGTTCCATCATGGCAATCCATTGGCATGGACACGTTTCTGGGTTGCACTTCTTAAACCACCTTTCCACTGGGATTGTAGCCCATTATGGGTGGACGGTCAGCTGCTGGGGTATTTACACACATGTACCGTTGTATTTCAGCAGGAATAACTTCATCCTTTGGGCTTTCTCTGGATGGGAGAGATGGAAAGGGGGCTGCAATGGTGGAAGGGACAGCTCGCAGCCGATATCCATCAATCCCTCCGCATCAAGGTGAGTCTTAACGCTCTCAGTCCCAACTGCTTTCTAACAGAAATGCTATGAACGGCCCAGCCTGTGTTTATTTATGTGATGTCATGATAAGAAACCGTTTTGTGCGAAGTGTAAACAAGCCCCTTGTGTAGGGTTGCATGAGAACTCGGAAATGTAGTACATCACACATTAAATGGGGAATTATTGTGCTTCAGAGGGAAGCAACCGCAATTATTACCAAAACACACGCACACCAACACACCAAACATACTGTTTTAAGCTACCATAGGTTCAACAGCTTTTACAAATGATTCCGGCTTCTATCTGCACTTACCAACCATTTTCCATTCAATTGCAAACTGCTTGGTACATTTATTTAACGGCTACAGCATAAAGCTTTGGGGCATAATTCTCTCCACGTCATCCAAGACCCATGAATATAATCTCACCACTGGCTTCTTGAAGGGCCACTGCTGGTTTCTGCACACTGGTTCATGTTGGGTTAATAGACATCGAGCCCAGGCTAACGTTGTCTGACTCGGTGAGCGTGTGTACTTTACCTTTACAGGCCGTGTGTAATACAGTCCCTTTTGTTTGTAGAGCCCTATAGCCTCAGATGCTAATTATGACAAGGTACCGCTGAAGCACACTTACCACAAGGTTACGTGACGGGATAATAATCACAGGGCGCTGTTGACAAAGGGCAACGCCGCCGTCAGATCTTCGCACGATGTTCAACGTCTCTGTGTGGTGCCTTCTCCTCCACCACCCACATGCCACCCGACCTGACGGAGGCTGGCTGCCGTGGCGATGAAGCCCTGATGGGGAGATAGGAGCGGTCGGGCGGCATGTGGCAAATTATCAGACATGCAAATCAGGCCGCAGAGGCAGCTGTGGAATTCTTAATTACAGCGGCGCTCCCCCACAAAGCACCTCGCCCCCCCCAGGCCCTCCTTTAACCCCCAGACAGATGGGGGTGATGGGACTCAGGGGTGGAGGGTGGAGAGAGCGCCGCGGAGGCCTAGCAGGAAGGGTTGGTCTTTTGGAGGAGTTGTTCGGGGGGGGGGGGGGTGTTTATCTGGATTCCATTGAAGTGCCGGTCTGACGATCACGATGGTCTCAGAGCGATCGCCTTACCCTCCCGTTGGAACGTGCTCGCCGACAGAACATTTTCTCTGCGGGTTAATGGTATACTATTGATTAATCAGCCGATGTTGGATTCTATGTTTTGCGCAAGATTAATCACATGCTAGAATTAGTGGGATTACAAGGTTCCCAAATTGCAGATGATTGTATTTGATATGATGGATGTGACGGCTGCTTGGTTTGTTAAGTGTTATGACTAAATTATGAATTCAAGTGAATAGTAATGACCCAACCTGCTGGGTTCATTTGAATATGCAGTGTTTGTTAGCTTGGTTATCACTCGTTGGTCCAACGGTGGAGATTTACATGAACAAACAATCGTTTGTTTACGGAACCAACCCGCCTAAGAGCAGGGGCGCTCCTGGAGCACTATCAATCAGGGGGGGGGTCACCGTGCCTGAATGGTTATCCGAAAGAGATCAGCGATCCCCAATCTGTTTGATCAGTGATCCCCAATCTGTTGTCAAAGCCAACGTCCCACGGTCCTGGAAGGAGTCCAGAAAGTATAACATGGTTTAATAAACATGTTTGTTCGTGGATCATAAGCTGCTTACCATTTGGGTCTTTGTAAAATTCCCAGCACGCGGGTCAGTTTTGTTGTTTTTCGCCCACCATCCGGAGAGTGCTGGGACCCCCTCCTCCTCGGGTCCCAGCTAAACGGGGGTTGATTTAATGGCCCTGCCCGCCGGTGTCTTCAGGCCTGCTGTGAGACACTACCAGCTAATTGAACATGAATAGGAGATGTGCTCTGGATGAAACCTCATCCTATCTCCTGCTCCCCACTCTCAATAAGGGAACCATTTCCCCCCCCCCACACACACACACACACACACACACGCACGCACGCACGCACGCACGCACGCACGCGCGCGCGCGCGCACGCACGCACGCACGTTCACATGCACGCACACACCTAGCTGGCTTGCTGATCGCAGACACCTGCAAGGACCTTAATTAGCATGTCAAGATTGCATGGATACAAAATGAAATGGGAAGTGAATGGCCGCTGAAGCTTGATGAGGACTCTGGTATCCACAGTGATCTGCATCTCCGGGCGATCTCCCGGCCACCGCGGATTAATGTGTTTTTACGTGTCATTAAAATATAAAGGAATTGCATGCACCAAGTTTGAAATATGAATGTCAATGTGTACGACCTCAAATTAAATGTCCCTGGCCCGACGGCGATATTCCCCCTTAAAAAAGGGAGATTCCTGAACCTCAGGTTCTCTGTATCAGAAAAAGACGGCAAGAGATGAGCGCTGCTGACTGTTATCATGCATGGACCTTAACAACCCCGCCTCTCCCCTCCCACCCCCCCCCTCCAGGAGCTGAAGCTACCGGCGTACCGGGCGCTCTCGCCGCAGATCGGGATGCGGCGTTACTTTGCGGACCTGCTGGCCATCCTGAGTAACCGCTACCAGCTGTGCCCCACCGCCCGGCACCTGGCCGTCTACCTCCTGGATCTGTTCATGGACCACTACGACGTGGCCATCAAGCAGCTCTACGTCATCGCCCTGTCCTGCCTGCTCCTCGCCAGTGAGTCCCGTCACCGTCGCTCTGTACCCCGTCCACCGTGGACGGGCAGCTTTTGGGAGGGTTGGTTTGTGTGGTGGGCGCACCCCCCCAAGTACGGGTCCCCGTTGAACCCGACCCCCGCTGTTGGCAGGGTTGGGGATCGTTTGGTGGAAACAGCCGCCTGGTTGTGGACCCGTCGAGGGTTGAAGAAGAGAGTGGTTCTCAAAGCTGTCCTGTGACCCGTTTTAGCTGATTTGTTCTGAGTGGCTCGAAGCTGATGTTTGGAGCGCACCAGAGTCCCACAGCACAGGACACAAGGCAACGTTGAGCAAACACTGGTACGTTCAGCAGTCAGGCTCATCAGCATCCATTAGTGACGCTCGACTAATCCCCTGCTTTCTCAATTCTGGGGTTGTTATTTCAATAATGTCTTTTGAATTGTCCGCTGGAGGTGAGGTTATGGCAAAGCAAAGTCCTAGAAGTCTGCATGTGCGCGCCCTTCCCTGGGAGTAGGGCTGGCCCTCTCTGTATGTATGACGCCTGCGTTGGCACCAGCTGATGCCAAACCTTTGATCCTGCCTTTGATAAAACACTTGTAACAGCGTCCATGGCTCCACTACCTGTCGTTCAGTGTGAGGCTGGGATACTGCTGCGGCTACAAGAACGCATAACGTGTGGCTCTCAATTTATTTCCCCGCTGGCCTTTGGCGGGACTATAATGGGCTTATCACTTTCAAGTGTCTACGTGTCTTGATAAAGATAGATGCATGGACACAGTGTGCTGTGTTCGTTTGCATGGTAGAAAAAGACGTCCGGGAAAAGGGGAAAACATTCCTGAGCTCCTTCCATGTCTCCGGTCTGCCTGCTGGGAGATGTTGTCCCAGTCCTCAGCCACTGTATTCAGCAGCTGTGTTAGTGGGGCTCTTCTTTTGGGGTATGTTAATAGGTAACAGTGTTTTTCCGCTTTATGAACATGCATACACGGCCTAACTTATGAAAGGAAAGGCAAGGTTGTTTGTTATTTCTGCCTTCTGCTAATGATGCTGCAAGTGTTGCAGTGACTCCCAATGATTTACCGTCTGAAGCTTCTATACATTAAAGCAGCCCTCGGCATCATGGGTAATTAGACTAATGATGCCGTCAGAGTGGGAGTCTGGAATAGGGGGGGAGTGTGTGTGTGTGTGTGTGTGTGTGTGTGTGTGTGTGTGTGTGTGTGTGTGTGTGTGTGTGTGTGTGTGTGTGTGTGTGTGTGTGTGTGTGTGTGTGTGTGTGTGTGTGTGTGTGTGTGTGTGTGTGTGTGTGTGTGTGTTGGGACACACGCCGGCTGTGTGCAGATGAGACTCTGGTTGAATAAAATTGAATGGAGCTTGAAAGCGGCTCTGGTTTAAAGTAACGTCATGAAGCGCCGAGAATAGCTTTGAGATTCCGCTCGCTGAGTGGGGGAAATATTATCAACTCAAACTGGTCAGAAGACCCTTTGATAAATGAAGTCTTCTTTTTGAAGCTGTGATTGTAGCTTTCTTTAGGTTTTGCTCTCTCTCTCGCTCTCTCCCTCTGTCTCTCTCTCACTTCCTCTCAGTCTCTCTTCCTCTCTCTCTCTTCCTCTCTTTCTCTCTTCCTCTCTCTCGCTCTCTCCCTCTTTCTCTCTCTCACTTCCTCTCAGTCTCTCTTCCTCTCTCTCTCTCTCCCTCTCTCCCTCTTCCTTTCTCCCTCCCTCTTTCTCTCTCTCTTCCTCTCTCTCTCCCTCTTCCTCTCTTCCTCTCTCTCTCTCCCTCCCTCTCTCCCTCTCTAGCGCTCTGTTGCTCCGATGTCAGAATCCTCCATGACTCCCGGGAGTCTGAGTCATGATTGATGAAGGCTTGAAAGCGCTGCTGGATTCAAAGTTGTCTTTGGTTTGCATCTGGCCCGAGGTGCTTTGGAGCCTACCTATTGAACCAGCTCCCCCAGTGCCTCTGCCTGCTCTTTGACAGACGCATTGTCTTTGTATAGAATTCCACCAGCTTCCGAGCGCGGACAATTAATCACCAGCTCTATTATTATATTTCAGTGTCTGTTATAACCCTGGGGGCTCGCTCTCTGTGAGACCTGTGTGGTTGCGTGCGTGTGTGTTTTGTGGATGTGCGCATGTACGAGCATGTGTTGGAGACGTCAGGCCTCCCGAAACAGCACGCCGAACGTCCTTGGAAATACAATGTAATCTGTTGGTTTGTTCCTAAACCGCGCATGGGGTTGGATGGACGTGCCAGGATGTTGACTTTCCATTGTGTTGTGGTCCCATTGAGGCCCTGATGCATAGAGAGCCCATCAGTCCCGCTGACACCCCCGCGCCCTGTCCCCTGCAGTCCGAGGGCCGCTCACTGCAGCCATTTGTCCCGCTCGGTGACCTCATGGTCCGTGTGACTCATTGTGTACGTCTCCAGCCCCTCTCCTCGCTGTAATGAGCCCCTCTCCCTCTCCCTGGGTCTATGGAGAGGAGCAGTGGCGGCCACTCGCTGCTCTGTTCGTAGACGGGCTGGGGTGGCACCGCGCCGGACGTCAGCACCAAGGCAGCGACGCACGGGACGTCGGCCACGCTGCGACCTCTGCGGCGTGTATCTGCGGCGTGTATCTGCCGGCGAAGACCTTCCGTTTAAAAGCGCGTTCTCTGGTTATTCTTCCGTTTATCGTGCGGACATTTCTTCCGTTTCGTGGAAGTGGAATCAAATCCCAATGGTGGACAGAAGTGTGTGTGTGTGTGTGTGTGTGTGTGTGTGTGTGTGTGTGTGTGTGTGTGTGTGTGTGTGTGTGTGTGTGTGTGTGTGTGTGTGTGTGTGTGTGTGTGTGTGTGTGTGTGTGTGTGTGTGTGTGTGTGTGTGTGTGCTCAAGACTACCATCATGTGTATCGATGAGTGGAAAGTATGAAGTAAACAGTGGAAGCTGGCAAAAGAGCATTCAGTGTCTCTTTGCAGACCAGACGATACGGCGGCCGGGACAGGGCTCGCGCACACACAGACCCCTCGGCCCCGGGGCCCGTAGGAAGAGGAGGAGGAGCGCTGTGGGCTGAGGGACACCTGCCATATGCTCTCCGAGTCAAAGCTCAGACAAAAGCCCCACGAAACAGAGCTGCCAGCCCCTCGCCGGGTGGGGGAGGGGGGTGTGTGTGTGTGTGTGTGTGTGTGTGTGTGTGTGTGTGTGTGTGTGTGTGTGTGTGTGTGTGTGTGTGTGTGTGTGTGTGTGTGTGTGTGTGTGTGTGTGTGTGTGTGTGTGTGTGTGTGTGTTGTTTGAACCCCGCAAGCAATGATTACTAAATGTCATTGCGAGTGGCATGACAACCGTCAGAATCTGCTTACAGAATCGCGGAGGCATTCCGCATTGCTGATGGTTTCCGATGCGGTCGCTTGTTGTTCTCCTAGAGGATGGTTTTTAAGGGGGAGGGCCAGGAAACAATCCCATTTTTATTGTCCTTGCCCGGTATTGTGTCATCATGAAGTGGAGATACAGACTTATCACCCGGATTTATAGTTAGAGTGAATTACGTGGAAGGATATGCACTCCAAATGATCCAATATGAGGTTTGGAACGTCAGTGAGAACTAGTTTCCTGATATTTATTAGATTAGATTAAACTTAATTGTCATTGCACAAGGAAGGAACGAAACACCAGTCAAACAAAATATTTCCTTATATGTCTGTGAAACGCAGTCAGTATGACTGTTAATTAGAATTTTGAATGCATAACGGAAATCAATAATGTGAAGAATTCCCCTCAGCTCTATTCATCCAGCCCTAGGGGCTGTAAACCAGTAGACACAGAGCGGGAAGAGGAGGTCTCCCAACCTTGGACACTGCTACCAGGGGTACCAGTGATACCAGTGATACCAGGGGTACCAGTGGGTCCAGTAATCCCAGTGCTACCAGTATACCAGGGTTACCAGTGGTACCAGTAGTACCAGGTGGTACCTGTAGTACCAGTAATACCAGGGTTACCAGTGGTACCAGTAGTACCAGTGGTACCAGTGCTACCAGTGCTGTAGCAGCATGCGGGCCGCAGTGGACCCGGCGCCGCTGCCCTCCATGACCTCTCACCCCGTCACTACCGGGTCCTAACAGCCCCAGGAACGGGGTAAATGCAGGCCCACGTCCCTGGGGGGCCGGGGAGCGAGGGGGGGGGGCTTCAAAGGCAGGTTGGACGCTGACGTTAAACAGTGTCGGAGGAAATGCAGGCCACGTCCTGGGGGGGGGGAGGAGGAAAGAGGAGGGGGTTCAAGGGCAGGATGGGACGAGGAGTGAAACAGGAGGAGGAGGAGGAGGAGGAGAGGAGGAGGAGGAGGGAGGAGGGAGGAGGGGGGGAGGAGGAGAGAGGAGGAGAGGAGGAGGAGGGGGGGGGGGTGTTGTGGAGAGGGGGCACTGGAGCAGTGAGATGGGACGCATTAGAAATGACTGGGCTCTGTAGTCTGCTCAGATGTCAATGTAGATGTATAGCCCTCCCCCACTGTGAGCCCCCCCCCCTCCCCATTACATGGTCCGATGGTAATTCTGATGGAATTACCACGCAGGACCCCCTTAATTAAAATAATTATATCTCGTCTGGCAATTACTGTAATGCATGTCCGTGCTTCAAATTAGGCATACTAATGCAAGTTTCAGATGCTGCCAAATCCCCCATTTATCTGCTTATTAAAACCCATTCAGTGTGAATGAAACGATGTCTGGCTGTGTTAGTTATAGTATGGACGGTTATTATTGGTGTTATTGTTTGACTGTTGAGCAGGGCTGTTGCTCCCTGAGGCTAAATGGGTATGGGAGGGAGGAAGGGAGACACACACACACACACACACACACACACACACACACACACACACACACACACACACACACACACACACACACACACACACACACACACACACACACACACACACACACACACATTCCTTGTCTCTTGGTGTACCCCCTCGTCCGCCGTCCCCTCGCCCTTAAGGGGAGTCGGGTCCCTGAGATTCTCCCAGGTCACCCAAGCGTTGGCGTTGGGGGTCAGAGGTCAGGCTGGGCCATTGTGGGGGCCGGGGGGCTGGGATGGGAGCTGTGGTCAATGACACACCAGTAGAGACACACCAGTAGAGACACACCAGTAGAGACACACCAGTGTATAGAGACACACCAGTGTATAGAGACACACCAGTCGGGCGATCCGATCGTCGGGGGAATTAACGATCAATTAGTCGATTAATCGTTCATATTTTTACATGAATTTTTTTTTCCGACCAAGTATAACAGCACCGGGACTTTTAACTATACATGTATCACTCCGCTGTTTATGTTCTGCTAGTGTGTGCGTTGCTTTGCAACAGTTCCGTACCAGCCGCGGATCCATTTGTGTTGGCGGTGCCAAATAAATCATTAAATAAACAAAGAAATGTCACTATTAATGGGATAGAACAGTGTATAGAGACACACCAGTGTATAGAGACACACCAGTGTATAGAGACACACCAGTGTATAGAGACACACCAGTGTATAGAGACACACCAGTGTATAGAGACACACCAGTGTATAGAGACACACCAGTGTATAGAGACACACCAGTAGGGCGACCGACTAAGTTGTCTTAGTCGATCGTCGGGGGAATTAACGATCAATTAGTCGATTAATCGTTAATATTTTTACATGAAAATTTTGTTCCGACCAAGTATAACAGCACCGGGACTTTTAACTATACGTTAACTATACGTGTGCGTTGCTTTGCAACAGTTCCGTAGGCCTACCAGCCGCGGATCCATTTGTGTTGGCGGTGCCAAATAAATCATTAAATAAACAAAGAAATGTCAACTAATTAATGGTGGTTGAACTGTATAAAAGCAATATCACACTCGAGGTCGTGCTGTTGGAGTGAATATCAGCACGGCTGTGGTACAACGCACTAGTCCGTACTTACTACTCAACGGCAGTCATCTTAGCCCCGTAGCGGACAAAAACGATCTCAGAAAAAAATATTTACAGGAAGTTTTTCTAAATAACTAAGTCGGCGCATTTTCCACATAGCCTGCATTAATAGTCATTTTGTAGTTTTTATAGCTTTTTATAGCTGCTAAGCGTAAAGAGTTCACCGCTCAAAGCGGGATGTTTATTGCGGGGGAGGATTCGCAAATGTAAATATTCCCCCCGTGTGGTAAAATGTTTAATTGCACACGGCATGAGTTAGTCGATCGTCGATTAATCATGCCCATCCCTGGTACAGACAAACCAGTAGAGACACACCAGTGTATAGAGACACACACTAGTAGAGACACACCAGTACAGACAGAATAATCAGTAGACACACCAGTCTATAGAGACACCCCAGTAGAGACACCAGTACAGACACACCAGTAGAGATACCCCAGTAGAGAGACACCAGTAGAGAGACACCAGTAGAGACATACCAGAGACGAGCTGCCACATTAAAAGAGGTTCGAAGGCGGGGAGTAAAGCGTCCGTCCGTCCGATTTTATTTATATACTCCAATCTAAAAGTAGGGCTTGGATTACAGAGGGCGGGGCATTGCTGATGGAATGGGGGCTGTGCGCCCGTTTTGCCCTGAACGCTGGAATCTTGCATTGTTTTTTAAGCTGCTGGCTGGTTTCATTATTGTTGTTGTTATCGGAGCCAGTGGGAGATCAGGCAGAACCAAACGGCCCCGCTAAACACACAGCCGCTGACACAGTAACCGGCGTGGGAGAGCTGCTCTCGGGTGACTCCCCCAACCCCAACCCCCCCCAGCAGCAGCACACCTGGGCGGGAGCCCCTCCGCCCCACTCTTACCTCCCCATGACCCCGACCCCGAACCCCGCCCTGACGGTTCAACCACCTCCTCCGTCTCTCGTTTTCTCGCTCTCTCGTCGTTGTCGTCCGAACCCAGCGGCGGCCGGCTCTCGTTCGATTGCAGGCGTGTAGCCCTGCCGTGAGAATGCAGGCGGCGTTCCTGAACGCAGGCGGCGTTCCTGAACGCAGGCGGCGTTCCTGAACGCAGGCGGCGTTCCTGAACGCAGGCGGCGTTCCTGAACCCTGAGCTCAGGGAGCCTGCCGGACCCCTATCGTCACGCCGGCTGCTCTCCGGAGCGTCTGGCAACCTGCATTCCAGGTAGCGGAGGAATGCACCCCCCTGTCCCCTGCGCAGGGATGGGCAGAGATACCCAGAACGCTGGGATCTGCTCTGGGGAAGAGCTCCGTGGGCCGTACCACTCAGCCACAGATCTGAGGGGTGGCCTTCGAGGGGTATCAGTGGATCTGCTTCGCTCCTTTGTCTCCCAAGGGGCCGGTAGTGAAGTGAGGAGTCGTCACTGCAGATCAAAGAGCAGCGTGGTGTGGGGGGCTAGCGGTGAGCTGGGTTTACGGGGCGTCTGTGTGTGCCTGGTGGTCTACAGGCAGACCCAGGCCCAGAGGACACGGGGCATGTGTGGACAGAGCAAGGGTAGGGGGGGAATAGCCCTCTTTACCTCTTCTGTCCAAGGGTTTCCTGTTCTGGTGTGGAGACACCATTACTGCCTGCGTGCTAATTGCCCCTCTAGCTGCTTGGGCTACTGACACCCCACCCTCCCTCCCTCCCTCCCTCCTCCCTCCCTCTCCTCCCTCCCTCCCTCCCTCCCTCCCTCCTCCCTCCTCTCCCACCCTCTCTCCCACCCTCTCTCCCTCCTCTCTCTCCCCCTCTCCCGCTTCCTGCTTTATGGTAAAGCAAATTATCAGCAGTAAAAGTCACGCTGGAGGTGGACCCCCTCCCCCCTCTGCCTAGATGGGTACGCGTGAGATCCTGAGCACGAGACCAGAAGCCAAAGGTAGAAAACCAGCAGGTTTACAACAGGGCAGCGCGTGAAAGCTGGTTTTAAGGCTGTGACCGTCAGCAGTATATTCCTCTACACTTTAGATGACATGGAACCCACTCCTAGTCGTGTTGTTTTGGCGATTGGTCTCTCAAAGCCGGTCCACGTATTTGCTTAAGTGAGTGACGCATTTGTTCCCCTAGGGCACGGTTGTGTATAGGTCCGTGATTACTTGATACTTTGCACATTTCAAAGCAGGGTAACGGCTGATTATGTGCATATGAAAGGGTGAGCCATGAGGGAAGGAACAGAAGTCTCTGTCCCTCTGAAATGTGCTTTCCTCTGTTGTGGTGTCTGGCATTTTTCTAACAACCCGTTGCTTAAAAGAGAACGGAGCCCTTGGGCGGAGCGTACCCGTACGCTGAAGACCTGAAGCCGCTCGCCTGCGCTGTCACCTGCCCCCTGCGACCCCGGGCTGTGCGGGGGGGAGCCTGCGCCCCACGCCTGCGTAACCCGACTCCCCCGCTCCATCTTAAAGTATAGGGGTGGGGGGGGGGGGGGGCAGCACGGACCCGGGGATTAAAGGCAGAATCGCCGCAGTTCATTGGCTGCACGGGGCCCGCTGGGGGCCCGGGGGCTGTTGCCATGGAAACGGAGAATGTCTTTTCGGGAGCGAGGAGGGGTCGCGCAGCCGCGGTGGGCCCCCCGAGAACGAGAGAGCACTGCGCGGCCGTTCATCGGGGGGGGGGGGGGATCAGGTTGATTGGCTTTGTTTTGAGGGGCGTCGGGAGCAGTTGTGTGCGACAGTCAAGTGCCCCCCCCCCCCCCCCTACTGCCCTGGGAGCCGTTGCTAGCTAGGACGCGGTGCTCAGGGCCCGGTGGTTTCATGACCAGATGGTGTGTGTATAAACATCTACTTAATTGTTGAGGCAGGAAGCAGTGACCGATGGCACTGCGGCCGATTCCAGAGCGACCCAGAAGCACATGTTCTGCTCTTTGGGCTGGGTTCAATGCGTCAGACTGCCTGTGCGATCGAGCCCTGGCTAACCCTAACCCTAACCCTTTGTTGTTTAATCTCCAATGGTAAAGCACCGTCGAGTTGTTTATTGGAAAGCGCTTGGATCAAAGGATCCACTGGGTGATGTAACGAAGCACTGCACGCAGAAAGCGCTGGAAATTAATCATAATTTTCCCGGCTTCACAGCACGCGGAGCCACGGTTTACACTACAAGCCTATGGTTATGTTTCCCTAATCTAAGGGTAGGTATACTATCAACATACAGCTGGCCGGGGAAGCCTTTGAACAGGAAGCCCACGCTTTAACCTTGAGAAGACAGCTCACACACACCATCATACTAATAGCCCGGGTATCCAGCAGCACACAAAGGGCCTGCTAACCAGCCCTACGCTTTCACTGACCTTCCTGTATTGATCAAAGTTTAAAGTCGCTCGGTTACAGACGGAGCCAGCCAGGATGCCACCGCAGTAATTACCCCGAAGTCCGCCACTCCAGAAATGTAGATTAATTGCTGTTCTTGTCAATCTGCTCACCAGAGATTGACGAGTCATATATTGAGCCTGATTTCTGAGCTTGGATTCCTCCGTTTAGGGAATGGGATCATTTGGAAAGCGCGTAGCATGTTAACTGAATCGAGCTGGCCTTTACCGTTCCCGCTCTATGCACTGCTTGGGGGAGGTAGAGCGGGTTGGCTTGTAACCGGAAGGTTGCTGGTTCGATCCCCGGCTCGGAGTGTCGAGGTGTCCCTGAGCGAGACCCCTCACTCACAACTAACTGCTCCCGACGAGCTTGCATGTGTGCATGAATGGGTGAGTGTTAGGCAATAATGTAAAGAGCTTTCAGTCGCCACTGGGTAGATAAGTGCTATAGATAGATAGATAGACAAGATGTCTCTATATACGTATATCTACAGTTCATTTACCATTGATATACCTTTGTCTCTCCAGGTAAGTTTGAGGAGAAGGAGGACCGCGTGCCCAAGCTGGAGCAGCTGAACTCGCTGGGCTTCATGTGCAGCCTGAACCTGGTGCTCAACAAGAAGGACCTCATCAAGATGGAGCTGCTGCTGCTGGAGACCTTCGGCTGGAACCTGTGCATGCCCACGCCGGCCCACTTCATCGACTACTACCTCCACGCCTCGGTGCAGGAGGGCGACCTGTACAACGGCTGGCCCCTCTCCTCGCTCTCCAAGACCAAGGCCTTCATGGACAAGTACACACACTACTTCCTGGAGGTGTCGCTGCAAGGTGAGCAGGGGGTAGGGGGGCACGGGGGGGGGGCGGGCATCCTGGAGCTCTCTGCGGCAGGCCGGCGCTCCAGGAGTTCATTCACAGTATGGGGGCTGAGAATTTAACATGGAGGATAGAAAATCAAAGCCTTCGGCTTTCAACATCCAAGAGGGTCGTTGCGCCTTATTTTTTCGATAACCAAATCAAAGCTAAATGATGGTGTAGACTTCAAAAGCGTCGGCTCCCTTTCGCTTTTCACTTCATCCAGTATTTGTGCTAAACGGTATCCAACAGTCATTAAAATAATCCTGTTGAAGTCCGAGGGTAGCATCAGGTCACACTTTGAATCAGCTGTGCGTCTCCTGTGTTTCACCGTTACGGTCTTCTATATCATCATGTGAGTATCATTGGAGCTGTTCCTAAGGAAACTGTCCTCCTCCTCCTCCTCCTCCCCCAGACCACGCCTTCTTGAGCTTCCGTCCGTCCCAGGTGGCGGCGGCCTGCGTGGCTGCGTCTCGTATCTGTCTGCAGATCTCCCCCAACTGGAACACGGCCCTCCATCTGCTGACGGGCTACAGCTGGGACCACCTCACCCAGTGCATCGAGCTCATGCTGCTGTAAGAGAGACGCACGCACACTCACCGACACGCACTCGCTCACTCGCGCTCATACGCACACACGCACGGCAACTCTCACACACACTGACTCTCTCTCACACACACACACACACACACACCCTCAGACAACATGTGTAACGTGTTGTGATGGTTTGTAGGGCTGCACAACGGTGAATAGCTTAGACTGTAAGTCCATCCACGTGGCTATCCTAACGGACACATCCGCAGCCATTCGGTGGTTCTGTTCTTCGCACACAATGGACTACTACGTCCGCGCCGGTAATCGTGGTACATTTGAATTTGTAAGCATATGTAGGAGGAGGAGGTTGATGGGGCATCATCTGTGTTCTCATTAATGCATTCATCCAAGCTGTTGCCATGGTAGTCTGCCCACTCTGCACACCTAGCCGTCCTAATGAGTCCCCCCCCCCCCTCTTCCTTCTCCCTTTGGGCTCCTTGTGTCGCCTTGCACTCAGAGCACTGGAGGTTAGCTGTTGCCACCACACTGGCCTCTAAACGTGTGCCTAGAGAGCCCCTTTCATGGCGCCCCCGCCCCCGTGGAAACCCCTTTGACTCGTCCCTGCTTTGTGTCCCTGTTCTAACGACAGGGCCCACGACAACGACGTCAAGGAGGCCAACAAGACAAAGTCCACGCCCCCGCAGCGGCTGGCCTCGCTGCAGCTCCAGCCCCAGCCCGCCCACCCGTCCCCCGTCTCCGCCCTCCAGCGGCCCGCCTCGTCCTCGTCCACGCCCCAGCCCATGCTCTACCAGCCCGAGGGCTTCCCGCACCTGGCCCAGCACTCGCCCTCGCTGTCCCAGCTGCAGATGATCGCCGACGCGCGCGTGCTGGGCCCCGTGGTCAGCGTCTCCCAGGACTTCCTCCAGGGCCACCGCATGGGCCTGCTGGCCGCCGGCCCCTCCATGACCCCCGGCGGGGCCTTCCCCTCCTACCCCGGCCTGGGCTCGGGCCTGCAGCCGGGGCCCCGGGCCCTGCCGCTCCAGGGGCCCATCTCCATGCAGATGGCGTTGGCGGCGGAGCCCCGGCACTGCCTCACCATGGCGTACAGCGGGGGCTACCTGGGCGCCCACCACGGCTTCACGGCCGGCTGCTTCGACAGGTGACGCCAGGAGACGGAGAGGGACCCGGCCGCCGGGCAGGAGTGCACCCCCATGTACCCCACGCAGCTCCCGCCCCCCATCACGCCCCTCGCCGACCTCCTCGCCCTCTCCGTCAGCAGCGTACCGGGCGGCGCCTGGCCCGACTCTCCTCCTCCTCCTCCTCCACCTCCTCCTCGTCCTCGTCCCTCTCCAAGCGACGGCTCAAACGCAAGCAGCGTTCCCGCGGCAACATGGACCCGGTGGAGGTCATCACGCTGACGTGAGCGGCGGGCCAACGGGCGCCGACCCGCGGCCGTCGTCCCGTCTCCTCGTGGGACGACGGCCGTCTGTTATCACTGTGAACGGGGGGATGATCTAGACTAGTATACGGTTATCTCGCTGCTTTAAATCTGATATTAAAATCCAAAATGCATTAACCAATAAGGAGAGGAGAAAAAGGCCAGTAAATAATGCATTTCTTTTCAACTCTCCACAAATATCTTTATGCTTTAAAGGAGCCCGTAGCCGCCCGGCCAGGGAACAAAGGAGCTATGCCATTTAATTGAATTACAGAATTCCTGCATGCGCCGGTCTGTCGACGTCAATGAAATGCCGCTCGGCTTAGATGGAGCTATAGAGGTGGTGCTACAGGGGTGGTGCTATAGAGGTGGAGCTATAGAGGGCGATTGTGATTGGCTGCACCAGCCCTCAGACGGGTGCAGTGAAAGGTCCTTCCTCAGTTACCAGCGGGTGGTGTTCCATCACGGCTTGGTGGATCTCATCTCTTGTGCAGCCCCCTCTTCCTCTGCCCACTCCCTGCTGCACCAAAGGACCGCCTGTACGGTCAGCCACCGCCCGCACCTTCCAGGACCCTGCAGTCAAACATCACCAGAAACACTCAGAAGACATTCGCTGAAATGGCAGGTTGGGATTGGCTACTAATGGGGACCTAGACATGGCTCTATAGCTACTGATGGACATTGGTTCTATGGCGACTGATTGACATCGGTTCTATGGCTGTTCCAGCGGACATGGCCGTGTGGTTCTATAGCTACTGATGGACATTCGGCTTCTATGGCTGTTCCAGCGGACATGGCCATTGGTTCTATGGCTACTTATTGGACATTGGTTCTATGGCTTCTTATTGACATTGGTTCTATGGCTGTTCCTGGGGACCTGGACATTTGGTTCTGGGGTGTGTACATATGAATTGCTGCTGCCTTCTTATGAACTGTTGGTTCTGTGTCTGTGTTATTGACTCTAATGTTTACATGAACCACAAAGTTGCAGGGACTTTTAAAAATTTAACAAAATTACTTGAATATGATGCCATTGAAACGTGCTGTAGCTTTTATTTATGACACAGCTTTTTCGCGATATTCCTTTTTTTTTGTTATTCCATCTTTTTTTCTATATATTTTAATGTAGTTTGTTTAACCAACCATAGTACCACACCCTGTTTAAAAATATAGTTTTTTTTTGCTGTGTGCTATGTATAATAACTGTATAATTCAACTCAGGTCTAAAGGTAGCCACTACTCAAAGCCCCCCCTTCTATTTAGTGTGCTTTAATTGGATGCTAATACAGCACCCATGGGGTCTGGCGTATCGCCCCTCCTCACCCAGAGCTACACATGCTGCTGAGACGTCGATGACGAACTGCTGAGCAAGTCTACGAACCCCCCCAAAGGCCCTATATATTCGCATCGCCGTGGAAACAGCCCCGGAGTGAAACGGGTGGCCATCTGCAGCTGATCTGCTCAAATTGCTTCCACGGTTTCAAAAGCGGGCAATTGCTCGGTTTTTTTCCCTCCTCCTCCTCCACTTCCTGCTCCCCGAAGTATAAACACATCCAGATTCCCAGTGTTGTTCGGCCCCGTCCGTTTCCATGGCGACGGCTCCCCGTATCCCAGCAGCATCACCTGATGTGCACGGCGAGTTGGTGGGTGTGTGTGTGTGTGTGTGTGTGTGTGTGTGTGTGTGTGTTGTGGTGTGTGTGTGTGTGTGTGTGTGTGTGTGTGTGTGTGTGTGTGTGTGTGTGGTGGTGTGTGTGTGTGTGTGTGTGTGTGTGTGTGTGTGTGTGTGTGTGGGGGGGGATGAAAAAAAAGAAAAGAACCCGACGGCAGTAATCTCATGCTGTGGCCGAGCCGTCTCCTCTTTTAGAAACTGACACAACTGTATTTTCTCTGGCGGCCGGGTGCCACTTTTCACACCCACCAGAGGACTCTATGAGCTCCGTGAAAAATAGGTTTGCCAGCTTCTACTTACGGTTCTAAGGGTTGACAGCTCACCGCGCTAGTGCCTTGTCTGGCTGGTGGTGGGTGACTGGGGTCGTACAGCCAGAGACGACGTTGTAAAATGTAACGATGACACTACGACATGACCTCCCGCTCTGCCTTCCACCCAGCGCACGCACCTCTTCCAGACAGATGTTTGTGTTGTTTTATAAACCACTGTTGAGGACATGTGTACTTTTTTTTTTTGTTACCACATACTTTCCCCCCTAGGCTATTCTTAATGATTTTTATTTTTTTCATGGTTTGTTTTTTACATTCCTTTTATATATAGGTGCATTATAGTTTTAAGCTTGTTTAGTTAAAGCTTTATTTCACATTGACGTTGGTATGAACACGGTTTTTTAATGTTTTTATTGAAGACAATAACCTGCTCTCCCTCACTAAAAAGAGCAACCACCCACTGAATTCTGCAAGGTGCAATATGTTTATTCTCTGTTGTATAGCATTGTCACAACCATCACTGTGTATTGTTCACCACTGGTAGATCTTTTATAATTTATTTTGATAACTGACTTGACCTGGCTTCGTTTGATCATGGCCAGCGGCTCTGGACGCACCACATATGTTGCATATTGCAGCCCTATTCATTGAGCGATCACCTGTACACTCAGTCTCTGTTACCTGGAGTCTGTGATTTTTGTTTTTCCTTTCTACTCCGATCAAGATACCGCTCCACTAAAACACAAGACGTCTGACTCATGAGAGGTCTGGACGGCACAAACTTTGTATTTTTATAATATTTTGTTACGATATGTTAGTTTGGTTTAATGTGACACATGATAAAGGAAACGTTTTTTTATCGATTGTGGCATGGAAAATAAAACAATAAAAAAGATTGAACAGAACGTGCAAAGCAATGAATTAATGTTTCAATGTCATGTTTTACGAGATGTGTTGTGCCACCCCCATAACCCCAACCCTTAATGGAATGGTCTGGGTCAGACCATTTCATTAAGGGGGTGGTGGCACAACAAATCTCTTGTCTTAGTGGTGCAACAGGTTTAGAAATTAGCTATAGGCTAGTGACCAATGATCTATAATGATGTTGCCGGCTTTTCGCCACAGAGCATTTAATAGTGCTGAGTGCTGATTTTCGCAGTCCTTTGGATTACTAACCAAAGCCAAATGATGACATTTATAATTTTAATCCCTCGACTCATGGATTGAATCATTTAAGGTGAAATGGCATTAGACTACTCTTTTTAGGGGGCAATAGGTTCACTTAGGTTCACTTCTTTGAAAGTAAGTTAGGTAGGCCTATGTAGATTTGCATTTCGTTTGCTTTTAGTCATACGGATTAAATCGTATGGCATTAAGATGCCATGCTGAGCAAATGAGTAGGCCTGATCTGTCCTCTGATTAGTTGATTTAAACCATGTATTTCACATACCCTTGTTCACCATAACAACTGGTTAGATGATGTAACGGCCTAAATGACGAGTAAATTTAGAGAGGTCAAAGTCAAGTAAGGATTATGTTGGCCAGTGTGTTCACCATAACAACTGGTAAAATGATGTAACGGCCTAAATGACAAGTAAAATGAGAGGTCAAAGTCAAGTAAGGATTATGTAGACCAGTGTAGACTGGATTTTCGATGTTTTTCCTTAGTTTTAGTTGGTATCTAATTATTTCAGGCGGGGACAGGCGTCGCGGTGTGTTAAAGCGCTTTGGGTTGCATGGTCCATGCGTTAGGGGTTTGGGGGGTTGAGAGAGATGGGTGCGGTGTAGGACCGTCAGTTTGATAATAGATCTCTCTCCCATTTTCCTACCTGCCTTTGTTTACGATGCAAAATAGCAAGGGTGCGGGCTTCCTTTTAATTGGTCTTTAATGATGGGGGGGGGGGGGGGCTCTGGTCCTCTTCTGTGGTCGCCACCTCAACACACGTGTGTTTAAAACGTACTTGGAACCCCTCTCTGACCACTAGGCCGATCTGATAATAGCTGCGCGTATCTTCCGATAAAGCATTACTGTCGTACACATTCACATTGTCAATCAGAACATAAGAATCCCATTCCAAACAATGAATCACTTGCTGCTCTAACCAGTCCATCCCACCCAGGTGAGAGCTGGCCGCAGCAGGGGGGGCAGTGGTGCATGGAAGACGAACCAAAATATTATTTTCCTTGCCGATGTATTCCACGATTGAAACTTCGGCTCCTACTTTTATTCAGGCTCATCGTCTCGCCGGTGATCTATGAAGTTGTTGCAATGGCGCCGTTTGGTGGTGAAAGGATGACACTACACGGCTTTACAAAACGAGTCCCACCAGGACGCAGAGGATCCCCAGCTTTTCATGATAATACCATAGCCTGGCTCCGCCCGCCCACCTACTTCCGGCCAAATTTCATTTTCCCTTCAGTAGTCAGTACAAATTCTGTACTTCTGTATAAATGAAATGAAGTACGATGGTCTGGTAGCACCAGGCTAATAATACCATACAAGGGGTTTAAATGCAATGGAATATATATATATATATATATATATATATACACCACTAACTGTTTTGTTGGTCTATGTCTGCATGAAGACACAGTAATGGGGACAAATTTGAATATATTTGAAATTTTATTTAGGAAATGAATGATTTTCCCAAACAGAAACATCATTTTATGAGCGGGTAAACAATCAAGAACGAACACACGGAAAAATTTGTGATACACTAATAATGAGTTAAAATAAATTGAAGAAACAAAATAACCTTGATTTATGCTATTTATTTGTACTTTTCGGCCCATTCGCGCTTCATCCCGACCCACCCAAAGGTTTCCGTCTCTTACTTCAAAGAGCTGTGTACTTCAGTTAACAGTTCTCGAAGCAGAAAGGATAGGAACATGACAAGAATAATTGTTGTGAGTTGTGCTATGTTCTATTTCTGCAACATACTCTTCATTTGTCATATATATTGTTATCAAAGACGTCTCTGTCGGAAACGGAAGTCCCTCTATCAAAAGTCCCTCCCTCTCGGCCCCATTCTAAAAACAACCGTGTCGCTGAAAGTCCCGCCCCCTCTCACGCTCATGTGGAGGAACCTTCTTTTAAACACATCCGGCGAAACAGGAAGTAAAGCAGCGCCGACATTGCTGGGTTGCTGGAATCACGTGACCTGCCGTGCTTTGCTAAGGAAGTAGCGTGTTGGTCCCCGTAGGCGGTTGTTGCAGATGCGAAATGTTCTCCTTTCTTTAGTTTTTTTTTTTAGTACATAAGCTCTTTAATTACGCCGGGACCTATTGCAGTGTGCAGTCTGGCTGAGCAGTCGACACATGATTCAAAATGGTTCCAGGAATCCTACATAACCCAACCATGTCTGGTGCTGACAAATGTGCAATAAAATGTTCATCTGTCTCAAATGCAGTAGAAATACTCATACATTTTCTGGGACCTGTTTGCATATTTTCCACAGTCCCTGGCACTACATTGTCACAGGTAGTAGACCAGTTCCAGGCACATGCTGTGTCTGTGCAGGCCAGGCCTGTGAACCCTCTTGCTGTTGCGTCTTAAATTTTGTACAGTAGTCCTGCTGTATGGCTACAACACTTCCCTCGGCCGGCCACGCAGTCACACACACATTCAAGAACTTTTCCATCTTCTCTCGGTATGGTTACTGACACATTATGGTACGAGTTCACTGCCTGTGAAAACCTCACGACACATTTTAACCTGATGATCTGATCTGCGATGGCGTGTCGATCTGGCCGATCCATCCGGAGCTCATATATTTCTGACTTTCAATCAGTGCCTTGAAGTTGGCGTTCTGAAGCTCATCGCATGCCGGACGATTAATAAAATAATCCTGAATATCTGTAAGAACATGTATTTTATTGCTACAACTGGTCGTGGTTGGCTATTTGCAACTTGTGAAGCTTGTTAACATATTAGCAAACACAGCTAGTAATGGCAGCTAGGTTTTATTGTTGTCATCAATTAATACGCATCTTAATACATTACGTTGTCAATAAATTACCTTCATCGGTCAGTTTTGGCCAGTGCCTGACATCATCTATCCAATTTTTCCATGTTCTTGTTTATACCTACGTCACTACGAAAAGTCCGCGAGCAGGATGCTTTTCACCGTAAAACCACTAGAGGGCAGCGGAAGTAACATTTCAGAAACGCAACGATGGCGACAGGCAAAGATGGCGGCCCCCGTAGATTTCACGCCGGATTAGTGTACAGGTCCATGTAAGGACCCCGTTCCAAGCTTTCCGTTGTGGGATGAAAAAGTCTGGCAACGATGTTAAAAGATATATTTGTCCCAATTGGAGTAGATAGTTATTTTATTTTTGATCAACATCGGACCACACCACATCAAGAAGATTACAATGAGGTAGGTCTAAGTAATTGCTCGTTTTTAATTATTTTGTCATATCCGATGTTCAGGTTGATTAATAAAGTTTTCAACGACATCAAAGCACACCACACATGCCGTTCGTCCGTATTTGTTCACCTTTAGCATATTTGATTTTGATAATATATAGGCTAACGTTAAAGATAAGTATTTCGTATTATCCTTCTTTTGATTCGGAAAAACTTTCTTCATCAAAAAACCGCAAAAATACACACAAGCTGATCTTCATTTGACAGGTGCGTCACATGCCTGCAGCCCCGCCCATCTCAGGTGATTTACCGGCCCGCAGTCCCGCCCATCTCAGGTGAGTTACCGGCCCGCCGTCCCTCCCACCTCAATGCTCTGGCCTGATATTTAGGAGTCCGAGCAGCGAAGCTGCTTTGTCCCCTATTGTTTCTATATCGTTCATTTTCCCCAAAATTTTTTTTTCAGATACAGTTACCAATAACCCCCGTACCCATAAACCCAAATGTTTGGTACTGCACCCACTGGTGGCGCTATTTCAAAAATCATAAACTAGCCTTATTTCTCCTTTCCAGATGACCTGGACTCAAAATTCTCTCATCATATTAATCTCTAAATCAGATGCATCTTTTTCACCCACGGACATCCACAGTCTAAGCCCATTTTTCCTATACGACTATTTTGTCATTGTATCTAGGACTATCATTATGTGGATACCATTAACAGTGCAACGGTTCAGATCTGTACTCTTTTAAGAAAGCCCTTAATTCTCTTGAGAAATGTGTGCTTGGAGTTTTTTTTGATGTTTTGTGCTTATCAATAGACATTTTCACCATCTGAATGAGGCTTCATGTCATTTAGGAATGTCAGTGGCTGAACGCGATTATGCCTTGTTCTTAGGTTGAGAGTTTGAATCCCGATTAGAGAATTATGAACAAGCTGAACATGACATTCCGCCATTGCTACAGACAATCAACATTTCGGCTCATGAGTTTCCAAGAATCTGACTGCCAAGACATAGTATGGCATTAAGGGGAACTTCTTGTTAACCATTTTTCCTTCATAATTAACTCTGTCATATTTATATTTCTTCCGTCATTGTTCTTGACTGCAAATGTTGATGATTTTTCAGGTATATGCTTTTAAGAAAGCCCTTAATTCACATAGACATTTTCACCATGTGAATGAGGCTACATTTCAAGTGTTTCAGTGGCTCAATGCGATAATGCCTTGTACTGGTGAACCTTAAGTTGAGAGCTAGAATCCCGATCAGAGCATTATGATCAAGCTGATCTTGACATTCGGCCATAGCTCTGCAGTCCACTCACCTGAAAGCCGAGGCACAGTATGGCATGAAGGGGAACATCTTGCCTTCATAAATATATGTCATATTCATATATCTTCCATATATATCTTCCATTAGTGTGTTCTAGACTTTTCATTTTGCTTGGACCCCGTTAATCACTGCTTGCGCTCACATTAATTTGTTTGAGTTTGCTTAAGGAGTGAGAACATTTTAAAGTAAAGAAGACAACCAGACTGTGAGTTAATATTTGAATGTTATGTATATTTTCTGCCTTTAATACTTTTATTTTGAAGAACATTCTACCCATGTAAATACCTTCGAAATAGTAATGCATTCTTGTCGATGCAACGACAGAGAGAGCACCGTGTCGAGCGTGATTATTGTCTTCTCCCTTTTTCAGGGTGTAACATCAGCGAGACAAACATTGAACCCTTCCGTCTTCACTGCTGAGCCAGTTACCTGCACAGTGCGCTCCTAAATGTACCACCGGGCCCATGCCCAGGACATATACCCATCATGGACTCAACTGCTCGCCTCTAGAATTGTCGGGCCGTTGATTGCCACAAATAATCAAAAGCAGTGTCTCCTGCGCATTCAGCATTTATATGTTTCAACAAAAAAACAAGGTCCATGATAACAAATCGATTTAAAACGTGTATTACTAAACTGTACAAAAAAGGGCAGCAGAGGGTACCCTGGTTTATAGTGGTGTTACTCGGGTCTACAGCGACGGTACCCAGGTTTACAGTGATGGTAACCTGGTCTATAGTGGTGGTACCCTGGTCTATAGTGGTGGTACCCGGGTCTACAGTGGCGGTACCCGGGTCTACAGCGACAGTACCAATGTCTACAGTAGTGGTACCCATGTCTACAGCATTGGTACCCGGGTCTTCAAAAACATAATTTGTGTTTGTGTCACTCAACTATTCCTCTCGTGCCCCTCCTCTAACAGCAGCCGGATTGTAAAACGCATCTCAGAATGTCATCATCAGACATCAGCTCTTGGACAACTGCGCATCACCTGAAGCTCAACCTCAACAATCCTGAGCTCCTCTCCATACCTGGCTAGCTAGCGTTACCTGATGGAAACTATCCAGCGAAGGCCCATTCATGACAGCAAATATTAGTATAGTCAGATGCCGGGGATGTGCGAGCACGCACTCTCTGTGCGTGCTCTGATGGTCAGTCCTTTGAGCCTCACCCCCCTGGGCTAATCGCTGAAACACGTGTTCCGCGGAAAGATGAAAAAACAAGGTGTGGTTGTATTTGTGCCCCTAAAGCACCCCGTTTTGGTTAAGTGCACCTTTTGTTCCTCAAAGCTTCTCTAACATTGCAGTAGAAAGCAGATGCTCAGAAGGGTAATGTACAGTGTTTGTTTTTCCAAAGGAGGTTGGTATCGCCAGCTATAAGCCAATGATCTAGCGCTCAATACATTAACTGTGAAGTCACGTAATACAATCGGTGCACGCACGCACGCATGCACGCACGCATGCACGCACGCACACGCCGCACGTTGTAAACAACTTACTGAACCAAGCCCATCATAAGTTGACACCCACTGCGTTATTTCATATAAATACCATAGTCAAACTGTGGTTTTAGTAGCAGCTGCCAATTTCTACCTTCCACTCATTCCCAAAATGATGACTGTGGCTCTAATTCTGGGAATGGTTCCGTGGATGGAATCAAGCATACTAGAGGTAAACATCGTTTTTCTTGTTTCGGTTTCTGCTAAAACTCTGGGATATTTAAAATAACTTGTACAATAGTCCAGTGGCTGTGTTCACGTATTCACAATTCGGGAACACTTTTCTGATTACAATATCATATACATGTGAAAAGAGAAGAACAAAGTTAAATCACACCCAAAATAAAGCTTTTATTGTTGCATCGTGGGTGATGAGATGAGATGGCCTGCAGACGGTAAAGCCAGGTGAGGAAATAAAGGTTATTTATTTGTGTTACCAATGATACTAAACTCGTTCTTCAATGCCATTCACTAGTCCAACGGTGGAATAATGAAGATCTTTTTAATATGTATTTAATATTGACTTGAATATTATGGATTTACCGTTTGTCATTTCTAATCCTAAATTAATCAAATAGGAACATATTTCAAGTTAAAATCATGTCAAATTAAAAACCGGAAAACTAAAGGGGAGCAGCTATTTATTTTTACAAATGGTCTTTGTAGATGTATACTTTATTTGTTATTAAGAAAATGATCACTTTTCATTTCTATGATAACTTTGGCTTCTTTGAGTAAGTCACCAACTTTCCATTTTCTATTTGTATTTGCGAAGAAAATAGACGCAAACACCACTGTGGCCCTTACAACAACGGGATCTCCAACTACCATGACAACGGGTGCTCCAACTACCATGACAACAGCTCCAACTACCATGACAACGGGTGCTCCAACTACCATGACAACGGGTGCTCCAACTACCATGACAACAGCTCCAACTACCATGACAACAGGTGCTCCAACTACCATGACAACAACAGGACCAACTACCATGACAACTGATGCTCTAACGAACATGACAACGGGAGCTCCAACTACCATGACAACGGCTGCTCCAAATACCATGACAAGTGCTTCAGCTACCATCACAACGGGAGCTCCAACTACCTTGACAATGGGAGCTCCAACTACCATGACAACGGGAGCTCCAACTACCTTGACAATGGGAGCTCCAACTACCATGACAACGGGAGCTCCAACTACCATGACAACAGGGAGCTCCAAACTACCATGACAACAAGTGCTGAAACTACCATGACAACAAGTGCTGAAACTACCATGACAACGGGAGCTCCAACTACCATGACAACGGGTGCTCCAACTAACATGACAATGGGAGCTCCAACTACCATGACAACGGGAGCTCCAACTACCATGACAATAAGTGCTGAAACTACCATGACAACAAGTGCTGAAACTACCATGACAACGGGAGCTCCAACTACCATGACAACGGGAGCTCCAACTACCATGACAACAGGACCTCCAACTACCATAACAACAACAGCTCCAAATTCAGGAGCTCTGGCCACCATGACAATGACAACTCCAACTATCATACTGCCGCACTCTGCTGGTCAAACGGTCCGAGTGTTTCTTCTGAGCTCTGTGCTGCCACTGGTGCTGACCAAATTCTGCCTTTAAAATAAACAGCGGTGGCCAAAGTGAAAGTGACGCTTGTGTTATATTGGAATGTTCTGAGAAAGACTGATGATGGCGTTCCCAGTTGGAAAGAACATTTGTGTCAAGGAGTTACTTAGCACACTTTAGCACATCAATCTGGGCCATTGAGTCTATCACTATAAATGTCACCTCACAAGTTAAACACTTAAAGGGAACAAGTTTGAGCTAACCAATAATTTAGACTTTCAAATTATGGAATATGTAAACATATGCAGACCTTTTTCGCAATGCACGTAACATAACATATACATTTTAACAGTAGTGATGCCACTGTATGATTTCTTAGCTCAGGTTGCCTCTCACATATTCAAGGAATGCAGACTTAGGGTTATGATACAAAATCAAGCCTACAATTTATACTGACATTGGGGGAATATACTTAATTCTATGTTCTTACATTTTTTCTTTATCTAATTCTATTTCTTTTTTCATTACTGTCCAATAGCTTTGTTTGATTGTATGCTTTTTTTTGTCAAAATAAAGTAGGCTATTGACAAACGGTAATAGTCTTATGAATAAATACACTTAAGTCATGTTCTGCACATTTTGCATTCATTCTCAAACCTACTTGTTTAAATTTTAAACTCCCTAAAATAATTTCCTCTCAATATTTACTTTATTTCAAACAGAGACTGTATAAAATCACTTTCAATCCCTTACCCAAGGTCAAACTCAAAGAACTACAATTTTGGGAGAATGGACGCCATCTGGCCCTCCACAGTGTCATATGTGCCGCATTATATTGTGATGCCTGACAAAACTATCGTCACATCTGAAGATATATGCGCAGAGCCGGCAAGCAGGTAACCCTTTTATGGTAGCTCTTTGTATTGCTCAGATATAATGCTTAAAATGGGATTACTCCTCATTATCTCAGTTGTGGGTCCACTGACGTCCCGCGCATATGTACCTCTACAGGCCGAGAGCTTTCCAATAATGGGATTGGTTTTATTCTCCATAAGGTAAACGTACTGTATATACTGCACATCTTGTGATCTGACCAGAAACATTGACCTGATGCTGAAGAAATGCAATCAAATCTTATTTGTAGTTATCT
Organism: Melanogrammus aeglefinus; assembly: GCA_900291075.1. Taxonomy (NCBI): domain Eukaryota; kingdom Metazoa; phylum Chordata; class Actinopteri; order Gadiformes; family Gadidae; genus Melanogrammus; species Melanogrammus aeglefinus. The sequence goes on from OLKM01000345.1 coordinate 300,357, forward strand.
CAATTATTAATTTTTCCACAGGCCATGGTTTTCCACTAGTGGTCTGTGAAATAAGATTTTTCAGGTATTTAAGAAAGCCCTTAATTGAGAATGTGTTAGAAATGTGTGCTTGGAGTTTTCTTGATTCTGTGTGATTATCAATAGACATTTTCATAGAGTGAATGTGGGTCATTTTCAGGTTTGTCAGTGGCTCAATGGGATGTCTTGTAATGGTGATCCTTAGCTTGAGAGTTGGATCCCGATGAGAGCATTATGAACAAGCTGAACATGTCATCCAGCCATTGCTCTGCAGCCCACTTACCTGAAAGCTGAGGCGCAGTATGGCATTAAGGGGAACATCAGCATCTTTGTTCATAATTATGTCATATTTATCTTCCCTTTTATATCTTCCATATTAGTTTGTTCTTGACTTAGGCCTATAATTTTTCTCAGACCCTGTTAATCAGCGCTTGCGGTTATATTGAACCTTAAAACCTTTTGAGAGCCGCTACATGCATTCTCCTCGTTTCCCTACAGTATGCTGCACACATGTGAAAGTAGGATTGTATTTATTTTATATTGAAGGAACATAATCCATTTATTCATAGTGAGAAATTCGATTGCATTCTCTTGAATATACTTATTAATGAATTTGCTGATGCGGCCTAACATAAAAACTCTTTTAAGTACTAGTGTTGTTAGAGGTTTCACAGTTGTAGAATACTTAGATTATAACAACTTACTGTATGGTTAAGTATGCACGAGATACATTAAGTATTCTTCACACTGACTGACGCATTGAAACAGTTGTGTTAATGTGTTTGTTGGTTCCTTCTAAAGGTTAAGACATTAGGCTGCACGTTGTCAACTGTTGAAAAGCTGTTGATGACCCTTGAAGGATGTAAACAAAGACCTTTATTCAGAGTACATGGCAGAGATGAGTCTCACATGAATCATTGACCTTTGGGTTACATTTTCCTCAAGATTAATCACATGACAATATACTCATACCCATACATTACATTTAACTTCCACTTCCAATTTCAGCCCAAACTGACAAATAAAGTTGTATCGTATAAGCTATATTGCATAAAATGTGTACCATTAGCTGATGTGAATCTGAAAAGTACTTGTTAACGGACGGCGACAAGTAATAGTGTCCAAAGCATTTTATTCAAGGGATTAACAGAAGAATTATAAACGTGTAGTTTTTGCCATCTCTATAAAGTTAACTAACCTAGTGAGCAAATAACACTCTGTGGTTCCTAGCTACACCAAGGGCGCTCGTCGTCTGTGATGTGAGGGAAAACATGACGTCAACCGTGGTTTCTTTTGCACGGCCAACGTCGGGCAGACCCGTTGTGGCGATGCAGGACCCAGACGGGTCTGGGGAGGCTCATGTCCGGGTGTTGACTCGTTTGAACACCAGACCCGTGTCTCCAGGAGTGGTGCAGTTCTACCCGTGGTTCAGAGGGTTCAGATACACACAGGAATAATATGTTTAGAATGATTAAATCATCGCCTGACAACGTTCAGGACTATCGCTGTTCTTAGTTTGAACTTTTGGGTAAACGAGTGTTGAACGGTTATGTGAAGGATTGTTTACATACAAGGAATCATGTGGCATGAAGAAACATCAATATGATCCGTATTCTTACCATTTCAAGCTTGTCTTCAACAATCTCTGCTGTAAACAAGTACTGGGGGAATTGTATTTTGATCTTCCCACCCTCCATGGTCACATTAGCCTGGATAGAGGAACACATAGAGAAGATTTGTTGTGTTATGCTCTGTACGTGTGTGTGTGTGTGTGTGTGTGTGTGTGTGTGTGTGTGTGTGTGTGTGTGTGTGTGTGTGTGTGTGTGTGTGTGTGTGTGTGTGTGTGTGTGTGTGTGTGTGTGTGTATGTGTATGTGTGTGTGTGTGTCTTTGATTTTCTGGAACCCCTCCCCTCTTATTTGAGGGGAATTATCACATGATTATTGAGCTTAACAGAAGTCCATTTGTGTTCTAACATTAATGACATACAGTTACTGCAATGCACGTTGGGACGTGTGTGTGTGTGTGTGTGTGTGTGTGTGTGTGTGTGTGTGTGTGTGTGTGTGTGTGTCGTGTGCGTGCGTGCTGGCGCGCAGTGAACCCACCGTGAATTTGCCCCCCTTCATTGTCTGTAGTTCACACTCCTGTCCGATGGTGAACTCGTTGGACCAGGTCCAGTTGGGGATGGACTGGGTCCAGGTGAAGTGGTCGCCATCCTGGACCACCTCTGTCACTACCTTGTGGTCCGTCTTAGCACTCAGGAGGCCTGTGTGAGAGCAGAGGGGGGTCCTAGGGGCTTTAGAGAGATCCACAACGCGCGCACACACACACACACACACACACACACACACACACACACACACACACACACACACACACACACACACACACACACACACACACACACACACACACACACACACACACACACACACACACACACAAATGAAAGCTTAAATTAAGCTACCAATGGATTCCAGGAACTGCTCGTAGTTCTCCTGGCTCTCCAGAATGTATTTCCCTGTGAAGGCCATGTTGTTGGTGAGGAGAGCCGGCGAGAGAATGGCGCTTAGAAGGACCCTGAGAAATGAGGGAAACATGAACCAGGGCGTGTCGCTCTCCCGGATGCACTCCTTGTCTTTCTACGCTGGCTGAGTCACTCCCGAACCATCCTTCCCCCTTCAGAGACCCTGCCCCCACAGGCCAGATGTCAGGCGCTCATTGAAAACATTGACTTGTGCAAACATTCAAAACCAAAAAAAATTTCAGTTCCCAAAGAAGTGATGTAACGTTGGTACAGGCAAATCCAACCGTTGGTACAGGCAAATCCAATACCTGGGGGCTTTTTTTCCCCTGCGAAGTTGTGACAGACGAGGATGTTACCGATTATGTTAAGTAGTACAGAGGCAACAGAATGCTGTTAAGCATCTACACAGAAGTGCAAAACAGTTGCAGAATTTGTACATGTCGTGAAGTAAGTAGTGAGTAAGTACAAGTAATGCCCGTAGAAGATGGATACAGAATAAGGTGTGAGTTGGAGATAAATACAGTAAATAGCCGGGGAATAGACGTGGAGTAAGCCCTTGCAGGTTGCTGCATGTAGTTTGCGTAGAGCTGCTCTAAACCAAAGCCATTATTACAGAGCATGCCCTGACTTCATTTAGAAGTCTAAGTGAAGTTAGATTTCTCTTTGAACAAGGTTCAGTCTATAGGAGGAAGTGGTGGTTGTTGATACCTTCATCATCATTCCCCTTTAGCACATTGTTGTGAATGAAGATGTAAAGGAGAGGGAGATAATAATAATGCAATAAATGTTATTATGGTGTTCTTTTTATAATTATGAACATGGTTTATGTTACCATAAAAAAAACCCTAATGGATTAGGATTTAATTTCTCTGCCATCCACCCCTTTCCACCAAAGCAGAGCTGCCTCCTTCTTGTTTGATGCGTGTTGTGGAGATGTAATGGGTCAAAAATACATTTGTTAATACAATTCCAACGCTCATTCGCTTTCTGTCTCCTCCCTCTGAACGGCTGGAACAAAGGGAAGGAACGGTCTGTGTCTCACAGCTTTATTTAGCTGGACGGAGGAGCGCTCCACTGCCTTACCGCCTGCTGGGCCCTGTCCTCTATGTTGATCAGCACGAGGGTACACAGAGCTCTCTGTCCTTCAGTCTATGAACAACAAGCCTTTCCCAATGTCACAGATCCATATATATTTAGATGTTCTGTAGCACGACACAACGTGAAGGGAAACTCCTTAAAAGGAGAAGATCTGGGTCATCAATCCATCGTTAGTATCGCTCCTTTGGTCTTATTGTAAGGTGCTTGTTAGTCGATTCTTTGTATTTGTTCTTAAACTCCTACTGAAGGGCGTACATTGATTCTGAAACACTACAGTGCTATACTGCCGTGGTTTACAGTAGTGGCAGGCGAGCTTGTGCTAATCGCTTTTCCGCCGAATCTGAGAAAGTCATTTGGAGTAATATTAGTAACGGATGCTTTACTGTATCCAGGGGGGAAGGTTACGATGGTTTGATCCACAGGACTGCTACTGCCCTTTAGCTGAAGACCTTCAACTACAGCGGACTGTAGTTGAGCTGTAGAGGCCAGAAAGCCTTCATGGAATCAAACTGACCGATATAATGAGGAAACGTTGAAGCAAGAGGCCCTCTGTGATGAGCTACATCCTCCCCTCCCCTTCTGACTCCAGCCCTCCTGCAGAGAGACCCCATGAGGTCCAGGGGGTTTTAAAGCCACTGGTTCAGCCTGGTGAGAGATCATCTGACTGTGTGTGTGTGTGTGTGTGTGTGTGTGGTGTGTGTGTGTGTGTGTGTGTGCGTGTGCGTGTGCGCGCGTGTGTGTGTGTGTGTCTGTGAGAGTGTCTGTGAGAGAGAGAGAGAATATAACCACAGCCATAGTTAATTCATCACTGAGTTATCGTGGCGTTACTGACGGTAATTAGATCGATGTGTTTAGGAGTAACTGACAGGTAATTAGATTGATTGAGTTTACAGTGTGGTTGGAGCTAGCTAGACAACTAGTAACCTTTATCATAAGACTGTACTAACATTAATATACAGATGTTACATTCATCTTTCCATCTTCTGGCGATGATTGTAGCAGAACATTTAGGGTCCTCATCCCAATGGGAAAATGATTGTAGAGCAGGTCACTGATGCTCTGAAAGGCTTCTCCTGCTAGGAGGCAGAGTTTGACTTCTCGTACAGCGCGTGTTACTATCTTTCTCCTCATGTGACAAGACGCCCACATTCAAACCAACCTCAGGCATACAGGGAGAGCAGGGACAAACCGGGTTATACTTTATTTCCACAACATACCATGAAGATATCAAGTAAGAGAAACTCAAACACCTGTTACAGTAAATCCACCCATGTGTACAACTGTGTCTCCACAGACTCAAAAGACAGACATGGATCCAATCACCAACACGATTTAAAATGATGTGCCGGATGCATTATGACGCCAAGTTAAATAAGTTTCCTTCTAAAGTCTTCTGTTCAACACTATGCATGCACTTGACTCTCCCTTGACTCTCCAAGCCCGTCTGACGACAGCGTGAACCGTGAACCCCCCCGGGGCGTGGCAGTCTGTCTCTGAACTGAACCGGCCTACGAGCCTCAGGTGGAGTCTTCCTCTTCTCTGTACAGTGGCAGAACATACAGTAACACGGGCCGACGCACACCGCGGAACACAGCAGCTTCAGTTTAAGCGTCTGTAGTGGATAATCCCCGGGGGACCGCACACCCTCTGTCCCCCACTTCCCTGGACCCCACCCCACCCCCCCTCAGCCCGAGTCCTCCCGGGTCCTCTGGCCTCCGTCAGGGCCGAAGGAGAAGGAGAACACCCCACAGTCGGTCTCCTCGGCCTGGCCCCCGTCTCCCGCCCCCGCTAGGAACGACCGGCCCTGGCATGCGGAGGTTGGGCCCCCGGGCGTGGTCAGGCTCGCTCCTCCTCCACCTCCTCTTCCTCCACCTTCTCCTCCGCCCCAGACGTAGTGGCCCTCCCGCTGGGCGCAGGGCGGCAGCGGCGTGGTCATGTAGCTGGGGCTGGGGCTGGCGGAGGACGGCAGGGTGCGCTGGCTCCCGTTCAGCCCTCCCGAGGGGTGCTCCGCGGAGCCCTTGCGGGAGTTGGCGGAGGAGCTGAAGTTGGAGGAGCGGTAGTTGTAGGCGCGCCAGCCGGGCTGCTTGCGGCGGTGGCACTGGCAGCGCAGGATGCGGATGAAGGCCATCTTGAACTCGCGGCTGTAGCAGGGGTAGATGATGGGGTTGAGGCAGCTGTTGAAGTAGCCCAGCCAGAAGATGACCTTGAAGAGGGCATCGGGGGGGCGCAAGTCTGTGTTGAAGGACCCTGAGAGAGAGAGAGAGAGAGAGAGAGAGAGAGAGAGAGAGAGAGAGAGAGAGAGAGAGAGAGAAGAGAGAGAGAGAGAGAGAGAGAGAGAGAGAGAGAGAGAGAGAGAGAGAAGAGAGAGAGAGAGAGAGAGAGAGAGAGAGAGAGAGAGAGAGAGAGAGAGATGTTGCTGTCAATCAACTGGTATTTACGTTAGCCAACAAACTTATATAATGAAGGGCATCGAGGAAGCCGGCGCCTCGTCCAACCGGAGGGACTGTTCAGCCGGGTACTGTGAGCTCAACAGACATGAAACAGAATCCTCTTATCAGGCCGAGGGTTGTTCAGCTGGCTGCGGTTCACATGTTTGCTCAGCAGGTGGCAGCGTTGCACAAGCTGAGAGAGAGGGTGCACGTGCAACGTGCAATTATGAAGTATTGTTTTCCCTTGACCTCACAGTAGGTGTGTCATGGCAGAGACGTGCAGACTGTTTATAACAACACACACAGGGCACCATGGAATGACCCAGCATTCCTTAGTCGGACCGCTGCACTTTAGTTGGGGATTTTATCTGATATATGGGGGGGGGGGGGGGGGGGGCAGACTTTGAATGTGACCTAAACTAAGCTAAACTACAGGAATAAATAGGTGAGGCAGCTCGATGGTGTGTTTACCTCGGATAAAGTCTTATTTCTTTGAACACATGCACAATGTCACAATGTGATTATAGATATTTAGACTTCCTCACAGTTTGTAATCGAGAAATGGAAAGGGAGAGAGGGAGACAAAAGGGAGAACGGACGAGAGAAGAGAAGAGCACATTGCAGTGGATTGGCTCTGTGGATGGATTGGACCATTTTCCTTTCGTTCTGAATTAAAGCATTAAGATTACAACCAATTTCCTGCCACATTTCCGTTGGGCTAATGAGTGTGACTGGACTCCGTCACGGAGGTAAACACCCTATCCCTCCCTACTGCCACTCTATTTATACCGGGGGCTAGTCTCTCTATTCACAGGGAAACTAATACATAAATAATCAGCGGCAATGGGGAAAGACTGCAAATGGGAACTGTGTGTGTGTGTGTGTGTGTGTGTGTGTGTGTGTGTGTGTGTGTGTGTGGTGTGTGGTGTGTGGTGTGTGTGTGTGTGTGTGTGTGTGTGTGTGTGTGTGTGTGTGTGCGCGTGTGTGTGAGTGGGCCAACCCTGCTTCAAGTCACAGGGTAGATTGACAATGTCAAATCAAAGAGGTGTATTTTGGGCTTTCGCTAAAATAATTTTCCTTTCTAACCGATGTAGTTTTGGCCCGGAGGATTTCGACAGGCGCAACATGTGGTTCTGCCACCCACGAGCTATCTGTAGTCTGAGGAGGAACAGCCAGACACCCACTGGGAGCAGGGAGAAGATGGCGGGGGAGTGTGTGGGCATGTTGGGGGCCGGCCAGAGACAGGTCTGATTCACGTAACATGTACTGCAGAAGAAATAGTGTGTGTGTGTGTGTGTGTGTGTGTGTGTGTGTGTGTGTGTGTGTGTGTGTGTGTGTGTGTGTGTGTGTGTGTGTGTGTGTGTGTGTGTGTGTGTGTGTGTGTGTGTGTGTGTGTGTTCGTGTGTGTGTCAGCTACCCTGCTTCGAGCACGTCGTTGAACACTCTGCCTCATTATTTTCATTTAAAATTTCCGTTTTTTAAGAGGTTTTAGAGAGTATTTTAACCACAATTCATTCAGACTACAGTTTAAAACTAATGGCCCGTTAATAGAGCAGTCAAGTGAAATTGAAGAGATGTATTAAATGACCAGGATTTCATTTCCATACCAATCATAGGCATAACTTAATCCTGCGGTTATGTAATCGTATCAAAGAGGCAGTGAAAATAGCACGCGAAAATACCGACCAGTTTGAAGAATTCAATTTATCTAAA
>OLKM01000345.1:313140-331843 GCA_900291075.1 Melanogrammus aeglefinus
CTCTCTCTCTCTCTCTCTCTCTCTCTCTCTCTCTCTCTCTCTCTCTCTCTCTCTCTCTCTCTCTCTCTGCGTTGTGTGGGTGGTAACTGATGGCAGGTAGAGCACTGCCCACTGCCCCCATCATTACTCAGGACGATGCGCTCTAAACACTGGCGACCTTGAATCGAACCTCGCACTGACAATAATCTCTCGGGAAAATTACGATTCACCACCAGATGCACTCGCTTCCCGTCGCCGTGCACAGTGTTGTACGTATGGCATTCCACGCATCCACGAGAGCCAGTTTACGAGCCAACAGTGTAGGGGTGCGTTTCATGGTCAAAATGGCAGCCATATGTCAGGGCGCTATTGTTCAATCATCGTTAACAATAGCAGACCGGCAGAGGCTATTCTAGGAGGACGGTGGATGCCTCTCACAGACCATCCCTTAATCACTCCTAGCTAACGGGCGTCCACATCCTGGGAGATCAGCCCGCTGAAGATAAGGATGGAAGGGTACATGGGAACGTGTCCCACAGGCCGGGGGTCTGATGAGGCGCTCCAACGCGCCCCTTCTGTGTGACATCAGGGTGATCTGTCACGGCTGTAATGGGGACCGCTACGTGCCCCCGCGGCTTCCTCCCCCCTGCTGCTACGTGTCTGCGCGCTGCGTGGTGTAAACACGCGATAAGAGGCCGATTACGGCCCGCCGGTATTGCTAGCGCACTTGGATAGGATTTGTATCCCTCCCTCCTCCACAAGTGTGTGGCTGTAAACGCACATGCCTCTGTTCTGAGTTGACGTTACATGTTGGCAAGCAGGCCCCAACACACACTAATGCACACTAATGCACATGTGCACGCTCACTCACAGGCACGTACACACACACACACACACACACACACACACACACACACACACACACACACACACACACACACACACACACACACACACACACACACACACACACACACACACACACAAGTACATGCACAAGTATACTCGACCACATATACACACACACACACACACACACACACACACACACACACACACACACACACACACACACACACACACACACACACACACACAACACACACACACACACACACAAGTACATGCACAAATATACACACGACCACATACACACACAAACACACACACAACACACACACACACACACACACACACACACACACACACACACACACACACACACACACACACACACACACACACACTAGGGACTACTAACATGGCCCATAGGGGCCTGGGACCCGTTGGATGCAGAGGACGACGGCCTTGGCTGTCTCTGTGTGTTCTCCCACCCTCAGGTCACTACAGTAAAATACTTTGCATATTTTCCTGAACTCCCTTTCCCCTCTCCGAGCCGCCATCCCAACGCCTCCGTTACGCTCCGCATTCCACCGCAGCCGGGGACTTTTCCTTTTCATTTCCTCTGACGTTCCCTAAGGAGCATCAGAGTCACCCGGACGCATCCCGGGTCGCCCGTACGGGCCCTGTGGCCTCAAGGGGGGGAGGGGGGCCTCTAGGGGGGCCCCCCAGTAACCCCCCATACCGCCCCGATCCATGGCGCTATCGGACCGGGACATCTGTTTACCCACTGCTCTCCGGGGGGGGGTGGGGGGTGGCTGAACTAAACCTCTACAAACGGACCTTTCTGTTAGTGACGCCGTCCTCAGTGTTTTGAGACGCGGCCGTGTTCCACCTCAGAACAGAGAACCAGAGTTAACGAGAGTCAGGATGAATGAAGACATTAACGGAGGGCAAGCCACAAACAAAACGAATTATTATTCACGGGCGATGAGACTACAATAATATAAACGAGTATGAGCAGTACATGAATATATTGGCAGAACGCAGAATCTGAAAATGAACTGAGGCTCACCTCATAATCAAAGCTGTTTGGGGTAATTGCTTTTTCTTCAGCACTTTGCTGAACAAACGCCCCTGGGAAGGCCTGCTGATCATTATACCCCTTGACAGTGCAGCTGATAAGAACGAGTGAGCCATGACCAACATTCCTCTGTAGATATCTTATTTATGTTTACCGGGGTTAGAACCTAATGTAGGGCAAAGCTCCAGAAGCAACATCAAATCCCTTCAGAAGTAATTAACTAATAAGTGCGAGCGACAGAAGGGTTTGATACACGGAGATGTGTTAATGTTCTTGTTGTTATTTTGCCTGGTGTGCACCTACCTATGGGCAGCGCCAGAAAGAAGGGAAGCCAGCAGAGCGTAAACATGCCCACCACAATCCCCAAGGTCTTGGCGGCTTTCTTCTCCCGGGAGAATTTAAGAAGTTTCAGAGTCAGGGAACTGCGCGCCTGATTCGCGCGGCCCTTCGCGGCCCCGGAGCAGCTCTGGTCTTCCTGCACCTGAGAGCCCTTGTGGATCCGGAGCGTCAACTCTCCCGAGTTCATCCTCTCCCGCAAAACGCCCGCCTCCAGGTTCTTAGTGGTCCGCTTGGCGACGATGTACACCCGGCAGTACATGGCCAGGATCACCACCAGCGGGATGTAGAAGGAGCCCAGCGAGGAGAAGAGTGCGTAAAACGGCTCCTCCGTGATTGGGCACACCGTATCGTCCGGCGACGGGGGCTGCTTCCACCCGAGCAGGGGACCAATGGAGATGACGATGGACAGCACCCACACGCCGAGCATGGCCAGCAGAGCCCGCTTCTCGGTCACTATGCCAGGGTACTGCAGCGGGTGGCTCACTCCGATGAAGCGGTCGATGGAGATTACGCACAGGCTCATGATGGACGCGGTGCAGCACAGCACGTCCAGCGCAGCCCAGATGTCACAGAAGATCCGGCCGAACACCCAGTAGTCCAGGATCTCCAGCGTGGCCGACACGGGCAGCACCATGGTGCCGAGGAGCAGGTCAGCGATGGCCAGGTTGATGATGAAGTAGTTGGTTGGGGTGCGCAGGTGCCTGTTGCACACCACCGCCAGGATGACCAGAATGTTGCCCACGATGGCGAACACGATGAAAGCGCCCAGCACCAGGGCGAGCGGGATGGCTCTGGTGAGGTCCACCTCGCTGGGCTCCGTCCGGTTGCCCGTGGAGTTGCTGGTAAAGTTGACCGAAGCCAGAGAAGACGTGATTGCTCCGGAGTCGATTTTGGAAGAACCATGATCCCACACGCGTGTGACATTGTCGAAGCTCTGATTCATTTTGAACGGAGCGGTCCTCCATATCAGGCTTCAGATCACTTGCGGGTTGAATACTCCGAACTGCCCGACATGGTGCGTCTGCACATGGCACCCGGCAGCAGCGTGCATGTCGGACAAGTGTCCTCCTCACACAAGTGGTCCACCGGTTACGCTCAGCCTCTCAGTGCGCACAATCCCCAAACCAAGGAAAGAGCGCGCCTGCACGACTCTGCAGCTCAGGCAGTCTCCCCTCCGTCACCACCACTCTCTTCCAAACTAAGACCTCACACTACGGTGGGGAAAAGTTGACCTCATCTCGCACAAAGCCTACTTCACGATTCAACCGACTTAACAAAAATATATATAATCATTCCGAGAAAATAGACACAAATACACGACTAATGTTATGTAATGTACTACGTCGATTTGGGAACGTATCCACAGTAAAGCGCATAACTAGAGGTTCCTCGGCTGCCTTTACGCGCAGGCATTCCTTGCGTCTTGCAGACTTGTGCAGGAGTTGCGTGAGAGGAGCGTCCCCATGGCTCGGCCGTACGTAACGTGGGAAAGGCTCCTCAGGAGGGTCTCCAAGCCAATAGCAGGAAGGCCATTGGGCTTCATTCACGTTTCCCTCAGCTATATCTTACAGTTGCTGAGGAAAGTTTTTTTTTTGCTCAGCAACGACAATACAAACACAATGGCCATGATCACAATATTAATATATGTAGCATATATAGGCCTATATGTATATATACATATATAACATGTATATATATATATGTATATGTATATATACATATATATATATGTATATATACATATATATATATATATATATATATATATATATATATATATATATATATATATATATATATATATATATATATATGTATATATACATATATATATGTATATATACATATATATGTATATATATGTATATATACATATATACCGGTATATATATACACAGTATATACGCACACAGCCTAGAAATAGTGTATTGTTAGCGTGCCACAAGCCCTAAATAAATGTCAAACAATAATTAACACACAATTAAACAAAAATGTACGCATAGTGCTTTTCTCCCTTCTCCACACTTTTTTTTTCTTTTTTAAATACATTATAAATTATAATTATAAGTATAAGCATAATTTACGAGTAAATATTATACCTTATATATATATATACATAAAATAAATAAAAACAATATGCCTAGTTAAGTACTGTATTTCTTATTTCACTTTGGGCGCAAACCAAGCAAGCTCACTGTGCCAAGCGCTCCCTGGACCCTCCGTGCTCTCTCTCTCTCTGCAGAGCAGCTCCGCTGAATACCAATGACATAACCCCCAGCGCCCACTCTCAACCGGCTGAACCGTCCCGCTCAGGTCATGCTTAGAGCATTGGTAAATCGTCCGCTCTGAGCAAAGGTTTCCCGAAGCACGCTCAATCTCAACTTCCATACTCTGTGTATTTACCATCCACTCGTCTAAACAGATTTGACCCTCAGCCGTTTGTGTACTTTCAGGAGGAGGGATGTGTTCAGAGGGGGAGGGGGGGGAGCCGTACGCTCTGAGTTTTGAAGGCTTTTCATCAAGCACAGCTATTTGAACTATTTCTCGTCCGGCTATTTGCATCTCATTGAATCACTGGTTCTTCGTATTGGGTGTCTCTAATGTGGGATGTTTTTCTTTACTCTAAACGACCGGTACGAGGTTCCTTTTATTTGGATGCTGGTGTACGTGTGTCGCAGTACGACCCTCACTCCGTTCATTCCTCCATGTTCCTCTCCTGAAGCACAGCATCACGTGGAACGCTCTAGAGCTATTTTAACAGCGGCTCTGATTTTTAACGGCACCTGTACCGCTATTTAACCTGCGGCGTGACACCCAAGACCACGTTAAAGGTGCACCTTCTTACCAACAAACTCACAACATTCCCAAGATCACTAATGCACCAGAAACGTAGCCGCACAGGTGTCGCGCTGACGTCGTAAGGGGCTGGACACCGGAGAGAAGAATGTACTCGAACAAACGTTAACTGTGGTACGCATTCAAACGCGGGCTGGCGGCAGACCAGCTGCTCTGGAGGTGTTTGCAGGCCGCTAACAGGCATCTGGTGACGGCCGGCATCGTACCGTTTGACCTGCCTGCTGGCCCCCCTAACAGCAGCCCCGAGGCTCGTCTTCTTGTCTGTGCTCCTGGGACTGAACCTGTCTGAACCGGTGTATCCGTAACCATTTATGGTACTTAAAAACACAAATAAATCCAGAAAATATATATTTACTCAAGACTCAGATTTCCTCCTGAGTACCATTTATGGCGAAAGGAACACACTGATCCGAAGATCAAGACCGAATCTATCTGTTTATCTATCCATCTATCCATCTATCCGCCTATTTATCTATCTATCCGTCATCTTTCTTTTATCTATCTTCTATTATCCTTCTGTCTCTTATATCTGTCATATGGCTTGATGTCTAACGAAGCTTTCACAATAAACAGCCGTTTGTCACCCAGGCTCGTTCTCCGAGGTATAAGGGCATGTTAAACAACAGAAAAAAAATTCAAATATGTGTGGAAGCGCAGCATATATCCATGTAGGGAGGTCTGAGGAGGTCAACGCTAGCGTGCACATGGAGCGCTTTACCCTGACGTGAGGCCTGTGAACCCACAGAACAAGAGGGCACAAGAAATGAACCCCATCGGCTGGTGACGCCTTCTCGTTAGGTCTTCCCCCTTCCCTCACTGAGGGACAGAGTGAGACATATATCCTGTGTATTCTGTAGCTGTCATGGCTTACATTTACTGTACATTTAGGCCATTCAGTAGACGCCTTTATCCAAAGCAACTCACAATAAGTACGTTTGTCAGAAGAAAGAGAAAGGATAGTGCATCGCTGTCTATCCGTTAACTCAGCGCTCACTGCCCTTCTGGAGACGGCGCCCCCATCTTACTGAACCGGTCCCCTGAACCGAGAGTGCAGGAGGGGTTGTTTAAAGGTCCCATGACATGCCACCAGGTGTGGAGGGTGATTAGCCGTTAGCAAGCCGTTTTGGTAATCTGTCCCTTATGACATCACAGGTGGGCGTGTCCACCTGTGATGTGTGCTGGATAGATCAGTCCACCGGCCTACCCCGTGGACTGTAGCAAACGTTGCTCATCCATCCGTCACACATCTAGATGGACCGCCCACCTGTGATGTCATAAGGGACAGATTTCCAAAACGGCTTGTGACGGCTAATCACCTCCACACCTGGTGGCATGTCATGGGACCTTTAACGTCAGGTTGGGGGGCAGGGGGGGTGTCTATGGACATTGTGGCCATTCCCTGACACACAGATGCCCCGTTCCTGTGTCTGTTGGTGCAGCCACCTTACAGCTGGCTAATGGCACATGGAAACAACGACAGCAAATATGATGCAACGAGCAGTTGCAAATTCCACAGTTTAACATCTGTGCAGACACCGCAACGTGAGCTATTAACCGTCATTAGTCTTCCTATTGGATGTTGCGCACAGTGTGGATTTATGTGATGTTGTTTTGCCGGCGACGTTAGGAGTAACCAAGGGCGCGCTGTTGAAACCCTGTGATGGAACGTCTCTGGATTTAAGAGAGCTGGGGAAATAGTGATTATGTGTATTTTTCAATAACGGTTTCGTGTTTCTCCCCTGGTGGATAAGTCGTTAGGGTTTGAATGACACCTGATTTAAAGAAGTATTTTCCACATAAGAGAGACAAAAAGTCCTTTTTTGTTCCTCGTGTTCTCGCCAGAGGAAGGCTGGCTGAACTCCAGGCCCTGTGAGGGTGAATCTTCTGCGGAGGACTCGTTTCCATTTCACCATTTCATCATCCACTCAGCGACCAAGCCATATTCATTTAATTTGATTCTTCCCTCATTGCAATTCTAGTTTTATCTTAGTTTAATTTCCCCCTCCCCCTCCCCATCCCTCTTACACTCTTATTTTATGTTGTATGTCCATGCATTTAAAAGTAGTTCTTATCATTGTGTAGCATCTATCCTATCTTTGCTTTGTACAGGGAATGGATTAACCTAGCGATTGTTAGTGCTTGACTCTTCCACATCCTTACTGTACCGACAGAGATATACTGTTGTTTCTCTTTCTTCGTACAAATGTAAGTCGCTTTGGATAAAAGCGTGTGCTGAACGCCCTAAATGTAAATCCATAAATCCTCCATGATTCCCCTCAGCTTGATGTCACCGGAGGAGTGTGCTCAATGATTATATTTAAACGCATACGTCCATTCTATCATCTTTAATACACCAAAGTAAACAAAGGCCGTAGGCCATGCATTAGCGGGTCATTATCGTATTTACTCAATGCTTTCATAAACGATTCGGCCTTATCATAATGCTCGGCTCAACCTTACGATCACTGGATTTAAACACGGGAATTACACTCATCAAACTACACCCCTGGTCCCCCTGGTATCTGTTTCATCAGACTGGGGTTCTGTGCGCTCTGTCTCGGGGGGTCCCTAATGACCCTGAGCTTTGCTGTGATTGGCTGCCCGCCATGGATCACCTCAGCGGGGCGACGTACCCCACGTCGCCCCGCGGGCTGACAAGCGGCTGAGGCCGGCGATTGTTTTGTCTGTCGCTAAAATGGATCGGCTTCGCAAAGAGCCAGACGGCGATCTTAGCCCTCAGCTCTCAAAGGCCCTCTTCATTTTTCATTTCCTTTACTGCGTCTTGGAATCTCCTCGCTCTCACTGTTGCTGTTGCTCTTTATCACTCTCTCTCTCTTTCTCTCTCGCTGTCTCTCTCTCTCTCTCTCTCTCTCTCTCTCTCTCTCTCTGTCTCTGTCTCTCTCTCTCTCTCTCTCTCTCTCTCTCTCTCTCTCTGTCTCTGTCTCTGTCTTCTCTCTCTCTCTCTCTCTCTCTCTGCTCTCTCTCTCTCTCTCCTGTCTCTGTCTCTCTCTCTCTCTCTCTCTCTCTCTCTCTCTCTCTCTCTCTGCTCTCTCTCTCTCTCTCTCTCTCTCTCTCTCTCTCTCTCTCTCTCTCTCTCTCTCTCTCTCTCTCTCTCTCTCTCTCTCTCTCTCTCTCTCTCTCTCTCTCTCTCTCTCTCTCTCTCTCTCTCTTTGGCCAACACATAAGTGAAGAGTAAGAGCCCATTCATAAAAAAATATATAGGTATGTCATAGAAACGGCCCGCGGGAGCATTTATTGCCGCACACAATTTCATCACCTGCTGGAAAGAAAGCGTTTGGCAAAGACAGCGGATGAAAAAACCGGATGTAAAAACGCAAAGACAGCACTTTCCAAAGCAGCGTTCATCCTCCAATGAGGCGACTCGGAGGCAGTGATGAACGCGGGGCTGCACTTCAATTTGCCAACACCTTTTGTGTCTATCCTCCAAAGGGAATCTAAGGCCCATCACGGGGGGATCGATGGGACACAGGGGGGGACGGGCTGCCAGGCGGGGGGCCGGGCCGGGCAGGGGCTTTGTGTGGGAGTCTTGATGGAGGGTGGTTGGGGTCTTGCCCGGGGAGCCTCCATCACTTGGGCCCATCACGTCTGGCCGGCCGGCGACGCCCCGCCCTGACACACTCAGCTGCTGAGTGGACGCTTTGCGGCGGAGTCCACTGCAGGCATTAGAGGATTGCCTTGTGCCTCTGTGGTCCGGTGGACAGGAAGGGACCTGTGAAGTCTCTCCCCCAAGACGGGATCCAGCAGATTGATCTCTTCTGGAACGGTTCCCTTCTCCTCTTTCTTTCTTTCTTACTTACTCTTTCTTAATTTTTTCCACATTTGTTTTTTTATTTCTTATTTTTTGTTTTTTCGTTCTTTGTTTGATGGTTTGTTAGTTGGTTCATTTCCTCTTTCTTTCTCTCTTAATGCACATGTCGAAAAAACCCATGCTTTTTATTATCTGAATGGTTCCCAGATTAGAAAGTATACGTCAATCATTGCCGTTTCTGTGCAGATTATTTGTGTGTGTGTGTGTGTGTGTGTGTGTGTGTGCTTGTGTTTGTGTGTTATGGGTGTGTGCGTGCCTGCGCGCGTGAGTGCAGCGTGCACATGCATGTGTCATGTCTGTCATAGGGAACGTGTTGACTAGACCAGAGATGACACAGATGGGAAGAGACGGGAGACATCGTCACTAACCTCCACTGTTCTGCGTTTGGTGAAGAAGTGTTCCCTGGTTTCAGGAATCATTCAAGAGCAACTTTTAGTCCATTATATCATAGATATGAATATGTATGTAGAAATAGGGTGCTGGTGCAAAACCTTTGGCGCAGTCTATCAGGGAAATTGCTCTCTTGGACAGTGGACACTGGGACATAAATTGTGGATGTGGTTGGCAGTATACTGTAAATCCTCAATATGAAGTACCTCTGCTTATATTTTTACAGATTACGTCATTGTTACAATGCATTGGGAACAGGGCCATCCCTTAAGGGGGAAATTGAATTACTTTGGGTAACAGTTTTTGAGTTAAAAGCGTAATCATGGTTTTATAAGGGCCCCGCAGACGTTTGCTGTTCTGCTGGTGAGGGGGAGGTGGTGTGACTCACATTTGAGATAAAAGGCTGAAAACTAACGGGAAAACTCTCCGGCTCCAAAACGCAAACGTTGGAGAAAATAAGTGTTGCTATTCTTCCCTCTGCAACGTCGACCGGTCTCCCTGCTGTGCTGCACAGCGAATAGTACGACGGAAAACACGGTATCTGCAGAAGGATTCACAAACGGGTGGTTATTTAGCTGCTTCAAAATGAAGCTGTTTAGTGATTGTACTAGCTGAAAGTATAGGCAACAAAAAGGTATTGATTTTGAATACTTATATTATTATCTATAGTTTTAATTCATTAATATTTATTATCTATTATACATTTGACTTTTGCGCCGATGTGGTCAAAGGTAAAAGCAAAGGTAGTACACTAACGCCACCAAATGCGAGATATTCAAGGGAGTGAATCTTTGATATTCAATTGGTGACCTTGCGCGATATTGTTCTGTAAAGTTCTTTGCTGTTGCCCGGAATAATCCCCAATGAAATTGAATGATGTTACATCCATGTTCAACCTCCGTTCTCCCAGTCAACATCACAGAGCGGGAGCTCTCATCCTAACAATCCGACGGACTGAGCTCCTCTCCAGGTGCATTAGACATTGGCAGCGTCTCAAAAGGACGCCGGTGCCCAGTTCCTCTGCGCCGCTCCGCCGACGGCGGGACGGTGCCGCTCGTCTGAATGGAAGCCAGCCGCGTCGAGGAGGAGCCAGAGGTTAGCCCCGCTGCGTCACGGTCTGCCTCCTTCTCAGGAAGTTCCTTTTGTGAATCGGTTCATAAACACTTGAGCCTCCTGGCTCCGTAGAGCACGAGGTGAACCGCGGCCGGCTGGTAGGAGCAGACCGGGCCAGAGGAGAGAGGGTAAACACCCTCTAGCATGATTTGTGTGTCCCCTTGTCCCATGAAAGAGAGCGCGAGAGACAGCCCCGTCAAGAGGACGAGAGTCATCTGGGCTCCTATGGCGTTCCAGATGGTCCCAATACCCCCCCCCCCCAACCCTCCCTAGATACAAACACAGCATCTTACATTTTTCTCCTCGATTTATTTGTTTTGATCCACAGGACTCCATCCATTAATGTATGACTTATCTCCAGCAAATAGGGTGCATATGCATGGCAATGGGAAAGGCGGCGCAGAGTGTTTCTCAGGGCTTGTCTCTGATGTCAGACTTGGTGACATTAGGGAACGCTTGAAGGCAGCAGGATGTCTTTTTCCAGGACCTTTGCATCTCTTCCATCTGATTCATCAGGCACGTCCTCCCAGTAGGAACAAACATCCCAGAGCTCTCCACAGGGCCATCCCATTATCTGTCAGACGGCGTGCAGCATGTCCCAGTGGGTCCTAGCCAGTTATGCATCGACAGCAGCAAGGAAATCTCATTCAGCCCCTCATACCCCCACCAGGAGCTCTCCACTCCACGATGTAAATGGTGTCACTGAGGCAGAATACATGCAGCATGAATGGATTATCCACGGCAGGCATGAAAAGGCATGTGCAACAGCACTTCTGTGAACATGCATCGCACAAGAAGTGGGGAGCGAGAGTCTTCTGGTCCGAGTGTTGGGTAGAATCCATAATCAATCAAAGGGTGGCGGACTCCAAAGTGTGTGTGCATGTGTGCGTGCGTGCGTGCGTGTGTGCATGTGTGCGTTTCCTGCCTGCGTGCGTGAGTCTGACCATAGGGTTGGTTCATCTCAATGTCATCTCAATCACAATGACCGCCTTGATGTTAGCAGTATGGAAGCATTTGAGTGAGAGTTATGATGTTATGTTTGTTGGCCATTGCTTAGTGGTTGATTTTGTCATGTCCCTGTTCTGTTATATTTCAGTTGATTAAGGATTTTACAGTACCTCAACTCTCTAGAGACCGATCAATATGGCAGACTATCCCAAATAAAGAATCAGATGATTCATTTTATTGCACAAGTTATATTGGTTGGAAGAGAAATGCATTCCACCCACGAATCTCCTGCTTAAGGTAAGGCTTTGTGTTTATGGGCTGTGTGCTCGTAGTGTTATTAAGGCAAAGCCACCGGAAGTGGCGGTCTTTCCTGAAGATTTGATAATGAAGATGCAGGTTCAATCTGATCTTACTGAGATTAGTCCTAATTCACTCTATATTTGGGGTTCATCTTGGATTTATTATGACTTGTGACTCATTTGGGATTCTGTGGGAAAATCTCTTGTTGTTGAGCATAAACAATTGGGTTTTGATTAAATGCTTCAGGCACTGAAGTCCAAGGAGGTGATGTGCACAGAAAATACTGGCATGATACAGGATACACGGACACACACACACGCACACGCGCGTGCACACACACACACACACACACACACACACACACACACACACACACACACACACACACACACACACACACACACACACACACACACACACACACACACACACACACACACACACACACACACGCATGCAAGCGCGAAAACACATAAAAAGGTACAAGCACACAAACACATGGAAAAAAAACCACATGCATATGTACACATGCATTCACACACACACATGCATTCACACGCACACACATGCACACATACACACGCACAAGCACACACATGCATACACACGCACACACAAACGCACACTAACACACACATATAAAAACACACACACGCACACATACAAACACACTCACACACACAAAAACACACAGACAAACAGACTGTGACCATAATGAATAGAAGGACGTTTATCGTATGCTGTCATTCTGTTTTACGTTTTGGATTATCTCTCAAACACAGATGCTGGAAAGAGCATTGTTTTCCGGCACGGCATTACACCTGTGGACAGCAGCAGCACATATCTAGTTCCAGGCGTTATCTCTGGCGGTGATAGCCCCCACAGCCGGGCTCCGCCGCTGACCCGGGTCAGCTCCGGCCAATCCCAAACTGGGCCCCATCCCGGATCTGCTTACACTACCTTCTATTCTGCCAGGCATGCAAAGAACTCTCATTGTGTGTGTAGAACATTCCAGAAATAAATGTATGCAAAACACTCCACGGTCTCACTTAGTTTAAACAAACATCAAGTCATTTAGACAAATATACAATCTTAACACTAGCTGATGTATTTTGCAACTCAATGCTGTGTCTGCCTTTTAAGTTTTCCACTGGTTAACAATCTGGAATATTGCAAAACGCAGCGACTAAAGTTTTATTTAGTTATCCCCTTCATGGAGATATTCACGGATTGTGTCTTGTTCTTCTCCATCTTCTCCTCCACCTCTTCCATCTTCTTGATGAACCTTGAGTCCCTGAAAGTATCGAACCATTCCCTCATAAGCCCTCATGGCCGTTCAATACAAACCGTTTAGTCTTCAATACAGTGAAAGCCATGGTGAAAACACATTTGGATTTCCGTCTACTATTTTGGATAGTTTCCTCGTGCCCGTCGAGAACGCCACATGGACGACCTCTGACCAAGAGCGCCTGGCTCTCCTCCTGTTTTCCGCTTAACGCCTTCCTATCAGAGGTCTGAGAACGCTGTCGGAGACCAGCGGACGTTTAAGAGACACAGAGGAGGGAACAGAATCACCAATGAAAATAAACCCGCCGCAGACATTTGTAAATACGTCCCAAAATAAAAGCCAAGCAGATAGCTCTCTTGACATCGTCCTTCACCGAGGAGAGAGATATTTCCATCATCCTGAGAATCGCGGATGACCATGAGATCGGACCACAGAGAGACTATATCGAGTACTTCTGCTGTCTCTTGTACATTTATATATAGAAACACGACAAAGAGATGGATGAGGATGACTTGCATGTTCTGAGCTGGGGACATGCCTGTGGAACATGGAGGTAATCCACCAGAAGGGCCTGGGTCTCAGTTTGTGTTTGCTTCATGGCGCTGGCCTGTGTGAACGGGAGCCTGAGGAACAGTTCATGGAGTGTAACACAACAGTGCTGCTGCCGGTATGAACATAAGTCCTGCACCTAAATCGAGTGCCTGTGTGTGCATTCAAGGTAACCGTCGTACTTCTGCTAATGCACACATAAAACTTTACAGATGACTTTAAGCTCTGCTGCTCTAATAACACGAGGAATGGATATATATAGAGCGAGAGATATGTGCATGAGTGTGAATGTGTGTGTCGGCGCACGCCTGTGTGTGTGTGTGTGTGTGTGTGTGTGTGTGTGTGTGTGTGTGTGTGTGTGTTGTGTGTGTGTGTGTGTGTATGTGTGTGTGTTTGTCTGTGTTTGTGTGTGTGGGGAATGAATATGGATCATGCAGCCCTGTCTGGTCTGTCTTATTTTAAGAGCAGCAATAAGTTTGAGTAAGCCTCTCAGTGGGTATTAGTCGGCTTGCTTCTGCTTTCCTTCCATGTTTATAAACTAGGAGACATCTGTGTGTGATCACATGGCCCACTGGCGTGCTATGGGGAGCACCACACTCCCAAACCCCTGGTTGCGTTTCAGAAGTAGGGGTTTGCCCGAGTTAGACATGCAGACATATATGATGTCATAACCCCATGATTGTTCCTGAAGGGATAGGACTCTTTGTTTTGGCTCCATTGATTGACATAAATGCGGCTGTGCCCTTTCTGCAACTCAGTCGGCGAGGTCCAGATGAATAATAGGTCTGAATAATTAATTTGACTCCTCAGATAAGGCCATTTGCATTTCTTTTCTTCTTCACTTCTGGTCTCGCGTTCTCTCTCTCCTGTCTCTCTCCTGTCTCTCTCCTGTCTCTCTCGCTCACTATCCCTCACCAGTCTACCAGCATCTCTCTCTCTCTCCCACACACTGCCACCTCCCTCTACCCCTCTCTCTCCTGCCCTCTGTCCTTTTCTCATCTGTTAAATGACTCACCTTCACCCACCTCCTCTCTCTGTCTCCCTGTATCTCTCCTCCATTCTATCTCTCTCTGTCTTTTACCCCTCTCTCTCTCTTAACTCCTACCCTCTCTCTCCTTTCGTCTCTCTTATATTCTTCCTCACTTACTCTCCCTTCTTTTTGGCTCACCTCTCTATCTCTTCTTTACTCTCTCACTGTTATTCTCTCTCTCTTGCTCACTCTCTTCTTTCTCTCTGACCCTGTCTCTCTCCTTTACT
Source organism: Melanogrammus aeglefinus (assembly GCA_900291075.1). NCBI lineage: Eukaryota > Metazoa > Chordata > Actinopteri > Gadiformes > Gadidae > Melanogrammus > Melanogrammus aeglefinus. The sequence goes on from OLKM01000345.1 coordinate 327,913, forward strand.
CTGTCTGTCTCTCTGTTATCGTCTCCTTTACTCACTCTCTGTTATTCCCTCTCTCTTACTCTCTCTCTCTTCTTTCTCTCCCCATCTCTCTCTCTCTCTCTCTCTCTCTCTCTCTCTCTCTCTCTCTCTCTCTCTCTCTCTCTCCTCTCTCTCTCTCTCTCTCTCTCTCTCCCATCTCTCTCTCTCTCTCTCTCTCTCTCTCTCCCTCCTCTCTCTCTCTCTCTCTCTCTCTCTCCTCTCTCTCTCTCTCTCTCTCTCTCTCTCTCTCTCTCTCTCTCTCTCTCTCTCTCTGTTATCGTCTCCTTTACTCACTCTCTGTTATTCTCTCTCTCTTACTCTCTCTCTTCTTTCTCTCTCCCTCTCTCTCTCCTTTACCCCCCCCCCCCTCTCTCTCTCTCTCTCTCTCTCTCTCTCTTCTCTCTCTCTCCTCTCCTCTCTCTCTTCTCTCTCTCTCTCTCTCTCTCTCTCTCTGTTATCATCTCCTTTACTCTCCCTCTCTCTCCCCCTGTCTCCCCCTGTGTGGGAGCTGTGTGATGAGGCTGGTTTATTTGCGTTAATTAGAATAGCACGGTGCCGTTCGCTTTGAGCCCGGGTGATGCCTGAGTGCGTCGGGTGACAGTGGTCTGAATCCCTCATTTCAAGGGACGTGGGTTCCCAGAGAGCCCCGGCTTGGAGGTTAATAACAAATACATTCATTCTCATTAATAGCGTGTTCAAGGAGAAAAACCAGCAACTATACACATATATGTCAGTGTATTTAATAAAGTCTGGAAGCAGGAGGTCTAGGTGTGATGTTGGGGTCAGTAAATGATTGAGTGCTGAGCCGCGGTGTTGTGAACAGAGGACAGGAGAGCCTGCAGCCGTCCTCTGTAACTTGGCTCCGGTATTGATCGCATGCTAACATTGTTCCAAAGTTGGACAAATTAATAAATAAAAACATAAATAACTGTTCATGTGGAATAATTGTTTGGAGTCATAACGACTCACTGGGGCCAAAACTTTATGAGCATTTGGAAAAAGGACAGAATATCTGGAGAAATAATTAGGAACACAATAAGTGCAGTGATAATGTTTAGTCGAAAGCCTTCAATGTACTAATAATTCACCACGGCATATTCTGTGGCCCTGTGGCCCTGTGGCCCTGTGGCCCTGTGGCCCTGTGGCCCTGTGGCCCTCTGACCCTCTACTGTCATCAGGGTTTCTGCTGAGCTTGTGGCCCAGACAGCAGCCCCTCTGGGGGTCAAGGTGGGGTTGTGTGTGGTTAGCTTCATTCACCCGCTGCATGGCTATGTTCAAGTCTCCCAAACCGAGTCTAGAGTCATCCACGTTAATATAAAGTGGATGACTCTTATTGATGACTAAACAGCGATCTGAATGATGACCCCTAAACCGGGGAGGGGGAGTCCAGGCCTTCTCAGCAGCCTTCTCAGGAACCATGGTAACCACAGAACCCGGGCATCATGGGTAGCTCTGTACCGGAACCCGAGCCGCGCCCTGATCCCGGGATGGATCCGTTACGGCCAACTGTCTGCCTCTCTCAGCTGTCTGCCTCTCTCAGCTGTCTGCCTCTCTCAGCTGTCTGCCTCTCTCAGCTGTCTGCCTCTCATCCTCCCCGAGATCGGCTCATTGTTAACCTGTCTGCCTCTCTCAGCTGTCTGCCTCTCTCAGCTGTCTGCCTCTCCTCCTCCTGAGGTCGGCTCATTGTTAACCTGTCTGCCTCTCTCAGCTGTCTGCCTCTCTCAGCTGTCTGCCTCTCTCAGCTGTCTGCCTCTCTCAGCTGTCTGCCTCTCCTCCTCCCTGAGGTGGGCTCATTGTAACCTCCCGGATCATTACATCGCTATCATCAGCGCGCATCGCTGATCACAATCCCCAGAGAATGCGTTGCGTTGCTTATCTGGTGGCCAGCTCAGCTTATTGGACCAGAACACACATTTCTTGCTGGCAGGATATTGGATATTATTCAAGCCGGGAGATTTAACGCATTGAGAAATAACATTTGTTATGTTTTGTCAAATCTGAACACTGCATGGTGGGGATCAATTGACACCTGTTGAAATCGATTGAGACCCGTCTCTGTTCCCTTATTGGCCCACGGGTCCATGGGACCCGTCGGCCTTCTGGGTTGTGACTGAAGCTCTGAGAGAGACGGCACACAGCCTGGTTTCCTGTGGGTGGCAGAGATATTCTACTGATGGAGGCTCCTTAGCGCGGGTGGAGGAAGAAGATGAATTTCTACAGTGGCTTTGAAAACTTTAGCGAGTCTTCTATCAGACCTTGCATATTAATCTAAATGTTAATGATTCTCTTTGTAGAAATATGTATTATTAATATTATTAGTATTAACAATTAAAAGTTCAGGTTGTTTTCATGTTGTGTACTGAAAACTCAAACCGTAAACATACCTGCGCATTGTTTTAATATACTTTCTTGTTTTTACTTTTACTTACTTGTATCTGATTTCAGATCTTTACGTGGAAGGCGGGTTCTTAATCTTCCTTGAGGAGGGGATTTGAGTGACCCCAAGTCGGTCCTTTGAATAAAAACCCCTCTTTAAGCCCCTCAGTTTAACACTGAGCTCAACGTTTGTTAGTCAACCCAGAGACTAACGGTTTTTGGGTTGATATCTTGGGAGAAAACTTATTTTTTTTCGATGTATTTTTTTCTTACCAAAATGCCCTCCACATGAAAGCAGCTCTGAGGTCAAAGAAGAGTTACGACGGAACATCACATGCATTCACGAGCTCAAAGAGCACATCCCTCTTTACGGATCGCTTGGAGGCGCACAACAGGACAGATGGACCGTCCTGACATGGTCATGAGGGTCCATGAGTTTACAGGACCAGAGGGGTCTGTGTCCGGGACGTGGTCTCCTCTCAGGACCAGAGGGGTCTGTGTCCGGGACGTGGTCTCCTCTCAGGACAGCGGGTGTCTCTGTCCGGTACGGACGTGTCTACACCCATCAGGACACACGAGCGGTCTTGTGTCACGGAGACGTGGCCTCCTCTCAGGACCACAGAGGGGTCTGTGTCCGGGACGTGGTCTCCTCTCAGGACCACAGAGGGGTTCTGTGTCCGGGACGTGGTCTTCCCCCCGTGGCCATGCCAGCACTGTTCGCTGTATGGCAGGGACCCTTGTTCTTGTGTCCCACACAGGGCTCCATGGCCGGCTCACAGCAGGGGGTCAAAGGGCAACAATGCTGCTCCTTCCAGCGGACGTTCACAACAAACACACAAACCGCCATACGCTGATGGATACGTTCAAATTCAAAGCTCATTTGGCAAACGAGATGGCAATTTTCTTTTTTATTTTGTATGTTCTATTTATTAATTTATTACGACGCTTAAATCAACTATGTTTAGTTTGTTCCGTCTCAGGATGCCAGATGCGTACTGGCTGAAATCAAACCAAAGAGGAGACAGTGAGGGAGACAGTAAATACTTCTAGCGAGTTGAGTTTGTGAATTTATATTAGAACCGGCATTCCGATACAGCAGCAAATCTTGAGGTTTTAACTCTCGCATCTTTTGCCAAAAGCATTTAGCAAAGCGGAGATTCTTTTGCTAATCTGTTTTTTCCCCTCCTGCTTGTGCCTCTTCCAACCAAACCGATCACACATTGTGTTCTAATTGTGGTCCCAGAAGCACATTAACCATCGTTCACATGGTGTGTTTTCCTCTAATGGACCTGTATATATCGCCCTCAGCCTTTGGGAAATGAAAAAAATCGTTCGAAGCCGTTTGCAAAGTAGTCAACTCTATTCTTTAGTTTTGTAGCGAGGGACAGTATGAAATACATGTTAAATTGAGCCGTGCTTCATTCGCTAAGATGCTTGTTTCGGACAACAAAAACAACTTGCCTTGTTTCTGAGAAGCGTTTGGGGTTCTTCTCTCACTTATTTTTAATTTAAGACACCCTGGACACCATCACACCTC
>OLKM01000345.1:336933-351655 GCA_900291075.1 Melanogrammus aeglefinus
CTCAACGCTTTGTTAGTCAACCAGAGACTAACAGTTTGGGTTGCATTATCTTGGCCGAGAAAACATATTTTTTTCGATGTATTTTTTTGTTACCAAAATGCCCTCCACCATGAGCTAGCTCCTGCATGATCAAAGACAAGATAACGCACGGAACACACATGCATTCACGAGCTCAAAGAGCACATCCCTCTTTTACGGTACATCCGGCTTGGAGCGCGCACAACAGGACAGCATTGGACCGTTTCCTGACATATGGTCATTGAGGCGTCCATGAGTTTACAGGCCAGAGGGGTCTGTGCCGGGGACACGTTGCGCTCCCTCTCAGCGACCAGACAGGGGTACTTGTGCCGCGGACTGTGGTCTCCTCTCAGGACCAGCAGAGGGGTCTGTGTCCGGACGTGGTCTCCTCGTCAGGACCACAGGAGGGGGTCTGTGTCCGCGGACGTGAATCTCCTCTCAGTACCACAGAGGTCGTCTGTGTTCCGGCGACGTGGTCTTACCCCGTGCGACCATGCCAGCACTGTTCGCTGTATGGAAGGGACCCTGGTTCTTGTGTCCCACACAGGGCTCCATGACCTGCTCACAGCAGGGGGTCAAAGGGCAACAATGCTGCTCCTTCCAGCGGACGTTCACAACAAACACACAAACCGCCATACGCTGATGGATACGTTCAATTCAAAGCTCATTTGGCAAACGAGATGGCAATTTGCTTTTTTATTTTGTATGTTCTATTTATTAATTTATTACGACGCTTAAATCAACTGTGTTTAGTTTGTTCCGTCTCAGGATGCAGATGCTTCTGGCTGATTATTGCCCGAGGGAGACAGTGAGGGAGACAGTAAATACTTCTAGCGAGTTGAGTTTGTGAATTTATATTTTAGAACCGCATTCCGATACAGCAGGCAAAATTCTGAGGTTTTAAACTCTCGCATACTTTCTGCCAAAGCGATTTAGCAAAGCAGATCTTTGCTAATCTGTTTTTTTCCCCTCCTACCTTGTGCTCTCCACAAATCCGATCACCATTTGTGTCTCTAATTGTCCGGTCCAGAAGCACATTAACCATCGTTCACATGTTGTGGTGTTTTCCTCTAATGGACCTGTATATATCGCCCTCAGCCATTTGTGGATGAAATCGTTCGAACTAGCCGTTTGCAAAGTAGTCAACTCTATTCTTTAGTTTTGTAGGGGGCAGTGAAATCATTTAAATTGAGCCGTGTTCATTTCTCTTAATGTGTTTCGGACAACAAAAAGACACTGCCTTGTTTCTGAGAGGCGTTTGTGGGTTCTTCTCTCACTTATTAAAAGTTTAAGGACACCCTGGACACCATCCACCTCAATAATCACGTTATTATGATGCAGTCATGTCGCGCACCGAAACAGAGGAAATAGGGGTTTTAAAAGTGCTACGTGCGCATGCAACATCTGGCTCTCACCCCCTCTAGAGATGCTTAAATATAGATGTGTCTTGTAAATATTGAGCAGGAATGCATCGATGGGTTGAGTATAAGAGAACTGTTATTTTCCGTTGGTTGTCGCAATCAATTTGTGTCCTCGAGCAACTCTGGGACTTTGTTTCCATATTGGTACTTATTTGTGTCATGGTTGGTTAAAAGAGTGAAATGACTTGGTAGTAAGTTAAACACAATCTGAATCCCAATGGATTTAGGAACAGAGAACTCATACAGGGTCTTTGTTTGTGTATGTTGTCAAACTAAATCCTGAAATACTACGCTATCAGCAGAAATCGAGCATTGAGAGATCATAATAGTAAAATGGACATATCTTTGTTTAATCTTTATGTCACCAGGCGGTTTTCTTTGTTATCAAATAAATGGCTGGAATATTTAGTCTCTTGGTAGAAAGTTAAAGTTGAGGAGGCTAGAGACGATCGATAATACATCGATACATACAGCCTGAAGTATTATCTGAACAGCATGCCATCTTGCTTTACTTTACCATGTAAACGGACCGAAATCCAATCATTTCAATGAACGTAAATCAACAGCAAACGGCGGCACTAGACTAAGCTCTGCATGCTTGTATAATTTCATGCACAGCATGAATCCATTTTATTTGGTTAGAATACAGACTTTACAAATGGATATTTTTATCCCCCGCTCTTCTCCGGGTATGACACATTGGACTCGCGCATGTTCTAATCCTCATACAGAACATCCTCTATTGAATTGTTATTCGCAACATGAAGGTTTTTCTGCACCTATCTGTTTGATATTTATATAAAGTACTTCAACTTTTACATGCTCGCCTGCATCAGTGGTGGGGAGGTCACACTACTCATCTCAGAGTTACCGACTGTACTTATATATATATATATATATATATATGTATATATATATATATATATATATATATATATAATTATATATATATATATATATATATATATATATATATATATTTATATATATATGTATATATTTGAAATGGCTTGTGGTTGGGCACTCCATGGCAGTAAAACGGTCTAAATATTGTCATATTCAGCCACCCTGTTATATTTATGTCCATAGGGTTGCTTACACAGGTAGTTTCTCATACTCATATTACTACATACTAATAGTAATGTATTTATTAATAAGCTCCTGTTGGTCCTTGGCGCCATGCCAACGTTGCAGGAGTAATTCCGATGCACAAGGTAGAGAAGGAGCGATCATAATGTACGTTTTCCCACCGAAGGCGCTTAACTGTTCTGCCGGGTTGGGGGACGGCCAGAAGAGAGCGTCTGTACGATCACTGAGGCAGCGGCAGCCTCACTGTTCAGAGGAGGCAGAGTCCTCTGAGTCTGTAGCATCACTCAGGGCTGCGGTGGGCCATGTGCTGGCCACTAGACGCACGTGGATCCACTGTAATGGAGATGGGCCAGCACTGACATGGTGGGTTAAGGACATAGAACCCTAATTCAGAAGATAGAAGGTGCTGAGCAAGAGAAGCCCACACCGATGGAGTCCATTAGAGGGGAGTGCTTCAAAGGATCGCCCCCACCATAAAGCTTTATTTACTGATTTAATTGTTACTTTTAATGTACTGATACAGGCACGCACCCACACACAGGCGCCTACAAGGTGTGACACGCACGCACACATGCACACAGTCACACACACACACATGCAGAAGCAGGCACACATGCACACACACAACCACCCACCCACCCACCCACCCACACACACACACACACACACACGCGCACACACGCACAGGCACATGCAAATGCACACACCCACACACACAGTCCCACACACAATGGGAGTTTCGGAGAGTAGGATGCTGCTGTCTCTAGTGAGGTTTAATGACTGTGATTAGAGACGATTCTTGTTTTTACCATCTCCATGTTGGCGCTCCGACATGTGAGCAGCAGAGTAGCGGCAGCCGAGTCACTCAGTAACAGGCCTGAATGCTCCCATACACTGTCACTCCCACGGTCAGAAAGGCAGATCATTCTCAAAGCATGTGTCCACGAGGACGTGTCCGTGCACGTCCACGCTCGCCACTTTGAGACCAAGCTCTGGTATGTTGTAAAAACACATACCTGTAGAACATACGTCTCTGCATGTCGAGTGCAGCCGGTGTTACCCAGTCAGTTCTGGTTAGTCTTTCTTTCCTTAAGGTCAGTTTCAGTTTTTATTTCTGCTGAGGGATTTGCTTTCTTCTCTCGGTTTTTGTTTATTTCAGTCTCAGTTTCAATTGACCCCGATCACAATGCTGTTTATACAGTTCACTGGATGACCTCCGACCTTCCACTGTGTACGGAAATCTGTCATCCAAATAAAGTTGTCCAAGACTTTGTTGTGGAGGCCTAGCGGGTCAAACGCGTGTCCGGCGCGCGCCACAATGACATCAAACACTTTGGGTTCAGAAGCACGTCTGATAAGGACCATGGCTGGTTTGGTTTGCCAGATTTAGTCTAATTTGTTTTCTGGCTAATGACTCCGTTGACGTCATTCGGGATGATGGAGGAGGAGTCCCCGGCTGGTCGTCACTGGTCTGGTCAGCTGACCCGGGCTCCGTTGGGCTCTGGTCACCTGAGACGGGCCGTGCTCGATGAAGCTCTGAAAACCTTGTGGTAGGACATGGGGTCCACGCATTAACACGGCGCTTAAGGGTCTTAAGTCACATTTCATCCTCAAAACACAAGAAATATACTTGCAGAAACCATAAAGCCCTACTACAACATGAACCGAATTGTTTGTGTGAATTTCCCTGTATTTTTACAGATACAGATATGGAATAGAGGAAATAAGAAATATTGAAGTTCATAAAATGTCTAATCTCGGTCTGACATCACTTCCGCGGTACTTATCTGTGATTCAGTTCTGTTTCTGTTGCCATTATAACTTAATTGATTCCCAAATTTTCCAAATTACAATAATAATGACGATAAGGAGGTTGATTAGCGCACCCGACGACCTCACCCCCTCAAACAACCCCTCGCTTCTCCACGTGAACTCAGTATGCAAAGTCAGGACTATGGGAGGTGAAAGGGTCACCCGAATGCTCATGTTGTTCTTTATAAATACTCAAATGGACGCCAGCAAAAACATTGGGGGGCTATAATTTATTGTTTAACATGTTTCCCTCCATTTAGAAATCCCTTTCCTGCTCATTCTTATTGCCAGCTGTGCCTATTATGCAAGGGGGAGAAAAACTGAACAACACACTGAACACTATAACGCAACTCAAGTGCGCCCCGCCAAACCGAACGGGCCCGGTGACTTATTGCCCTGGCTCGACTCTCTCTGACTCCTATCCGTCTGATGAATGGCACACTGAGGGAACGTCAGACCATCGGGGAGAGAGAGGAACAACAGAAAGTTGCAGTGACATCGGTAAAACACGTCCATTCTTTGTGAGCGGTGAGAGCGGTCGCATTCTCCCCCGGCTGATTGAAATTCCGCTCGCGTCTGTGAGAAGCCCGGGATCCTCTCTGGCGGACCCCGGGGCGGCGGCGATGTCATGGCTACAGCGCCAGCGTTACCAAGGAGATAGCGGAGTGAACGCAGAAGAAGGGGCGTCTGTGTGTTTGTACCCTCTCTACAGCGCGGTACAATGCAGGAGCAAGGCTGGGGGGAGACGGGGGGAGGGCGGGGGAGTTGGGGTGGGGGTTGCATAACCCAGAAGTAATTGTGTTGATTGGTGTTGTGCCATGAAGGCTGATGAATTGCTCAAGCAACCTATCGGAGGAAAGAGAGACCAGACCGAGACAGGAGGGAGGAAGATGGAGAGAGAGAGAGCGAGAGAGAGAGCCGGAGAATGATAGAGAGCCAGAGAGAAATGAGAGTGAGAAACATGTAGAGAAATAGGGAGAGAGAGAGGGAGAGAAAAAGAGAGAGAGGGAGAGAAAAAGAGAGAGAGGGAGAGAAAAAGAGAGAGAGGGAGAGAAAATGAGACGAGAGCAGTTCAGTTGTTGTTTTTTTCTCATTGTGTTTATGTTCCAAAGTGCAACATGTCCTTGGCCAAAATACAAGATTTTAATCATATATTGTGGACAATAAAAACATGTTTTGCCTTATTTCAAAGTCTTGTGTCAACAAAGAGACATTTTCATGACGTTTGATTTATATTCTAAAATTAATGTCAACGGCAGGACTAAAGCTTTGCTAAAAATACTAACAAGATGCCATCAACATCTCCAAATATAGGTTCCTTGACAGTTGTTTGGAAACACAAATTATATATCACCTATAATGCCAGAGTGTAATATTAGACCAATATCAGACAGAATGGCTGGAACGTCCTGTGACGTTCCACTCACACACAGACACGCACACACACACACACACACACACACACACACACACACACACACACACACACACACACACACACACACACACACACACACACACACACACACACACACACACACACACACACACACACACACACACACACACACACACACACACGTCCAGCGTCCTCGTATCAGACAATACATTACCTTCCTGTCTGATCTCTGCTCCTGCATATGATTCCAATACGAAGCAGGAAGACTCGGCCAGATTGGCCGGGGATATTTAGTGTCGCTGTCTGAAATGATAAACGCCGCATTAGACAATGTGTAAAGGTGAAAAGGTACGACATTCTTCGTCCGATGGAATATTAAAATGTAACCGAGACGGATTCCTGAGATTGTCTGCAGAGATTCCATGCATAGATTTTTTTTTTCTCAGACAGTATTGTCTGTACATTTTTTAGAAGCGAAATCCAAGAACAGTGATAACGGGAGAATTGACACTTAATGTTCCCTCACATGCTTCAATCATTTGATAACGCAACATGTAATTATTCACTCTCTCTCTCTCCCTCTCTCTCTCTCTCTCTCTCTCTCTCTCCTCTCTCTCTCTCTCTCTCTCTCTCTCTCTCTCTCTCTCTCTCTCTCTCTCTCTCTCTCTCTCTCTCTCTCTCTCTCTCTCTCTCTCTCTCTCTCTCTCTCTCTCTCTCTCTCTCTCTCTTTACAGTTTTGCAATAGTGTTCCCCTGCCTCTGTGTACTATGAGATTGTTTTCGGCAGGCTTTGGCTTCCCGGCGTCCCTTCAGCTGCCAGGACCGGTCTTGAACTGTGGCTTGAAGTTTGATCTGAATGTGTTTTCTTGAGGCTGATATTGGAACTACGTTCTCTATTGATCGAATGTTGGAACCGACAGGTCAAAGGTCAAGTGTAGTTGGACGAGAGAGAGAGCGCTGAAAGAAGTCAGCTGGGATAATTCCTGAAAATATTGAAAACCATGAGCACACCTCTCTTCGATGATAGGGGATCTATATGGACCCGCACGCACCCACCACCTGGTGCATTCTGGGACACACAAACACAGAAACACACACGCATGCACAGTCGCAAATGGACCGCAATCTTTCTCATGAACCTTGACCCTGGAGCTGTGTTTAGCGCAGAGCGCTCGTGGCCTTGGGTCGGTTCTCCTCGTTGTGGGCTCCGCGTTCTGCGGTCTGCAAGTGCTCTAACCCTATCAGCAGGAAGGAACACGCTGATAACCTCAACCTGCCTACCGGCCCCCCCCCCCACCTCCTCCTCCACCCTCCTCCACCCCCCCTCCTCCACCCCCCCACCTCCACTTCAGCCGTTCAAACGTCCGCTGGGTCTAACAGTGCCGGCGTTTTGTCCTCCACGTCCAGGAGCGAGAGAGGACACATCCTGCCGTAGAACGGGGGGGCGACGCGGGTTACGCTCCGCATAACAAGAAGATGGCGTCCTAGTTTCTGTTCTTTTGGGGGGGTTGGGGGGGGGCTGGGGGAAGAGTTACTGGGTCTGGATCAGAACGAGGTCGTCTTTTCTCCTGAGTGGACCTCTCTCCGGCGGGGGCGGCGTTCCCATGTCGTCCCTCTGTCAGTCTGTCCTCTCCCCGTCCGTCCCTCTGTCAGCCTGTCCTCTCCCCATCCGTCCCTCTGTCAGCCTGTCCTCTCCCCGTCCGTCTGGGTCGGGTGGCCGTGTGAGAAACACGGGGAGGATTCAGTGTCTCCCTGTGGGGAGATGGTGTTTGTGTGTGTGTGTGTGTGTGTGTGTGTGTGTGTGTGTGTGTGTGTGTGTGTGTGTGTGTGTGTGTGTGTGTGTGTGTGTGTGTGTGTGTGTGTGTGTGTGTGTGTTTGTCTTGGAGAAAGAGAGCAACTGAGAGAGACTGTGTGTGAGAAAGAGAGTGTGTGACAGAGTGCTTTTGCATGTGTGTGTGTGTGTGTGTGTGTGAGAGAGAGAGAGAGAGAGAGAGAGAGAGAGAGAGAGAGAGAGAGAGAGAGAGAGAGAGAGAGAGAGAGAGAGAAGAGAGAGAGAGAGAGAGAGAGAGAGAGAGAGAGAGAGAGAGAGAGAGAGAGAGAGAGAGAGAGAGAGAGAGAGTCTTTAGGAAGGCCTCTCTTTGTCTCAATACGTCAACGCTCATCTCTTGTTGTTTGAATGTATGTTTATGTTTGTGTATTTTTCCCCATCGGAGCACCAGAGGAGAATGAACTCATGAGAATTCAGTTGGCGGACTCTCATCCTTACCCCAAAGCCTCCTCTCTTCCCAGCCCAGTGTGGGCATAAGCCGCCACATCCTACCTTTCCCACAACCATTTTTAGTCCTCCGCCCGGAGAAAGTACACAGCGCTGAGATGATTCACCTTGTTCCCGCTGTCTCCTCAACGCTCTCATCCACCTGACAGGACTTTGACAGATATAAAGAGGTTTGATGTTATACAACTGCAGCTATTCCGGTAACCTTTTGAGGTACCCGCTGAATCTGTGCAAAGTAGCAAACGTAACGTCAATGCTTTATATAATAGTGCATGTGCCCTAATGTGGGGAGCTGCTATGTGTGTTCCTGACTCCGCCGGGCAACAGAGATGTATGGCTGGCTATCTCAGACAGGATGTGCTATTTCACAACATCCTTGTTTCTTGATCACCATGTTCCACACTTGGCCCCTGTCCCAATCCCTCCCTCTGCATTCTTTCTTGTTTCTTTTTTTCTTTCTTTCATACTTTCTCTCGTCTTTCGTCTTCACACTCACACACTCCTTTTCATCCTCTTTCACACATTTAGCCTTCCTCCTCTCTCCCGTCTGCTCCTCTCCCTCCATCCTGTCCTCTCCCCTCCTCTCTCCCTCCCTCCTCTCCCCTCTTCTCTCTCTCTCTTCTATCTCTCCCTCCATCCTGTCCTCTCCCCTCCTCTCCCCTCTTCTCTCTCTCCCTCCTCTCTCTCCCTCCATCCTGTCCTCTCCCCTCCTCTCCCCTCTTCTCTCCCTCCCTCCTGTACTCCCCTCCTCTCGCTCTCCCTCCTCTCTCCCTCCCTCCTCTCCCCTCTCTCTCTCCTCTCTCTCTCTCTCTCTCTCTCTCTCTCTCTTCTATCTCTCCCTCCATCCTGTCCGTTCACATCCTCTCTCTCCCTTCCTTCTGTCCTGTCCCCTCCTCTCTCTCCCCTCCCTCCCCCCTCCTCTAGGGGAGAGGGCATTTATCCTCATGTTCATGTAGTGTGATGGACGCGGACAAACCAGCCGAGACAAGTGATTGAGGCAGCGCAGACAGCTCCGAGCAGAAAGATAACGTTCCATTGGTTCTCTGTGTTGCGTTTTCAGTGTTCATCAAAGTTTTGAAATTCTGTTTAATGTTTATATATCTGATCTGAGTTGTTATAATAAACGGTGTCTCCAGGCTGTGCAGTCATCTGCAGTGAGACACAGGGGTTGAAGGGGTTAGTGACGAGCTAACTCCTTGGTTTGTTGATTGATCTCTCAGATGGAGATTTATAAAGGTCTGGCCCTTCCGACCAACTGGAGGGTAGGCAGATACAGGCGCTCATCCATCAAGCGTCATTAGGATTTGGAAAAGGAACTGTTAAGGGGTTAAAATATGGTTTATGTTTTGGTTTATGGCTTAGGGTTAGGATTTAGGGTTTAGATTTTCAGTTGCAGGGTTGGGGTAAGGGGTTCTTTAGTCGTTGGGTTTAGGGTTTTGGTTTCAGTTCTAGTTTTGGGGTTCGGGCTTTCTCTTGATTTGGGTTTGAAGGTTTTGGTTTTTGCTCTCTAGGAATGGGAGAGTCTTCCTCTGCGATTTGCTTTGGGCGTTTGGGTTGTCCGTTCGAGGGTTAGGGTTTGGGTTGCAGTTTGGGTTAAGTTAAGGGCTGTTCCTCACCTTAACCTTTGAGTACAGTCAACCTTCATGCAGATCACCAGAGATGCATTCTCAAAAGTAGTTGCTATTCTCCCCCATTCCCTAAAGCAGCTGCTCTCCATCTCAGCAGACACATCTCTAGGAGGAGGTCGCCAGAGGTTCTGTGTTTGTAGCTGTCTGAGAAGATGTCTGTTCTCTGATGCCACGGTCCAACCCAATCTGCATCAGTATCACCGATCACACCGCCAAATTGAAAGGTCAATCCATTTGATGGTTAGATATGATGTGCTGTGTCGTTTGAAACCTCTCCACCACAGAGGAGCATATTCTCTGTTCCAAATGATTCCGGTGAGACGCAATTAAAAGTGAGGCACCTTCCATTCGCTCGTTAAAAAAGTTGGACGATCTATCTCCACGTCTTTTATGAGTATAACTGGCAGGTATAAAATAAATAAATAAGGAAACAAGTTGAACTTGGGAGGTCAGAGCTCCGAAACATAACTTCTCTGCTTTATCGCTGCACACACATCAGCAGAATAAAGGGCTAGTCACACCCGTTGGAAACCAGTCATTCTGCTGTTTTCTCATTGTCTCTCTCAGTTCGTTATGTGGGCTGAACGTGGAGACCGGGGCTCCCACCAACAGCTGAGTATTGCTCAGGGACACACCAACACTCAGCTAGGGAGGAGCTGGGGATTGAACTATCAACCTTTAGGTTACAAGAACAAATGCTCTACCTCCTGAGCTAAGCAAGACCCCAGGCCGTAGCCTCTCAAAAAATGAAACAATAATAAAGTGAAACTAGTTAAAAATGAATACATGGTGAGAAAACGCTGCTTTAGTTTAACAAGATTCGTCTCAGGGGGCCCCCACCAGGATGAAGTAACTGAGGGGGCTGTTAAATAGTTGTTCATCATTTTAAGTTCATTGATTGAACCATGCAACAGGCTCAGAGAGGCTCAATAACAACATAAGGCTAGGGTTTGAAATTCAAAGAATAGTTGCATTAATCAGATGGCTCTAATAATAACAAAACATTAGATTAGGAATAAATAATAAAATAATGAAATAAATGAGTTAATAGGTTTAGATTCCCTGAGCTACCAGTTCAGACGGGGGATAGCGGAGCATGTAATCACTCTGGAAAGGAAGACACTGACTCCAACTTACCACTGGTCATGTCTATTATTATCATTTATTTACCATTTATTTATCATTTGCACTATGTACTTATCTACTAATAATATTCAATATCCAATGTATATATTCAAACGTCTATATTTCCATGTCTTTCAGGGCCTTCTGCTGTATGCTAACATTGCACATGCTAAACAGCACCTTATATTTAACTGTTTTTGTTTAACTCAATTCTGCTCTTTGTACAGATATTTTTAGTAGTTTTTTTATCGACTTTATTTTGAGCATATTTTGTGTTGAAGGGGAACTTGCAAATTATTAAGAATTTCATTGCCCAGTGCAAAGTATGTTTCCATTGTGTATATGACAATAAACAATCTTGTATCTTGTATCTTGTATCTTGTATTAGGCCTTTTACAATTAACACAAAACCATCACACAATGTATGCATACACAAGAACAGGTTGAGCAATGTATACAGCCTTGCACACGTTGCACAAGTGATCTCGGCCAATAATGTTTTTGTTTTTGCTATTTTGATCGCGACGCATAAAGCTTAACCATTGGGCTGAAAACACAAAACTTGAGCGGACTAAAGCCCCCTTTAGACCCCTGCCTGTGCCGGGCCGGTTCATCGCCTAGAGATGTGCAGATGAGCTCCAACCCACTAGCAGAATGCCTGGGAGATAAGGCGCCTATATATAGAGTCAAATCATTGATTTCCTCATAAGATTCCTGTATAAGAAGAAAACAAATACAGGAAGTTAACCCAACTACAGTCAGCCTTTGGTGTGCTGTTGGGCAAGCAAACAGGCAGATGCGTCCTCGCCTAGTGTTCAAGCAATGACCTGTTCTTCTGCTCTGCGCTATCTGCACCTCTCCCTCCTAACCGGTGTCAGCGGTGAGTCCCATTATCTATTCTCTCTGTGTGTTTCGGTAGAGCGTACCGAGGCGTTAGACCGTATGGCAATTCGATTTGAGTGGGTCCCATCTTTACCCACACCGTTGGGGTGGGAAGACAAGGACTGTTAGGGGGTGGGTGGGGTACATTCTGTCCCTGATGGCTCTCCTCCCCACTGTGCAGAGGCGACCGTGATGTGTGGCGGTGGGTCTCGCCGGCAACAGCATCAACTCCCTGCTCTACTGCACCTAGGATCACACCCAGTATAACCGGCGCCCCCGTGCGCACCTGTGGGGCCCGCGACAGGAGCCCCAACGGCAGAGGATGCTCACACGCCCCCTCAGCCACGGACCGTCGGCAGGGACCCCCCAGGCCGGGGGCCGGCTCCGACTGCTGCTGGGCCGTGTCTGCGACGTGTCCCTGACCCCCCACGGAACCTGCAGAGGCCTCCCCCGGGGCGGTACGTCTGCAGGGGCGGTCCAAGGCCTGGTCAGCCGTTTCAACGACCTGTAGGTCCAGGTACAGCTGAGGTGAACGGGAGGCGGAGGTATGGGCTCTGGTGCACGCGGTGTCTCCCTGGGGAAAACGATGAGGGTATTGTAAAAACCGTGTCAGTGTCAGTCGCTTGGTTTGTTGATGTGTAGAGTCAGGAAGTCATGATTGGCTGCCCTTCTTACCCCCCATCCCCCCCACAGAGCCAGTGAGGGGTGATCTCCAGGCCGGACCCCAACAAACCAGCTGTGTATGATCCAAAGTCTATATAATTACAAAATAAAAGATACCACCAGCCACGGTAATACTAATCAAGATGTTGTATAGTAGAGATATAGATATTTTTTATAAAGTCTACTAAAACACAAGCGAAAACGACCGACAATGGTGCGTGCGTATTCATTTTTGTTTGTGAGTAAGAAATCCAATCAGTGTCCAGCTTCTATATTGGAGACATGGTCAAGAGATGAACAGCATTGGGTTCAGTTGCACATCGTTTGTCATCCTACTGCTCCTTTCAACAGTAAGTAGTGTGAACGTATTGTGGTACGCGACAAGGCGATGCGCCAGAGACTCTTGGGGGTTCTCCCAGGGCCTGTGCAGAGCGTGTGATGTCCCTGAAGGCATGACACCTCACCCTAACCCTAACTAAGGCTGTCCGCCTTCCATGTAGGATCACCCTCCATCCGGCATGTGCATAATAAAATGGTAGTATATAAATAGAGTTGGGTTGGATTAAAAACATCTGCTAAATGCCCCAAGGTGTAAAGTGTTGCAGCCAATGTTGATGATTGGATGTTACTCTTCATCAAATTATGATCAATCAATCTGTGTGTTTTTTCCTTTGCCCAGGTTGGACAGGCCTACTGCGATGATACGCCCACACCTGCCACGAGGCACAAAATCTATGATAATGACAAATGCGTGGAGGGACACGTGGAGAAGTGGTGAAAGACATACTGTCTTAGCTTTTACATTGACAGGAGGGCTGTGGTTCGTGACAGCTCCACTCCTCTGTGTGTGTGCTGATGTTTACTGGCGATTTATTTGGTAGTGTACGGACTGTTGTGGTGTGTTAATTGTGTGTGTGTGTGTTGTGTGTGTGTGTGGTGCGGCAAGGCTTGTGTGTTGTGTGTGTGTTCATGTTGTGTGGTGTGTGTTGGTCTTCATCCGCTGGTCTCTGCTTTTGGCGGAGCTGTGGCGTGTTGATGTCGCCGAGCCGACGTCTTCTCCGACCTGGTTTACGTGTGTTGTGTACAATGGTGTGTGTTGTTGTGTTAAGTTAAAGATAGGGAATATTACACCCGCCTTTGGAATAGAAATGAGATCATTCGTTTTGGATCTTTTTGATTCTTTCTTTTCTTTCACTTGGCAGTTTGTAGATACTACGTGCATAGGGCTCAGTGACATAGGCCATATATTTTTTGTGAACACAGCGCTATCTGGTGGCCACAACATGCATTATATGCGATAAATCTTTCTATGTGGCTATTTCTCTTTCACCACATGACGAGAATGGAGTGTCTATGTAAAAATGTAATCTATTTCGTTTTTGACTCCATCAAAAAATTGTTCCCCATTACTATATTATGCTTGTTAGATGATTTTGTCAATGCTATTAATGGACAGAGTTATTTAACCGGTATTATGTATTCGCTGCACTCGGACGCATACCCATTTAATGGACAAGATATTTTTAATCCAGAGTTATGATATTAAGTAATTTACGTAAACCCTGTGCTCATTCAAATTCTGTCGACATCTGCCATGATCGAAGGTATGTGAGGCATGTGTTGTGTAGATAGGGACGAATATTACCATGTCCCCCCCCTCCACCACACAGAGGAAGTGCCTGACTTTACTAAGGAGTCTCGTAGAATCGCTGTGATGTTCTGGTCTGGAGCTGCTCGTGTCTTACTCTTTTTGGGCAAGTTTGTCAAAACATTAAGCTACAAGCGGCTGGTCAGTGCCGGTCCACTTTCAGTCAGCGGGCCAGTGCCTCTGTGGAGATCGTTTTCCTCCCTGGTTAGTCAGAGGCAGAATGTGTTAGGGTCCTAATAGACGGAGATAACTTCTGATCTGTAACCTTCAATCAAAGAGTTAGTCAATCACAAAAGGATGACATTTTTGCGGGCGGTATTATTATTGATGAAGGGCTACAGTGGGGGGGAAAGGACGCGGCAGCAGGGGGTGGATGTCTATTGATTAGGTTGATAGGGTATATATATCACGTTCTCGATTAAGCTTTATAAATATCACGTGATGTAGCGGAGGTTTGGAGTTATCTATCACATGATAGGTATTATCACTGTTATATATGATATGATTTAATCCGAGCTTGATAGTGCGCTTGAATATTCACGTAAGCCGGTGGGGTATACAGCTGAGATGTGTCTGCCATCTTGGTTCAACTATCCTCCCCGAACGACCCTGTTTTTATTCAAACTGATACAGTCCCCAAAACATTTTGAATAAAGCTTTCAACATACAACGTTTTTAAATAGACACCCTTTCATAGTTTCCTTTATCAGCTTTATTTCAATTGTCCTTACAACGTTTCATACATCATATGTCACACTCAACG